>SSNP01000361.1:236091-249505 GCA_006937955.1 Pachypanchax playfairii
CAGGCCCTGGATCCCAGGTTCAAATCCCTGCCTTCCCTTGATGAGCCTTCCCTTGTCAGACTCTACAAGGATCTTGCCACAGAAATCCTGGAGCATGAACCACAGGTAATTTATGATAATGCTTTGTGTGAACCTGATTGCATATTTAATACTTTTTATTATTAAAGTCCATATAATTTATTTACATCTCAGAATTGTATGAAAATAAAACATTAAACAGGAGAGCTTTATAATAATTTTAATTGAGTTCACGAGCTGTGTAGACATTTCTAGTTTTTTATTGTATCTTGTATGATCTTTATCTTGAATATTTGTCATTGTATTCGCAGAGTCAAGTAGAGACAAGGCCATCCACAGAGGAACAAGAGTCACCCCCCTCCAAGAAGACAGCTATGGCAGAGCTATTTGGAGAGGTTTTCCAAAGACAAGGCCAGGTCAAGCCTCCTTCCCAGACAGTTGAAAATGAAGTTGCTTCATACAGATTAGCAGAGTCCATTGATGTTGATGCTGATCCTCTGATGTGGTGGAAGAGAAATGAGAGCAAATTCCCCCACGTTGCAAAAGTGGCCCAACGTCATCTCTGTGTTCCCGGAACTTCAGTTCCAAGTGAGAGAATTTTCTCCACTGCAGGGGACATCGTCAGTGCAAGCCGCTCTCGCCTTGCACCAGACAATGTCGACAGACTGATATTCCTACACAAGAATCTTTCAGTGGCAGATAAGTAAACATCACTGCTTTTAACATCACTGAAATATTATTTTGGTTGTTCTTTCAAAGCAGTGGCAATTTATATATGTAGCAAACATAAAGTGCACTTTTTCTGTTAAACTTGTTTACATCATGTGCCAAATATCAAGGCAGGGATGCACTTAAAAGTTTTTTTTTTATTTACATTTGGTATGTTTAGAAATGTTATACATATTATTCTACTTTACAAATAAGAAAGTCTTATATTGTTCATTACAGAAAATGTTCATCTATTTCATGAAGTGATATAATTTGTTACAACTAACTTCTGGTTTTGCTGATGAGAAAAATAAAAATCTAATTTTGGAATAAGAACAGCTCACTTTATGCACAAAATACATACCGAAACCGAACCGAAACCGTGGCCTAATATCCGAGGTACATACCGTACCGTGGGATACCTGTACCGTTGCACCCCTAATGTGCGTGACTCTCTGGGAGGCTGCGCACTCCAGGATATCTTTGTTTTACTCGTCATGTGGAAAAAAACAAATGAATTCAGCGACACTTTTGTATGTCAAACAATTTAGACAGAGCTTGAATACCCACAAAATTTAAGACTTTATGAAATTGCGATTAAGACTTTTTTTTTTTCCAACAACTGATTTATCAACTTTTAATACTTTTTAAGACCCCGCTGACACCCTGTAGAAATTGAATAGCTCACCCCGAGAACAATAAATAAATGATAACCCCAGGCGTGCGCGCGCACACACACACACACACACACACCCACAAACACACACACACACACACACACACACACACACACACACACACACACACACACACACACAAGTGTGTTTTGTTATCCTTATGGGGACCGTCCATTGACTTCCACTGATTTTAGTAACTAGATTTATACCTAACCCAAACCCTTTTACTAACCTTAACCATTACTTATCTATAACTAACCCTAAGACTAACTAAAACTCTATTCACACCATACCTATAAACCTAACCCCTAACCCTAAAAAGGGGAGTCCCCCTCATGGGGACCAGGCTTCGGTCCCCACAAGAACCCTCAGACCCCAGAAAGATAGTAAAAGTCAGGAAACGGGTCCTCAGGAGGTCAGAAATACAAACACACAAACACACACACACACACACACACACACACACACACACACACACACACACACACAAAACCCAGTTCCTTTCTACATCAAATGGATTAAATTACCCAATGTGCTTGTAAATGTGATGGTTCTTGTTATCGTTAGGCTTCAACCTGCCTTTTAATTCAGGTTTCTATTCCCACTCCTTTCTGTATTTCTTAAGAGGTCAGTTTAGAAGCATCCACACACACACCTGGTCTGAGAGAAAGTGACTGGGGCTGTGAATGAAATCTGTGATTTCATGATAGTGTGCAGTCGTTTATTTCAGACAGAAGATATTTTGCCTTTGTATCGAAGCACGGGTGATCAGCTGCAGCGGCTTCAGGCGGATGCAATTTGTCAACATTCTGGACTCAGCAGGTCTAATATCTGCTATAACTGAGCGGGACAGAGCTGCAGCAGTGGGCTGCGAGCGCTCTACTGATAAGGGAACACAGTAACAATGAATGATACGTGTTCTATGGGGCATGGAAGCTGCCACGGATTCCCTGCCTAAGGAGACTGTCGTGTAACGTGTACGCTTGATAAGCTCACCAACGCCTGGATAACGCCGCCTCCCCCCAACGCCTGGATAACGCCGCCTCCCCCCAAACGCCTGGATATCGCCGCCTCCCCCCAAACGCCTGGATAGCGCTGTATGTCTATGGCTGCCACAATCGTGATAGTCAACTCCTCTTACACCGTTTGTGCCACTTCAGCCATTCAAATAATAAAATCGTATGTAGTACAAACAGGAGATTCTTGTTACGACTTTAGGCATTTCTAACTATTAAACTGTTTCATTTATTTACCATTTGGTAAAGGTTTAAATTACTCCACTGGTGGATATGTATTTTGCTTTCACCTCTCATGTATCTCTGTGGCCTTGGGTTGCTGTTTCTCTACAAAGCATGAGGTTGAAAGTTCAATTTCTCTTACTTTCAACTCTCTTAACACTACGTGTATTATATTCTTATTGTTAAAAGTAATTACAGCAATAACAAAAGTAATAACTAAGATACTAGGTAAAAAAAATTCTTCAAAATTTTCCCTTGAAAGAGTAAGTCAAACCAAAATTAACTATTTTTAGTGATAAACTTTAGGCTCTAAATTAGTGTATAAAATCACAGTCTGTATTATCCTTATTTTTGATTTTAGTAGATTCTTGCATAAACAATAATTTTGTGCCAAAAACGTCAATTTTCTGTTGGCTGTTTAATAGCAAACAAAGGTAGAACTTTGTGCATCCACACCATGATGGTTTATTTTGTCTTCTTCTTAAAGCTTAAATTTACTTGCATTCTTTAGCCGTTTGCAATTTTTAATTGTAAACTGCCAACACAAGTCATTGGGTTGACAAGCGCTGTCCAGACAAAGCTATTCAATATCTGTAGTAATTGGTGATTTTAAGAAATGTAATAAGATTTCTTCACTGTAAACAGTCACTCCATCTGCTACCAGGTTCAATAATGACAAACGCTCTTGAGGCGACGTCAGGTGAGAAACTTTGAGGCGGCGTAAGTTTATACACGTCCGTGAGGCGACGTCAGGAGAGAGACGTTCATAACTTGTATGAATTTGACATGTTATTTTGAAGTACGCCGCCGCAACGTTGCCGCCAGTAGACGTTCACTTCATAACGTCGCCGCCACTTCACCGCCCATCTGACATTTGCAGCCCATGCAAAATCCCATTGCCATGTCAGACGTTGAGGTGGCGACGTGAGGTTCGAGATCGCACTCGGTTAGCTTAAAACTGGCAGCTTCCACGCCCCATACGTGTTCCACTTTAATTTACAAAACTATCCAATAACACCATAAAAGTCACGAGATTTGTCGCTTTTTTGAAAAAGAGTCTCTTAGACCGACACAAGACACAGCTACGTTAGCAGCGCTGATCGCTGCAGACTGTGGTGAAGTAACATGACTGTATGGTGGATGTGATTGCATGTGTTTCCACTCTTTGTAACCACCGTTTTTCTGCAAACTTTACATATTACAGTAGTTTTACTCTTCATCTGATTTCTCTGTAACCAAACAAGTTCCGAACTTTGGCGTTAGCGCCTCGTTTTACAACAAGCGCTTCCTCTACTCAGCACATGAATAGGGCGCACACAAATCTACGTCATCAACATGACTTATTGTTGTTATCGCAAGGACACATTTTTATTGTGATTTTAAACGGTATATTGCAAACAATAACATATGGCCCATACCCACTGAATAGAAAAAAATGTAAGAATGAAGTGAAGCTTGAAGTTAATCAAAATGTACGCAGGTGTAAAACTGTACTTAATACCTTGACTTGTCAATGCTACACATCACATGCTAAAAACAAACTGATAGGTGTGACATAATCTTACCTCACTGACTTCAAACAGCCATCTTTCCATGAACTCTTCCACCACAAATGCATCTCGAACAACTTGTATCTTCTGTGAGCCAATGTTCTTCCATCTTGACTTTCACAACCCCTCAGAGCTTTCTGCATCGCCTCTTGACTTTCCACAGTTTCTGTCAGTGGGTGTGCAGGACAACTATCACTGTAGTATCACTGGCGTCCCATCTTCAGAGAAGTTTACTCTGCACACAAACATTAAAAGAGACAAATAGGAAAACACATTTTAAGGACTTATGGATCAGTAATTCTAAAACCAATTGTATCTATTTTCAAATCAAAAGTCAATCAATTTCTTCATTCGTTTGCTGACGCATGACTGATGTAGGTGAAGATAAATGAATTTTGAGTGAACACTGCCTAACACAGGGGTCTCAAACAAATTCTACACACCTGATTCAGATGAATGGATCATTAACAAGCTTTTGGAGGAGTTGATGAAATGCAGAGGATTTGAATCAGGTGTGTAGAAACAGGGAAACATCTAAAACATACAGGATAGTGGCCCTCGAGGCCTGGAGTTTGAGACCCCTGGTCTAACAGGTGAGGTTTATAATGAGCTGCCTACAATAATAATTTTTGTGATAAATGAGCAAGAGCAAAATACAACATCACCAAATTGTCAAAATTCTATACAAAATGAAAACAAAAGCAATTGATATTTAACATTATGGATATTTTAAATGAGGATAAAGATAATGGGGCCAAGGGGGAAAAAATCAACATAAAAATTACACAAAATAATTCTGAGGCCACATAAAAATGAAGGCAATGCAAATGCAACACATTCTGAGATACAGCTGCTGTGTTTGTTTTCTGTAAGTTGATCGCAAACTAATCACTACTGACACTTTTTCCTCCTGATGCCTTTTTGTTATTAATGCTATTGTTTATTTATCTTAACAGAATCCACTTCAACTCAGATGTTTTTGTCCCATTGTACATAACAAACATTGTCACTTTATTCCAGCCAAAAAGGATAATTAGTGTTATTACTGTTATTCTCCCCAGACACAGAACAATCTGCTCACCATCAGACATCTCTTCGTTAAAGATATCTAATTAGTGAAATGTAAACAAAAAATTGCTTTATCGTCTTTTCCAGATCAGAATAGAGGTCACTTAGTGTCAGTAATATGATTAAAATCCGATAATACCAATTCTTCATGGATCAGTCAATGTTAATTCATCATATACTTTTTGAACAAACATTACATTTGATGGTGATTTTTAACCTCCTGGATTGGATATGAATGTCTGGAAATATTAACTAAATCCCCTAAAGCGTGAGCTCTCCATCGACCCCTGAACACGCCACAACTCCTGAGAGGATTCATCTCCCAAACATCTTATTAAACAAATAAAACTTCAATAATACTTTTAAGATACCTTGTTATTGACATCAGCTTCACAAACTTTGAAAATTACAAAAACCTTTACAACAGTTTTCAGACAGGGTTGGTCACTAGCTAGCTTGATGCAGCACATTATTGAAAACGGAAAATAGATGTGCAGAGCATGTAACGTTGAACATATTGCCGATCGAGGAAACAATATATTAGTTTTGTTTACTTACTTGTTTCGTAAAACAGCCTCAAAGAGTTTTTTTTTAACCGAACATCCCGTGATTCTAGCGGTTTCCAGCTTCAAGCCGAAACTAGTTAATTCTTCTTCTTCTTCTTCTTCTTCTTCTTCTTCTTCTTCTTTATTTTTTATTGGCGGGTGGCAACCAACTTATAGGTGCATTTCCGCCACCTGTTGCATGGGAGTGTGAGTCGCAGTGGGGAGTATCATCTTAATATTTCACACTAGATTCTTTCTATTATACCACTTTTCCTCAAAAATTCCTATACTAATCCCTATTTACCAATATCTCCATTTAACAGATTCCTTAAACTCAATCTGTTAACTTTTAATTTTTCTTCTAATATTTTCCTATTTATCTCATACTTTCTACACCAACATAACACATGTCCCACTGTTTCCCTGTCATTCCCACAATCACACAATCCTGCACCATGCTTTCCTAATATATAAAGTGTACTATTTAAACCTGTATGTCCCATTCTCGTCCTTGAAATTATTACTTGATTCCTATTGCTCATTTGAATATTTTCCATTCTATCCACCTTTCCGTTAATATTATATAAATATCTTTCTTTCTCTTCCCTTATCCATTGTTCTTGCCATTCTTTCATTATTTGACTCTAAAAATCAGTTTTTATTTCTGCCACACTATATGGTACCTCTATCACATTATTTAGTTTTGTTGCCTGCTTAGCATAATAATCTGCTACTTCATAACCCTTTACCCCTCTATGTGCTGGAACCCACATAAATCTAACTTCTGACTTATACCACATTAACCTAAATAAGCATTCATAAATTTCAAATAAAATATCTGGTCTTTTATCTGATGACATTGCTTCAATTGATATTTGTGCTTACATTAAATTTGAACATATAATACTTTTTTTAATTCCATTTTGTTCTATCCACTGTAAACTAAATAAAATAGCTAACATTTCTACTGAGTATATTGACAGATTATTAGAAGTTCTACTTTTATTATATTTACCTAATGTTGGAATCCAAAAAGAGAGTCCTGTTACTTCTTTACCCGACTCTTTTGACCCATCTGTATATACAGGGATAAATGTTTTATGAGTTTCACTTAACCTTTTTTCCACCATATTATCCCAGTTTCCACTACCTTTTCGCCTCTCTATTTCATTTTTCATATACAAATCTACAACTACTTTTGGAAATAACCAAATTGGAGTAGGTGAATATAAAAATTTTTGAACAAACGTTTTATCATTTAATTGAAATTCTTCTGCTAGTTTACATGATTTCCAAATCATACTCTCATATTTTCTATTACAATAATCCCCTCCTACTCTCATCTCCCCCTTAACCATATGCTCATCCTCTTCACGTCCCTGCACATTAGCTCAATAATTTAATCTTAGCAATTTTACTCTTAGTTTCAATGGCATCTCTCCCATTTTTACTTGCAATGATACTATTGGAGTGGTTTTCATTGCTCCACTACATATCCTTAAAGCCTGACTCTGAATTACTTCAATCCTTCATAATAACGTTTTACTTGCCGAACTACAGTATATACTATACTACCATAATCTATAACGGATCTAATCATTACTGTATAAATATGTTTTAATGCTTTAACGCTAGCTCCCCATTCATTCCCCCTTAAACATCTAATTATATTTATTAAATTTTTACATCTTTCTTCTATACACTGAGTTCTCTCATATTTCACCAAATGTGACTCCCCAGGTCCAAAACAGCATGAAAACACATAAAACACTAAGTTCTGTCATATTTCTCTAAAATGTGACTCCCCAGGACCAAAACAGCATGAAAACACATAAAACACTGAGTTCTTTCATATTTAACCATCATTATGGTTAAAAGTCATTATTAGTGTTGGATTTTGAGGGACCTTTCAGGTTTCGCCTGATCAATGCTCACGCTCCTAATGAAGCTGTGGAGAGGAGGGAGTTCTTCAGGGCCCTGGCGGGATTCATAACCCCAGAGACCATCCTAGTGGGAGACCTGAATGTGGTTATGTCTAGGCTAGACATTAGTAGAAATAATACTTATAGGTATGATGTGTCAAGGACGGAGTTGATGAAGATCATGAGGGACAAAGGGTTATTCGAGGTCTGGTGGTACATTTCATCTAGATAAACAACAGTTTTCAAGAAGGCAGGTAGTAGAGGGTGTTTTAGAGCAGAGCAGGCTGGATGTCTGCCTGACTTCAGACAGTTTGCTTAGGTGGGTTGAGGGAGTTGAGTATGAGGGACAGTGGTTAAGCGATCACTGTCCACTCAGAATGGAGATAAGTGTTGGAGGGGAGAAGAGGAATGGGGGTCTATGGATCATGAATAACAGTTATTTAGAGGAGGAGAGCTTTTGTAGGAGGATAGAAAAAATGTTGGAGGTTTTTGCAGTGGAGGTGGAATGGTTGGACTCTGTTGTAGACTGGTGGGAGGGGGCAAAAACACGGCTGAGAAAAACAATAATAAATTATAGCAGGAAGAGGAGGTGGGAGATGGAAAGGGAGGAGAGGGAGTTGAGGACTAGATTAAATAGACTGGTTGAGGAGGTTGGGGAGGAGGGCCCTGTGGATCCCGAAGTATTAGAGCTAAGGGTCAGGCTGGAACACGTCGAAACGAGCAAGTGCAGGGGGGCCATGCTGCGCTCAAGGGCTAGAGACACGGTGGAGGGAGAGAGAGCCACGGGCTATTTTTTTGGTTTAGAAAAGCGTAAGCAGAGACGTATGTATATAAATAAGCTGGTGGATAATCATGGGATCAAGGTGAGGGAGAGGGAAAAAATTATTGAGAAGGTGGAGGTTTATTATAAGCGGTTATTTCAATCTGAAGGGGTGAATAGTGCATGTCTTGAGAGGACGATGGAGGTGCTACAGGCCAGGATAACGGAGGAGGAGAAAGGACTGTGTGAAGAGGAGTTGTCAGTGGAGGAGGTGGGGAGAGCTATTGCAGGATTGGGAGGAGGGAAAAGTCCTGGAGCTGATGGACTCACGTCTGAGTTTTTTAAAAGGTTTGGGGATCACCTGGCCCCAATCCTCCTCAGGCTGTTTGGGGACATGGAGAGGGAGGGCAGAACAGGGATGGGTTTTGCGGAAGGGGTCATTTCATTGATTCATAAAAAAGGAAGCAGGGAAAACTTAGATAACTATAGACCCTTTAGCCTTTTAAATACAGATTACAGGATTTACGCAAAAGTTCTGGCTAATAGACTAAGACCCACATTGCAATCAGTCATCACATCTCAGCAGGCATACGGGGTGCAAGGGCGGGACATTTCGGACACGATACTGACAATCAAATATTTAGTGCAGCAGATACACACTCCAGGGGGGATACATGTAGCTGTGGATTTTATGAAGGCTTTTGACAGGGTGGAACATCGGTTTTTATGGGCTGTTATGGCAAGGATGGGTTATGGGGAGCGGTTTATTCGCAGGTTACGGGTGATATATGGAGCAGCACACAGTAGGGTGAGATGCAATGGTCTGTTGACTGGTGCCGTGCCTCTGGAGCGCTCCATACGGCAGGGCTGCCCCCTCTCAGCCTTTCTTTTCTCCCTGGTAGAGGGGCCTTTGGCGTGGATGCTGGCGGGGGACGTGGGGGTTGAGGGGATACGGGCTCCAGATGGCACAGAGCACAAGGTTATACAGTACGCAGACGATACAAACTTGTTTTTAAAAAATGTGGAGAGCATAGGGCCAGCATTACGTGTCCTGGACATGTATTGTCTGGCATCGGAGGCTAAAGTAAATATACAGAAGTCGGAGATATGTGGAGGAAGGGGGGTCACATTAGGTGCACGTGGTGAAGGAATGAGGGAGCTGGGGGATAGGTATAGGGTGCTAGGGGTGCAGGTGGGCAGAAATGAGGTGGACTGCACAAGGGAAATGTGGGAGGGGCTGATTGGCAAGGTGCTGGCCAGGATGAACTTGGCGGTCAGGGGGCGCCGGTTGACGCTGAGGGGCAGGGCAATCGTGATTTTTGAGCGTCTGGTGAGCACGTACCTGAGGGATCTCTGGTTGGCCGCAGAGAAAAAGTTTATTGCAACCTTCACCTCAAGACAGAGCCTCTTTACAGTGGAGAGCTGAAGGTGACATTTTGATCAAGGCTAACTGGGTGTGTGTTTTTTTGTTGAATTATATGTCTAACATGTGTTCTTTTTGTTTACAGAGGATGCCTGAGTTGATCTTTCTGGACGGAGTGTGTGCCTTTGTGTTGGTTTTTTTTGCAGGGACGGCTTCTTGAGTTGGTTTTTTCGAGGGATGAAGACTCTCTTTTTGTTGGATTCGATTTGTGGATGAAGATTTTGTATTGCACAATTTTTAAAATTTTTTTTAATAACTTTTTGATAATAAATAAATAAATAAATAAATAAATAAATAAATAAATAAATAAATAAATAAATAAACACATAAAACACTAAGTTCTGTCATATTTCTCTAAAATGTGACTCCCCAGGACCAAAACAGCATGAAAACACATAAAACATTAAGTTCTTTCATATTTAACCAAATGTGACTCCCCAGGTCCAAAACAGCCTGAAAACACATAAAACACTAAGTTCTGTCATATTTCTCTAAAACGTGACTCCCCCGGTCCAAAAAAGCATGAAAACACATAAAACACTAAGTTCTGTCATATTTCACCAAATGTGACTCCCCAGGCCCAAAACTGCCTGAAAACACATAAAACACTAAGTTCTGTCATATTTCTCTAAAATGTGACTCCCCAGGTCCAAAACAGCATTAAAACACATAAAACACTAAGTTCTGTCATATTTCACCAAATGTGACTCCCCAGGTCCCAAACAGCCTGAAAACACATAAAACACTGAGTTCTTTCATATTTCACCAAATGTGACTCCCCATGTCCAAAACAGCCTGAAAACACATAAAACACTGAGTTCTCTCATATTTCTCTATAACGTGACTCCCCAGGTCCAAAACAGCATGAAAACACATAAAACACTGAGTTCTGTCATATTTCACCAAATGTGACTCCACAGGTCCAAAACAGCCTGAAAACACATAAAACACTGAGTTCTGTCATATTTCACCAAATGAGACTCCCCAGGCCCAAAACTGCCTGAAAACACATAAAACACTAAGTTCTGTCATATTTCCCTAAAACGTGACTCCCCAGGCCCAAAACAGTCTGAAAACACATAAAACACTGAGTTCTGTCAATCCATAATAAAAAGTGACTCCCCAGGTCCAAATAGGTCTAAAAATGCACAAAACAATGTGTAAAACAGAGTATATCAATTTACATTAAAGTGCAACTTTCCGGAATAGCGCTATAACTGGTGGCAGCTTGTTGGAGTAGCTCTGTGACTTAGCTAGCATTTGCTAGCATTTTTTTATTCTTTTTGAGTATTTCTTGATGGTTTTTTCTTCTGGAAATATTTTCTAAATACTTTTCTTCTGATTTTGGGTGCTGTGCTGATCGAGTTTTTTGCTGGATTTGTCACTTTTTTGCCACTTGTTATGATGCGTAACCATGGCAACGAGAGACTTGTTTACAAGTAAGAGCAGCTAACTGACATTTCTGGCTGAAATAATCCTCAAATTGAAACTCTGGATCCCTGATGAGCTCAAAAGAAGAAGACATGGATGCAGAGCAGGAGCAAAGTGAAGAGAGAGAAGTTTAAACCTTCACTTCCATCAGTCATATTGACAAATGTGAGATCTCTTCATAACAAAATGGATGAACTTGAAACTCTGTTGAAGTGCAGCATCATGTGTTTCACTGACACATGGCTAAAGGGACATATCCTGGACTCCGGTGTGTCTTTGTCTGGCTTTCAAACAATACGGACAGACAGAGATTTGAAGAGGAGCGATAAAAGAAGAGGAGTTTGTCAGTTGATCACATCTGCAGTTACCTGTTGGGGGCGGAGCATCAGAGTATGTGACACGAGGAGGCTGAACAGATTGATAAGGAGGACTGATTCTGTCCTGGAGACTGAACTGGATTCTCTTGAGTTGATTGTCCAAAGGAGGATGAAGAACATGATGGAAAACCCTCATCATCCTCTTCAGAACACAGTAACTCAACAACAGAGTGTCTTTAGTCAGAAGATTCTTCATAATCCGCTGCAGCACAGATCGCTACAGGAGATCCTTCCTGTCCACAGCTAGAACTCTCTACAGGAGATCCTTCCTGTCCACAGCTAGAACTCTCTACAGGAGATCCTTCCTGTCCACAGCTAGAACTCTCTACAGGAGATCCTTTCTGTCCACAGCTAGAACTCTCTACAGGAGATCCTTCCTGTCCACAGCTAGAACTCTCTAGAACTTGCTCCCTGAAGAATAACTGAGCTACAACAACACTTGAATTTCTCTTCGGGGATTAATAAAGTATTTTTGATTGATTGATTGATTGATTGATTGATTGATTGATTGATTGATTGATTGATTGATTGATTGATTGATTGATTGATTGATTGATTGAACTTGTTTTTGCTGATAAACTCCGTAAATGAGTGTTTAATAGTTCTGCATACGTGCACTTTTGCACTTTTTCATAAAACTATTCATTTTTTTACCAAAAACCGTTAGTGGAGCGCCCTATTCAATTTTAAAACTTGACACTGCACTTGAATTGGATCATTCATTGCTCTTGGTTGAAACCCTATTTTATTTAATCGCTACGTCATGATTCTCCCGTTGTTGAATATAAAAAGAGCAGCGTCTCAGCCACACCTCCACTCACTAGTGAGTGAGTTTGAACAGGAAGTGTTCATTTTAGTGTTTGTGATTGTGTGAAAACATGTTTTTTACACATTACTGAAGAGTTTTCTCTTCATGCTGGGATACTTTGATTTATACATTGGACACCTCTCTGAAACAGGCTTTTGTGCAGACAATAATGTGCAGCAGTCAAGCGCGCAGCCCAATGAGGCTGAGTCATAGATATTACACGAGCTAATCAAAATTTAGCTTTTGCTTTGATCAACAACAATGTACTATGAAGGGACAGGTCAAAGATGCTGAAGCCGCTGCACCTGTTGGCAGAGTCACACGATGTAACTGGAGCTAATAGCATTGGCTAACAGTGTATGGGGCGTGGAAGCTGCCACGGATTCCCTGCCTAAGGAGACTGTCGTGTAACGTGTACGTTTGATAAGCTCACCAACGCCTGGATAACGCCGCCTCCCCCAAACGCCTGGATATCGCCGCCTCCCCCCAAACGCCTGGATAGCGCTGTATGTCTATGGCTGCCACAGTCGTGATAGTCAACTCCTCTTACACCGTTTCTGCCACTTCAGCCATTCAAATAATAAAATTTTATGTAGTACAAACAGGAGATTCTTGTTACGACTTTAGGCATTTCTAACTATTAAACTGTTTCATTTATTTACCATTTGGTAAAGGTTTAAATTACTCCACTGGTGGATATGTATTTTGCTTTCACCTCTCATGTATCTCTGTGGCCTCGGGTTGCTGTTTCTCTACAAAGCATGAGGTTGAAAGTTCAATTTCTCTTACTTTCAACTCTCTTAACACTACGTGTATTATATTATATTCTTATTGTTAAAAGTAATTACACCAATAACAAAAGTAATAACTAAGATACTAGGTAAAAAAA
>SSNP01000362.1:0-41986 GCA_006937955.1 Pachypanchax playfairii
TGGGCGCGCGGAGAGATGACGTCACTCTCCCGTCACTGTAAAAAATATAATTTCTATGAGCGCAGGATTCAAAATGGTACTGGAACGGAAAAAACAATAGAGTATCTAAATGGCCAGATTAAAAAAATAACGGATTTGAACTGATTTTAAACCGATTTAGGGTCGGCGAACGCAGGCCCAACTGACTCTCGTTTATTGGCGTTTAGGTGTTTGCCGTGTGAATCAAAAATCTCCGAGACGAATCCGAATCACAAAAAAGTACCACTGATGACGAGTAAAACACATCTCACAGAATAAATAAGGCCCCAATTGCAAAAAACGGGCGTTCTCCTTTAAAGCTTCTAAGTATATAAACTTTAGAAATGCAGATATGAAACTGAGAATTTGCTTTAAATAAGCTCCAAGATGTTCTCTTACAAAGTTTGCCAGTATTTGTGATCCCTGATCATTTCATCGTTGAGTTTTCCAATTTTATTTATTGATTATTTGAACTTTAAATTCATTGTTTCTGTAAGTGTCTAAACTGCATTCACCACTCTGCTCTTCATCCTCAGGTTGAGCTGGCCTTACCTGTGAGCAAAGTGCACTTTGACCTGACCTCAGTTCTGTCAGCTCTGGCCCACAACGCAGTCATCATGGAGACCAAAGGCCTGACGCGCTGCCTGCTGAGTGAGACCACAACAAAGTCCGGAGAGAAGCAGACGCTGCTCAACACAGAGGGCATCAACATGCACGAAATATTCAAATACGGTGACGTACGTCGACAGCTTTGTTTGCAAATCAAACACATCATGGCGTCTGCATTCTTGAAATAAAAGTTGCAGTGTAACGAGTCCCAGACGACCCAGAAACTGAACCTGAATATCTAATGAATCAGCTCAGTGTGGTCAGTGAAAAGATGCTAAAAGCTGTAATTAGAGATGGTGGTGAATGTGATAGCTTCAAACGAAAAGCAGATGAGTCTTGAACACATTTTAGTCTGAGTTTGTGACATTCTGCCACCTGACAGGTTTCAAGTTTTGGGTGATTGATCTGACTTTGGTATTTGTATCTCCAGATCTTGGACATCAACAGACTGTACTCCAATGAAGTTCATGCCATGGCTAAAACCTACGGGATTGAAGTGGCTCTGAAAGTCATAGAGAAGGAGATCAAAGATGTCTTTGCTGTCTACGGTACACACCTGCACTTACACACACATCCCACACAGTGTCTCAGGAGCAGCTCGGTTCTGACTGTGTCTCTGTCTCCAGGGATCGAGGTGGACCCCCGGCACCTGTCACTGGTGGCAGATTACATGTGTTTTGAAGGCGTGTATAAGCCTTTGAACCGACACGCCATGCAGTCCAACTCCTCTCCTCTGCAGCAGATGACTTTTGAAACCAGCTACAAGTTTCTCAAACAGGCCACCATGTTGGGTAAATAAAGTCTTCAAACCTAAAGCATCTGATCACCCTCCATTCTGACTTTAAAGTGCAACTTACCCCTAAATCAACTTTTTTTTTGCTGATAAACTCTATAAATGAGTGTTTAATAGTCCTGTCTACATTTCTGGGTCTTGCTTTTAGTATTTTTGTACATTTTTATAAAACTATTCATTTTATACCAAAAACCGTTAGTGAAGCGCCCTCTACAGGTTTAAAACGTGACACCTGCACTTGAACACATTTAACTGATTCCGTCTGACTATCCAGTGTCTGTTTTATTTCCAGTCTTCATTTGCGCTCATCATATAAATGGCTGCATTGTGGTGATTGCCGAAAGCCGCTGTTCTGTTCAACAAAACCGGATCCTGTAGACTGAAACTGAACCATATACAGTGCCACTATCACATCTCCTGCGTTCTTTTTCCTTTCTCTCTCACACACGTCCACTTCCAGGCATTTACCTGAACACCCTCTCTCACACCCGCAGACATCAGCACAGACAACGTGATCATGTGAAGCAGTAACCGTCAAAGCAGAGTTGTTACATTACTTTACAAAAAACACTTGAATTTTGCAAGAGTAAAAAGAAAACCGTATCTGTTATAACATTTGTTGCTATCAAAAGAAAAAAAAAGTAAAACAAGTTGAAATGTCGCAACGAAAACTAGCAGTTCACATAAACAACTGAATCAAACAGTCTAAAAAATAATTCAGCCGTGAGCGAGAAAGAAGCAGTTAAACCAGTTTTCTGCATTGAGGCTGTCGATTGGTTTATTTGCATATTAACAGTATAAGAACAAAAGAGGTCTGCATGAATCTTCATCCTCTGAGGCAACGGAGCTCATGTCACTTCCATCTTTCTGTGATTTTTCAGTAACATGTCAATCACAGCCCAGAGCACGCCCAGCCCGCCATCCGTCTACTCGTGCCAAGGTCCTCCTTTAAACACCCACATTTTGAACGTTTCTTAAAATTAGAAGTGTGGGCGGGAAATAATCTGGAAGGGGGTAAAGTGCATTTTAAAAACTGTGATAAGATCAGACTGGTGTGTCACATTAATCATAAAAAATATTTAATTTAATGTTGTTGTTCCACTTCATCTTCTGTTGTTTTTTTGTTTTTTTTTACGTCGATGTTGTGTTGACGTTTTCTCTTTCTCTATGTTTAAGGGTCACATGATCAGCTGGCCTCTCCTTCAGCCTGCCTGGTGGTGGGGAAGGTTGTGCGAGGAGGAACAGGACTATTTGAACTGAAGCAACCTCTGCAGTAGGAAACCAGCCAGGCAGATTAATGTCAGCTGTCCTGATTTGTTTCCGCAGCATTCACCTATGATGTAATAAAATGCAGCAGTGTTTGTGTCATATGATTAAAAACAAATTAACTGTTTGGAAAATAAACTCCGCCTCCATTGTTGCCTGTATTTAAAAATAAAATGTAAAAAGACCTAAAAACTGTTTATCTCATAGTTTTTACTGAATTTGCGTGTTCTTGGGGTCGTGTCAGTAAAACGAGCGGAAGTGAGCATGTATGTCGCGCCCTCTGATTGGCTGACTGCTGCACGAGCGTCCTTAAAGCAGCTGATGGGCGGATGAGCGGCTGAAATGCAGCTGGGAACTGTACGTTACGGCCCGTTATGAGGAGGCGCTGGACTCCACGCTGCGGTAGGAGCACCAACCACCGAGGTGACAGATGGGGGTGGTTAGATTTAATTTGCTTCATTAGATTTAGGACGGTGAACATGTCGGAGTCATCGACTGCTAACGTTTATGGGGACCGGGGGACCCCCCCCCCAAATAAAGTCAAACAAAGCGGGCTTCATATGTGTACCGTGTTGTTGTTGCTAACAAATGTGATAGAGAAGCGTCTTAAACAGGATGTGGTCGTGTTTTGGACCTTTTCTCAGAGAAGCGCGACGCCGTTCTAACGTCTGACCCTCCGCTCGCCATCTTTTAATCAAGGCTTTATATTTAACGGGAATCGTCTGGTCACCGTTAATAATTCTCATTTCAGGACATGTTCAAACGAGTCTTTAGTTGTTTTTTACTAGAGCTGTTACTGCTTCGCAATAATAACCCGACGTCAAGCCTCATGCTCTCGGGGAAAAGGCGTACGTGTGGGCGCGCTGCTGTGTGTGCGCGTGTTATGGAATGAGTCCAGCTTTGATGTGACCACACATAGTGACGTTTCCCTGCTTTGGTCGGAACACAGGAACCAGACAGAACCGAGTCTAACGGATTCTGACTGAGAACCGGGTCACACAAATCAGCACAGTCTGATGTTCAGCGTGTTCCATTGGTTTAAACAGTTTTTTCATACTATACCATGTAGTGAAGTGGACTGACCTTTAGTGTATTGGACTTGATCTGAATTGTAGTGTAGTGGTGTAACTAACCTCATGTGTAGTTGTTTGACTTGTGGAACAGTGGTCTGACTCCTGGTGTAGTGTTTTGACTTGTTGAGCAGCAGTCTGACTCGTGGGGAAAACCTGCCTAATGCTTAATATCTGTTTCTTGTTTCATAGGTTTTGAAAGCAAAAGATAGAAAAGCCTCAAATATTACAACCAAAAACCTCAAACATCAGCGCTGCCCAGTTCCTTTGTGTTTTTTTTCTCGTGTTTTTAGCGTGACTGAAATAAAAATCTGTCAACAGGGAAAGTATTGTTGAAGGGGAAATGCAGAATCATCAGATGAATTAACACAATCCCAACAGGAAAAACAACATACTTGCTTTTGTTTAAAATGACGCAACATGAACAGCCAGTGGCTGAAGACAGGATTGTTGTTTTCAGGTTATGTGACTTAGCGTTTTGAATCAGATTTATTTATATGTTACACACACAAACATGTTTGTTTAACATGGTGACGTCCTGTGGGAAAAAACTGTATCTGGTGGTTTTGGCGTAGAGATCTGCAGCGCCGACCTGAGGGGAGAGAAGAGGTGACATCTTGGGGGAGAAGGTCCCTGCTGATGCTAGCTGCTCTTTTCCTGACTCTGGTGGAGTCCAGGTCCTGGATGGAGGGGGGATCAGTACCAGTGATTCTCTCTGTAGACCTTCTAGTTCTCTGCAGTTTGTTTCTGTCGAGTTTGATTCCAGCACAAAACCAGACTGTGATGAACCGGCAGAGATGATGGCTCTGTGAAAGTTCACCTGCAGCTCCTGTGGCAGGTTCAACTTCTTGAGCTGCCACAGAAGGTAAAACCTCTGCTGAGCCTTTTTAGATACTGATGCTATGTTGGCGGTCCATTTCAGGTCCCGGGAGATGGTGGTCCCCAGAAACCTGAATGTGTCCACCATAGTTACAGCAGGTGTGTTGTGTATGATAATGGGGGGCAGAGGTGGAGGCTCCTCCTGAAGTCCACTGTTACCTCCACAGTTTTTAGAGTGTTGACTGCGAGATGGTTCTGATTGCACCAGAAGACCAGCTGTTCCACTTCCTGTCTGTAAGCAGATTCCTCTCTGTCCCCGATCAGGCCGATGATTTTGTCTGCAAACTTGAGTTTAACAGATTGACCGCTGGAGGAGCAGCTGTTGGTGTAGAGAGAGAATTGTAGGGGGGACAAGACACATCCCTGGGGGGCGCCAGTACTGATGGTTCAGGTGCTGGATGTTATTTTTCCCTGCCTCACCTGCTGCTTCCTGTCTGTCAGGAAGTTTGTGATCCCCTGACAGGTGGAGGCTGGGACAGTTTGGACTGCAGGACTTCTGGGAGGATGGTGGTATATGCTGAGCTGAAGGCAACAAACATCCTCGCGTACGTTCATGCAGTGTCGAGGTGTTGCAGAATGTAATGCAGCCCCATGTTGATTGACTGCATCTTCCGCTGACCTGTTAGTCCTGTATGCAAACTTCAGGGGGTCCAGCAGGGTCCTGTGATGGACTTCAGGTGGTTTAACACCCTCCTTTCAAAGGATTTGATGACTTCAGACATCAGGGCGACAGATCTGTAGTCATTTAACACGCCACACCTCTAATAATTATTACCAAACCTGGTCCAGCTGTTGTTCCTGGTTGCAAGCCGATCTCCAAACCCATCGGTGAAAGGGTTTGGAACAGAATTGCTGAAATGCAGGATTAAACCTTCTTAGACTGGCAGCAGCGTTTGTTTGTCTGGCTGGTTTGTCGTCTCTTGTGTGAAGTCACCTGAAGGTCCAGTCTGGATCCAGGACTGTTTTTCCCTTTTCATGGTCCAGTTCTTCATAAACATGAAGCTGGTGATTGAGTGACCATCTGTCCTCACTCACAGCAGTGGTGAGCTGATGACTATATTAAAGTTTGTTTCAGTTTGAAAGAGAAAACATGCTTTGTTTATTTGCTCTGGCTGCTGTATCAGTCTTTATTTTGGGATCAGCTGGTTTCTGCTGTCTCACCTACAGCATAATCAGAACTCTGCAACTTGATTCCTGACAGGTGTACACAGATGAGTCCACACTGCACCTGTCAGGGCCTCTTTGCACGAACTCCCAGTTAATTTTAAAATCCACCTTATTGTCTCCTGAAAGGTCACTGAGGTCAGGTGAGCAGATGCATTTGGATGCATCCAATTTAAAATTCTAACAAACTTTATTGATCCCTGAAGGGAAATTAGATTAATGAAAACTTTATAAACTCAAGATGTCATTATGACCTTAATGAAAACGAGTGATGTAATGCTGTGAATATAAATTTATCTGTTGAGAAGACTGATTGAAAACTGTGACAGGTAACAGGATTATTAATGGAGCTCAGATACTTCAATGTCACTTAAACGTGATAATAATGGAACAAAATCAGCTGATGTTTAACAGTTTGTAAATATTGTGATTAAAACAGTTTGTTTACTTCCTGCAGCAACATTAATCATTAATCTGTTGTTGATTCGTCATCCTGGTGTTAAGTTAAAAACTACTTTTTCTTTTGTATCATGGTAAATGTTTTATTATAATAAAATCACTTTACCACAACTGCTAATTTAAACAACTGAATATTTCCTAAGAAATGAAGTTGAAATGAACAAACTTTATTTAACCTGATGAGATGTAGTAAGTCAGTGTTTCTTCAGAGAGGAATTCTAGCTGTGGACAGGAAGGATCTCCTCTCTAATCTTTTGCTTTTACAGTACTTTAGTCAAATCTCTTGTTTGTGAATGTGCCTTTTTAATAAACTTCTTTTAATCTCACGTGACATGTGACTGACAGCACATGATTGTTTCTGTGTCCAGGACGAGACGCCTAAGAACCGGACGGCTCCATGCGCCATCAGCAAGACCAGATGAGTTCATGGGGTCTCAAGTCAGTGAGAACATGATGAGGCTCCTGAGTCGCTGGCTGGGACACAGGTGACGTTTAACACAGAACAGTTCACTCTTTGTGCAAACACAAAGCGCTTTTGTTGCACCAAATATGGCGAGGAACCACAGTCTGAATATAAAATCAAAGCATCAGTTCAACTTTGAAGATTTTCTGATTCTTCTCTGCAGTCACGTCTTTCTGAAAGCTTGCAGCACCTTAAAGGAAACACCCAGGAAGTCAGGATAGGATGTGAAAAACACCCCGTCTTGTCATTTATTTATACATGAGAAAAATAAAAAGTGAAGCTGGGTTCATGTTGACAGGATTAAGTTCATCAGGTTTGAACGCGTACTGTTTCATCATGGTTCCATTAAAGAACTCCAAACTGTCTGCGATCGTTGTAACTCATAGTAATTGTGTTGATTTGGCTGTTTTAAGCTGATCTGATTGTGCAGCAGGTCTAGCAGGTCCAAGCCTGTTTTATTATGTTTCTACAGTTTAAAATGGAAACTGAAATTAGTCCGAGGCTGTTTCTAATTTTTCTCACGTCTGTGGTTATGAGGAAACCCCTGACGTGACAAAACCAGACCAGGAAAATAACTGCCGCCAAGTAGGTGGCAGAGATCTTGTTTTCAGTAGTTTTGGAGCTATATCCAGAACAAAAGCACCATTACAGAAATATTTATTACTTTGCAAAGAACTATTGAAGTATTCATGATATCAACATTATTCCATGTCCTAAGTGTAGCTTTTCATGATCAAGAATTCAAATTCTGTAGATAGATGCTCCCTTATCTTTTTCAACCCCCCCCCCCGTTCCTGCTTTTGTCTGTGTTTTGTGTCTCTGAAGCCTGTACTGGCTGCTACGAACTGGAAATTTATAAAAATGGATCTGGTTTCGTGGTCACTCAGCGCACTGGACAAAGTTTTTTCAAACTTAAGGCTGAAAAATGGGGAGCGGTCTTGCCCGGAATCGACACAGCCGGCCGGGTTTACCATGGAGCGAGTGGAAGATGGTATGCCTGTCTGATCTGGAGGTTGAAGACGTGGAGGATTTACATATTTGGTCTACAGATCGTGGGGTACCTGCTGATTGGTGTTGGTGGTTACCTGATGTATTGGATGGGCTGCTACTGGCAACACTTGGACTAAAAGATTAGGAGATCTGGATCGCAAACTGGATGCGGTCTCGGAGCGGTACCGCGACCAACTGGCTGTGATTCTCGAATGGGACAGAGAGTGCAAAGTTCAAGACAGCAAGCTGGCTGACGGGGTGCTGGAGCTGAATCATAAACTGGCTGCGCTGCTGGATCTAAATGGAAGGAATGGCGCCACCTTAGAGAAGTTGCAGTTTCGGCTCAGTGTGGAGAAGTGATTGATTATTGGCGGCATTACTAAGCAATTTGGCAAAAATTCGGCTGTTTTGGACCTTTCCACAAAAGTGTACCATATGGACAACAGGAGCTGCTGAAATTCTTCGGCTTCGATCTAATCACTTTTATTTTATTTTTATTTCAAGGCCAATGCACTTAAATCCCTTCTGGAGCAGTGAGTACTAGGGCGCACAGCCCCTCTCTTCCCCTGTCCACTGGACGTCAACAGACTGAAGACAGACATAACATCGGTTCTGGCCCAGAGATGGTGTCCTTGACATACACACACTGATCGCACTTCACATCCCTACAAAAGTTCTCGACCTATCTCGTTTATTGTCCCCCGCTAAGGCTTTTTTTTTTTCAATCTCAAACAGCGCCACCAGCAATGTAACCGGCAACATGACCAACATGAATGTGGATGTAATTCTGATCTGGACTCTTTTATTAAAAACAACATTGAGTGAACTGAAACTGCTGGATTTCCCATCAGGCCTTGCGCTGTGTGTTTTACACATGAGAACCTTTGTGTGTTCTGTCTTGCGGTGACGGTTGTGTAAAACTCATAGAACTTGTCTGATGCGAGTTTGTTCTGTTTCTACTGGTTTGTTCTTATTTGTCTTTCAGGCTGGTGTTTAAATCTGCTATAAATTCTGATCTCAGGTGCTTTACCTGCCTGCTGCTATCGTTTTTGTGACTGTGTACCTTTTAGTTTAAACCATAACAGGTTCATTTTCCCTCCATGGTGGTTCTGCAGGTGCATGTTGATCCCCTGCCTTGTTTTGGTTTTGCTGCTTTATCTGCTTCTCAACCCAGTGAGGATCAGCAAACCTTTGGAGTGGCCCATCAGCCCTGCACACAAACAGGTGAGTAGCGTTCACCTGGCTGTCATCCCCATTTGTTCATTAGTATTTACCCATGTCTAAACATCATAAATACAGATGGGCAGATAGATCTGAACAGGGTACATCATAGATCCTAAAGACTGGCAAGAGCATGTGAGTAAACAGCTGAGGTTCCAAAATGAGCCTTTTTAGAAATTAATATTTACTGAGAGGGAGCACTAAGTGTAGGAACTGCTGTTTAATAATTGACTGGGTCTCTTACTATGTTCTGTTTTGATTAAAATCAATTTACTTTTAAAGTGTAATGAATCTTTTGAGTCTTAAATGGTTCCATTTATAAGTATTTAAACTTTGATCCGACTACGTCGTCTCAGCTGAAGACTTTGAACTCTTGAAGTGCATAAAACAATCAAATAATGGTGACCTGAGAACGGGAGACTTGAACGTCTCAGGTCCCTTTTCACTTTCTTTAGAACAGTCTTTTTTTTAAAACAGAAAAAATGACTACAGTCTTTGGCACCTCTGTCTGATTCACATCTGGACCATCCACGACTAGCTGAGTCTTTAGTCCATCTTTGTTTCAGGTTAATTTTCTTTTTCAATAATTTGAACCTGTAAATGTATGTTGAATAAATGGATCAAATATTAAAATTGAATCACACTACACATGTTGGCAGCTTGTTGGAGTCGCTGTTATTTTACTAGCAGTCTTCATCTTTTTTCAGTGTTTCCTTCTTGTTTTTTTTTTTTTTTTTGTAAATATGAATCATTTTAACTTTTTTTTTGTATTTTGTGCAGATTGAAAATTTGTTCTTAATTTTTTACTTTTTTTTCCACTTATGTGTGACCGTAGCAACAAGGGACTTTTCTATGAGTAAGAGAAGCTAATTGACATTTCTAAGTAGTGCTGGGCGATCATATTTGTGGTCACAATTATTTTCAGTTAAATGCACGCTGTTTGCTCGCCGCCATTAAACTACAAGAAGAAACATGCCATGTTTTGTGTTGCAGTAATGCAGAGAAAAAGCAGCAGAATTACCAAATGTGGAGCTGAAGACAGTGAAATACATGTCATGACTTTGATCTTTGGGTGTGTTATGCTGGGCGGACACTGTGTGATTTTAGAAATCTGACTGTCGAGGAAATGCTCCCACTGCACGACCGGGTTTGTCACTCGTACTCTATTTGACCCTACGACATGTGTACTCATACTGTACGACTGCTGTCAGCCACGATTATTGACAACCACGACTACTTGTCTGCTTCAGTCGGCGTGTGACGGCAACAATGGTTCCTAGTTTCTATGACAACCACAGCGTGCCTGACAAAAAGATGGCGAGCAGGCAGAAAGTTGTTGCAGTTGTGTGCGCTGAAACTAAAAAGAAAAAAAAAAAGATTTGGGTACGTGAATGGCTGAGGAGAGGTGGTCGTGATCAGGGGAGGATTAAGGTGTGCAGGGGCCCCTAGGCTACACTTGTCTGAGGCCCCCCCACACCCTCTGCTTGACCAGTGGGGGCCCCCAGAACACTTTTAACTAGCCAATGGGGGCCCCTGGGCTCAAGCCATGTCTAGCATGTGCATTAAGCTGGGCCTGCACACAAGGACAGTGAACTACCTGCGTACTAACAAAAAGTGCAGGAGTTCATATGGGTTCTGGTTAAAGAACATGCATAAAGTCACTTCAGTCGTTTGTGACGTGGGATGGGGCTTATGTAAACATGTCACTGGTTTTATTTTGAAATTAAAACTGACCTCCATCACAAGAGGCTCACACCGGTGAGAAGGGTCTACAGTCCAGCAGCAAGCTACATTCTCAGTCCCCACCCTTTTCAGGCCCACCACTCTAAAGCCTCAAACAAACCACAACACACCACATACCCACACAGTAGATATAGAATAAATACACTAACGGCTTGCCATACACGCATTGACGTCTTACCTTGTTTGTAGGACAAAATCAACAAAAACATCAGAACACAAACCACATTTAGAGGACGTTGATGTTTGTTTTTTCTGTGCGCATGCGTGAACTTCAGACTGGTGGGGCGTAGAAGCGTCGGGGCTTCTGAGCTGCGCGAGCGTGCAGCTGTATCAAGCTCAACGGTTGGCGGGCTGCACCGTGCGCATCCACCCTGCGCTCGCGCTGTTTCGGAGACGGGGCGGGCTTTGTTGTGAGAACAGATCGTAGAACAGAAGACTCACCAGGAAAAATGTCGACCGTGGGGTTCGCCGAACATCCTCCTGCCAGCCCGACCGGCACCACCGCTGCTGACACGTCCCGGTTAGCTTTGGGCCCTGGAGCTGTCGGGTGCCGGTCCGGGTCCAACCCCCACAGCAAGGGAAAGAAATGCTCCGCCTGCGCGGAGAGTCAGCCCGGCAGCGGCTCGGCCTGTCCCCCGTGCCTGGTCCGGAGACTCCCGCAGGGAGCAATCAGCTACATTTAGCCTAAGAATTAGTCAGCCAATCAGCTACTGCTTTTTCCTCAATGTTTGTAATGACCAATAGAGGTCAAGGTTAAAGATCTACTGGCCTATGAGGGCCCTTTCCACACATGGGGCCCCTAGGCTGCAGCCTAGGATAGCCTGTGCATTAATCCGCGCCAGGTCGTGATGTCCATCCTTCATCAGGGGCTTGAGGTTACGTTAATGTTAAACTATATATTGTTTTACAGTAGCTATGATAGTTTCACGTTAGCATTAGTCAGCCAATGTTGCTCTACGGGTGTCTTCTGCGCTGGTGCGAATGTAGAATCGTTACGTAACGCCACTCACACTGTACGAGCTATGGTGAAAATTTCTGACATGCCAGACGTTTGATCGGGAGGTCGCAGCATTATCGTTAGAACGTAGAAGCAATTAATCTTTCCATGTGAGTGTTCTCACACTGTACGGCTTACGACCTCCCGACCGGACATCCCGACGCTACGATGTTTCCACGATGACGCAGCGTGGTCTGCGACGGCAAAATCGTGGTGAAATCCCCTCGAAATTGCACAGTTTCCGCCCGGCATTACTGTTTGATCTGATTATTCATTGCTGCTAAATTTTATATTTTGTTTTGCAATATTTAATTCTGTAGCTACAAAGTGCTAAACAGTATTGTTATTTAAAGAGGCCCTTCCATTAAAAACTGTTTTTCTGAGGTTTCTGTTGAATATTTTAGCTCCACAGGTGTTAGGTTTTTTTCTTCTTTCTGGCACATTTCCACAAAGGATGAAAACAGCTAAAGTAATACCATTATTCAAGCAAGGGAACAAACATATATACACAAATTACAGGCCAGTGTCACTCCTTCCACAATTTTCAAAAATCCTGGAAAAACTATTTAACAAAAGACTTGAAATTTTCCTGAATCAGTACGAAATACTACACCAGAGTCAGTATGGATTCAGGGCAAACAGTTCAACTTCATTTGCAATAATGGAAGCAACAGAGGAAATAACAAAGGCTCTTGATCAAGGAAAATATACAGCTGGTGTGTTTATAGATTTCAAGAAAGCTTTTGATACCATAAATCACTCAATACTTATCAACAAACTACAGCAATATGGCATCAGGGGAGTGGCACTGGACTGGATAACNAACAGTTTGTAAAAATGGGTGATTACACGTCTGGATGTTTGGAGGTTGCTTGTGGGGTCCCTCAGGGTTCAGTCTTGGGTCCTAAATTATTTATTATATACATAAATGATATTTTTAAAGTTTCTAAACTACTGAAATTGATATTATTTGCCGATGACACCACTATGTTTTACTCTGGAAATGATTACAATGATTTAATAAATAATATAAATAATGAATTAAGTAAACTGAAGAAATGGATGAATAGTAATAAATTATCATTGAATATAGAGAAGACTAAGGCAATGATATTTGGTAATTACAAAAATAAAGATAATGTATTTATAAAAATTGATCAAATAATTATTGAAAATGTAAAGGAAATCAAAGTCCTAGGTGTGATCCTAGACCATAATCTCAGTTGGAAGCCCCACATCAGACACATACAAAACAAAGTGGCCAAAAACACTGCAATCATGAACAGAATCAAGCAGTTGCTGGATTACAATTCACTTTTTATTTTGTATTGCTCATTAGTTCTACCATATTTCACTTACTGTGTAGAGATCTGGGGAAACAATTATAAAAATGCTTTAAAATCATTATCAGTATTACAAAAAAGAGCAGTCCGTATAATACACAAAGTTGGGTACCTTGATCATACAAATTCCTTGTTTTTACAATCAATTATTTAAACTTCAGGACTTGGTTCATTATCATACAGCACAGATTATGTTTAAAGCTAGCAAGCACTCACTGCCACACAATATCCAAAACCTTTTCAGACATCGAGATGGGGGTTACCATTTACGTCAGACATCTCCAACCCTGGTCCTCGAGAGCTACTGTCCAGAAGGTTTTAGATGTGTCCCTGCTCCAACACAGCTGAATCAATTAACTGAATTACCTCTTCAGCAAGCCATCAAGTTTAGCAAAGGCCTGCTAATGAGTCATTCATTTGATTCAGCTGTGTTGGAGCAGGGACACATCTAAAACCTTCTGGACAGTAGCTCTCGAGGACCAGGGTTGGAGATGTCTGATTTACGTGGTACTATGAAATATAAAGTTAATTCATTTAAAACTACAAGAAGGAGTTTTTGTGTGTCTGTATGTGGAGTCAAACTGTGGAACGACCTTGAGGACAAACACAAGCAATGTCCACATATACACAGGTTTAAATCATTATATAAAAACATGGTCTTTAATAGGTATGAAATGGAGGGTGATGATTATTAACTATTAGATATAATTACTATTTTTACATTTGTTGTTATTATTATTGATGTTGTTATTATGATTATTGTTATTGTTGATATTATTATAATTATAATTATTCATGGTGATGATGTTGATTATTGACAGTATTAATGGTATTAATATTTTAATGAAGATTCCTATTCTCATTATAATGATGACTGACTGTTGCTGCTATTGTTATTATAGATATACTATTCTTAATAATTCTATGACTGATGGTATTGTTATAAGTAGTATTATCAAGGGTATTATGTAGTTATAATCTTGTTTGTAGTGTTTAGTTGTTTTGTGTAGCAAAGGGGTGGGACTTAATAAGCACTGGCTTCTTCCCACTCCTTTTGAACAAAGACTTTTCTTCTTTTTTTTTTTTTTTCTATTTTCATAAAATCTCTCTTCTTTTGTTTGGATGTTTTTTAATTGTTGTCTTATGTTCAAATAAACTTATTATTATTATTATATTATTATTCTATCAAAACCTTTCATTATTATAAATATAAGAAATACGATCACTCAAGAAGTTTGGTTCAAAACTCAGCCGAGGAGAGGGTCAGCGCTCGCGGCATCTCTGCGAGACAGCCCTGATAACTCTGCTGGTCCCTCTTCAGCTCAGTGTCTTTATTCACTTAGAAACAGCAATAATAGATAACATGAATCATCACTCCCAAATCAGTGGAGCCAGTCGTGGCTGGCACCTCGCAATTACCTTGGATTAAGAAAAACAGTGTTCTGTGGGAGAATGTGTAAGTCAGATAAAAGGGGCCTGTGTGACTGCTGCACACAGGTCATGCAGGAGGTTTGTTCAAAGCTGGTGTCAGGCATGTATAATTCTGTTTTCTATTCCCTATCAACAGGTGTTCTTACCTTCATAGTGGGTGTGAAAACAGGTCAACAACTTCTCTTTCAGTTTTTATCTCTCAAACTACGCAGGTGGAGATAAAACCCGAGTTCTCCTGAGTTCGAGCGGCCTGTATCTGTTTCGTCACAACTCCTTTGTTCGTTAGTATTCGGCAACTCCTGCAGTTGAAACCACGCCTAGCATGCTGCTGGCTAAAAGCTGTTAGCATAAGACGTATCAAACAGAAAGACACGACATCTGACGTTGCCGTGCACAGTGGGGCAGGAAACAGTATACCTTGCACTCATAGGCTAGTTTGTTAGCCAATCAGTGTCCAGCCCGAGTTGCAGCCCGAAGCCTGACAAATTTTGACGCAGATAGATTGAAAGGTCTGTTAATAAGTGTTTCCTGACGTTTTTTAGATATAAAATGTTTCATATTACTGGTTAATACTTAAGAAATAACCACAAAGTCCTGAAATTTGTGTGAAATGGCCTCTTTAATATAAAGTGCCAGTGATTTTGGTGTGAACAGCATATACATATGTAATATGTAGCATCACGGATAATAATAAAGTCTATATTTTAGGGTGACTTAATAATCCCAGAGCAGACAATTTGTTTATTTTGTATCTTTGTCGTTAAAAAGACTCAGAATTTTAATAGAATATTTAACTAATATCTAGTTTCTATACTTTTACATTTTGAGGTGCTTTAAACTGTTAATATTTTAAAAAATCCTGCTAAAAATCGATATAGAACAATATGGAAAAATATATCATGATCATTTTTTTTGCCCAGGCCTATTTCTAAGGCTCAAATAGAGACTCCAAATCCACAGTTTAAACCTTCTTCTGTCAGTTATACTGGTGAATGTAAAAACCTGCAGTCACCTGTTGGGGAAGAGCATCAGAACAGGTGACATAAAGAAGTTTGGTTCTGTTCTGAGGACTGATCTGGACCCTCCTGATTTGAATATCCTAAGGAGAATTGGGAACATGATGGAAAACTCTCATCATCCTCATTACAGCACAGTAACTCAACAACAGAGTGTCTTCAGTCAGAAACTTCTTCAGATCCAACAGAACCCTCTACAGGAGATCCTTCCCGTCCACAGCTAGAACCCTCTACAGGAGATCCTTCCCGTCCACAGCTAGAACCCTCTACAGGAGATCCTTCCCGTCCACAGCTAGAACCCTCTACAGGAGATCCTTCCTGTCTTGAAGTTGTAATCTTTTTAACTGGTATCTTATACAGAACCGATACTCTGCATCCAAAAGAAAGCATTTAAAAGGACAACTGGTTTTCCTTTTAGTCAAATTTTGGACAGAGAAGACGGATGTTTTGCGAGAGAAGTGACAGAAGTTTATATGTTAAGGTAAAAACCCAGTTTAATCTAACACCTACAACTCTACTTTGTCTTCTTCGTCCCAGGTCGTTTCAAAACCGTCCAAACTGAAACATCTGCATCTCACATGCACAAGTCTCAAGGAACAACGACTCTCATATGGGACGGATGTATCAACAACCCATGTGACTCTAAAGACATAATTCATACTGCAGTAACACACCTGGAACTTCCAAACCAGGATGAGAACTGAAGAAGCCTTGTGAGATGTTTTCAAGAGATTAAAAACAAAACCTGTTGCCCTTTTTTTTTTTTTTTTTTTTTTAAACATCCTGGATGACTGAGAATCTACACAAACTTGATCATCTACATGTTTGTATGTGATTTGGCAGAAAGAGTTCACAAATTGCTAGTGACACACCTTTTAGGGCTGCACAGTGGGGCAGTGGGTAACAGTTTTGCCTTGCAGCAAGAGCGTCCTGGGTAGGAAACCAGGCTGAAACTCAGGCCTGGGTGATATGGCAAAAAAAATGATCAGGATATATTTATCCATATCGTTCGATATCAATTTTTATCACGATTTTTTTTAAATATTGACCGTTTAAAGCAGCTCAAAATGTAAAAATAAAGAAACTAGAAAATATTTAAACCTTTAATTGACATTCTGAGTCTTTTTAATGACAAAGATACAAAATAAACAAGTTGTCTGCTCTGGGATTATTAAGATACCCTGAAATATAAACTTTATTATTATCTGTAATGCTACATATTACATGCTGTTCACACATAGCTACTGGCACTTTATATTAAATAACAATACTCTTTAGCTACTTTGGAGCTACAGAATTAAACATTGCAAAACAAATAATATAAAATTTAGCAGCACTGAATACTCAGATCAAACAGTAACACACCTAAAGATCAACATTTTTTAAAGGACATGTGAAACATGGAGGTTTAGTTTTGATGCTTCATTGCTGCAGCTGGTTCAGGGTATCTTGAATCTGTGCAGGTAAGAATGAAATCTCAAGAACTTCTGGAGTGAAATTAACCCAAAACATGCAAGAACCAATCAGAACCAAACATCAGGCTGTTCTAAAGTGACTCTGATAGGAACTGAAACACACAGTTTGGAGACAGAACCCTGAGACAGCTGGAGCAGTTTGTTCATGAGGTGTTAGAACACCTGTGGACAGGTGCAGAAGTCTCCCTGAGTTACAGAAACCACCTGAATGCAGTGAGCAACTTGAAAGGTCGGGAAACTAAATATTGAGTTAAATGTTCATTTTTGCTCAAGTTAGTGTGAGTAGTAGATTCAACAAAATGTAAAAATCTGTTTCATCAGCTGATTTTCAGCAAATTTATCATCTTTTTTTCTGTGCAGCAGTGTGACTGTTAGAACACAGTTTGTGTGCTGACGAGTGAATGTTTACACACACTGACATCACGCTGCCAGCGTGGAATCTGTGTTTACCATCTCTTTCACTTGCAGCTTGTGCATGAACACGTGCGCAGAGTTCTGCAGGGTCCGTGTCGTCCCGGTGGCACCAGGCAGAATCTGCTGACTCAACTCTCGGCCTCCGGTAGTCAGACCCGACCCTTTCTGTGGAGAGGCGACCCACTGTCTGAGGACCTGTTCCTGTACATGCCACCGTTTGGTTTCCAGAGTCTTCAGAACCAAGTCAAGGACCTGCTTCAGCTGGTAAATACACCCACCATCTTTTAATAAACAATGACTTTACTGTCGTCACATTACAGACACACTCGTTGAACTAATGGGCGTCTTGAAGCCGCGGGCACAAACGTGTTGTCTGTAAAATATCGAATTAGGAGCTTCGTTCTTGTAGCACATGTTGCTGGAGAACGTAGAACATCTAAAAAAAACTTGACCTTTTTCTCCCACTTCAGAAAGTGAAACTCAGATTCATTATACAGAAAAAATGTTTCAAGCCTTTATTTTTTAATTTTGATGATAGCAGCTTTTAGATAAATGACACAAGATCAGTTTAAATGGATTTTGAGCAGAAATGTTAGAAAAGTGTGTTTGTCTGTGCTCTCATTACTGAGTCAATCATTTTGCATGATTTACTGCAGCGGTGCAGCTCTGCATGAAGGCGATCAGCCTGTGGACCTGCTTAAGTGTCATGGAAGTTCAGGTTGCTGCCGTGTTTGCTCTGATGTCTCACCTTCCTCCTGACAGGGTAGAATGAAACAGGCCTGTCAGAAGGTCATGTGGACTGCAGGAAACGCCAGCAGATCACCTGAAACAAAGATTGAACTTTTCACTTGAGAGCAGGCGAAGTTGGTTCCAGAAACCACTAGATCACTCTGTTTAGACAAACGGTCAAAAACACAAAAATAGATTTATTGGATTTCCAAACTGTAAAGCAGGATGTTTAAGACGTGGCACCTCTGTCAGGTTCGGGTTGTGGCTGAGTTCAATATGCACAGAGGAAGAGAGGCGAAGTTCTGTTCTGAATGTTTATTGTAGCATATGAGGATGAGCAGGGAAGTCTCAGGGATGACAGTCTATAGTTGTGTTACACTTACAGAACTCTACAGAGAAGAGAAACACAATGGTGCAAAACTGAAACTAACATTAACCAAAACAAAAGTGGGGCTAAAGTAAAGAAAAGAACAGGAAGTGGACAGACGGAAGATGAAACGTGGCGCTTCTACTTTGTTTTCCACTATTCATGTTTCAGTCGTGCTTTCCTTGAATTTAAAGGACAGAAGTTTCATTGTTTGCGCATGTGACAGATTCATGGCTAGTGGTGAAACACCGTGTTGTATGTCTGCAAGCAGGTTTTAGACACTGTTGTCTAACCCCCCCCTGCGTTTCCACCCCTCACTGTTACTGTGAGAGTATAAATAAGAAACAGTTTAATCTTGTCTGCATCAGCCTGTCACAAACACATGGATAAGAGCATTCAGCTGACGGTTGTTTACTTTCCCAGCTGCCGGCTCCAGACTCTGACCCCCTGACTGAGAGGTCGCCTGGTGAATGTCGGCGCTGTGTGGTCGTGGGAAACGGGGGCATCCTGAAAGGCCTGGAACTCGGTCTGCTCATCGACCGTTTTGATACCATCATCAGGTCTGAACTGTGCATGTGGTGGATGAATGTTATCAGCTGATCTCTGGCTCTGTTATTTTGCATCAGAGCTGATAGTCAGGGTTTGACTTGTACTACTCAACACATCTCACTCAAAGTTTTTTGTTTGTGTGTCAGGTTGAACAGCGGCCCTCTGGGACAGTTCAGTGTTGACGTTGGGAATCGAACCAGCATCAGGATGAGTTACCCTGAGGGCACGCCGCAGCACTGGGTCGACACAGATTCCAACACGGTGTTCGTCGCTGTGGTCTATAAAAACGTGGACTTGAGCTGGATCTCAGCTATGATCAGGAAACAGACTGTGGTGAGTGTCTGAAATCTGATTAATTAATCTGAAACCACAGACCGCTCTGCTCCTCACGAGTCTTTTACCTGAACACGGACCGACTCTCTGCTCCTCACGAGTCTTTTACCTGAACACGGACCGACTCTCTGCTCCTCACGAGTCTTTTACCTGAACACGGACCGACTCTCTGCTCCTCACGAGTCTTTTACCTGAACACGGACCGACTCTCTGCTCCTCACGAGTCTTTAACCTGAACACGGACCGACTCTCTGCTCCTCACGAGTCTTTTACCTGAACACGGACCGACTCTCTGCTCCTCACGAGTCTTTTACCTGAACACAGACCGACTCTCTGTTCCTTACAAGTCTTTACCTGAACTCAGTCATGCATGCGTCAGTCATGTCATGTGACATGTTGGATTCTTTACCAGTGAATCCTGATTTGTGTTACAGTCTCTGTTGGACTGGTTGTTCTTCTGGCAGACGGTTCCTGATAAAATTCCTCTGGATCCATCAAAGTTCAGACTCCTTAACCCCCGCGTGATCCGAGAGACTGCACTGGACCTCCTGAACTACCCTCAGCCCAGAAAGCGCCTGTGGGGCTGGGACAAGGTAGCACACAACTGATATTAAAACTCTTCCTGTTTTTTGGTTGTGATTAAAATGATTCACGATTATATTCAGGTTTATGTTCTCCAAATGTCAGATTCTCTATTTTTAGTCTCCAGTCAGTCACGACTTGGTTACCTGGGACCAGAGGGTGTAGAATTAGCATGGACGGAAGGGACATGTCGTTGATTCATAGGTCCCCCCCCAATGCCAAGAAAAAATCTACTCCCTTGCCTGGGGCTCTAGCTCCTCCCTCAGTCACATCTTTCTCACACGTTGACTGAATGAAGACACACCGGCCTCGGCCGCGCTTCTTCATAGTTAAACAGTTATTCAAAGTCACACACAGAGCTGACAGTAAAATCATACACACATGAAATACAGTGTTTACAACTTCACCAAAATTTACACCCTGTTTAAAAAATGACACTCTCCTGCCAGAACACAAAAACACAAAGGAAAAAGTAAGAACTGATTAACTAAAACAACAATAAAACATTCTCATAAAGGTCAAAATATCAAAGTTCCTTAAAGGGACTAGAAGCGATTTAGAAATTTTTGGGCTTGTGATTGCCCCGTCAGGCCAAACGTGTAACTGCAGCCTTAATGGTAAGCTCATGCATGAGGTACACATGCTGTACATGCACTCGCAGCTGAGTCAGTCCTTTATTCGACAATTTACAGATTTGCAGGCATGACTTCGACTGAGATAATACATGTTATGTATGTTATTTAAACCAAATCAGCTGTGAGCACGTCAGACAGCTTAAACATGTTTCTACTACAGGAAATATGTGGAAACTTCTGAAAGCATCAACTTTTCATGGACTTAGATAAGCGTTTGACTCACATGCAGAACTCAGGCTGGACTTTAAAACTGATTTTTTTTTTTTTCAACAATGATCAAACTCAGGGCAATGGGCAGGCAGAGAGACAGGTTCGGAGGACTCCGGGTTTCACAGAGTTCGGGAGAGTCAGAGGAGACACAGAAGCAACGAGTGTAATCCAGCCAGGAGCACAGCGTGTGGCGGTCAATAAAAAATTTATAAAGATGAGTTAATGTAAACCCTGTATGAAAAATCATTTTCAACTTCAGTTAAATAATTAACAAAGACTTTACTTACTATTCAATTATAAAATTTAAAAAAAATCACCAACAGGTTAATCTAGTCAGCCAAACAGACAAATTTTGTGTATTAACATTAAATGTTGTATTTTAAGTAATATTTAATATAATATAAACATTAAATATGTTTGATCATTTTAATTGTCCAGCAGTGGATAAACCTCCACATGTGTCCAGTGTGTCTCAGGAAACCTCCCACTGTGCTGTAGAAACAGTTCTCCATGCAGCAGGTCACACTGACGAGATGCTGAGTGAAGACGAAACACTCCTCAATGTGCAGCTGGATAATGTCACACACCTGGAAAACTGATTTTCATTATAATAAACTTACAGCCATCTACTAGTCATAATTTTAAACTTCCTAACAACTTTTTATTTTGACAGACTTCTCTATCACTGGGTTTAACAAGTTTCTCTTTTGTTCAATTTCATTCTACAAGAAAACATTGTTCTTACTTCTGTTATCATGTGTCTCCTGGTGTTCTCTTCTTTATATTTTCAGACAGATGTTTCATATCCCTCCTCACTCCTGTAACCATCCAGGATCAGAGCTGCTTGTTTTAAACAAAAATCGAGTTAGCATAGCTACATCCAGCTAGCTCCGAGAGAAGCCTCTCACAGACTGCTTTCCTTTCTCATTTACCGACTGTTTGATAGCAGATAATCTCGCAGTACTTTAATGGGGTTTGGAGCTCTAGAAAAATTGCACTTCGTGAAGTTATTTTCTCTGCATTTATTGGCTAAATTAAGTTCTTCTGTTTGGCAATGCAGATCTGTTGTTGGCTAATTCTATCTAAAAGCCCACCTCCTGAGGGGGATTTCTCCAGCGCCCCAGAGCTGAACTAGACATATGAGAAGTGAAGAAGCAGGAGAAAATCATGTTTTACAAAGCGATTTCTGTCTTTCAGAAATCATTTATACAACCTTCTCAGTTTATAAATATACATATGAGTGTTTTAAACTCTAAATACATGTAATTAAAAAAAAGTACAGTCGCTCAGAACTTGACACAACTCTTTTCTCCACGTATTTAGTAATAATTTCTTACCTTTCAAGCAAAAATGTGTCCGACTGTGGGTCTTTTCTCATACCGAGATTTCCCACTTCTCAAATGCAGAACTGATCTTTACCTCCGTCGAGCCGACTCAAGTTTCTCCCTTTTTTTGTCACACTGGAAAAAACTCTTAGTTTGGGTTCTGGGCTGGAGTGTTTTCTTGTTCTCGGTAGAATCCATACTTTAAAACGCTAATCTCTCTGCAGCTTTTAGCTAGCGATAGCAAACATGACTTCATGATGCATTCAAGTCCCTCTGGAAAGTACGGTGTGTGTTCGACCCAAACAAGCTGTATTAATAACTAATAAAATGATTTTACATGCATGTAGAGAAAACTACGATGAAAATGCCTGGGCTCTTTCTAGTGACCAGGACATTGTTGGAGCATGTATGAGGAAGAAATTATACCGTTTTATACATTTATTTGTTGTTAAACTTGCTTAGAGTCACTTTAACTTCCTGAGGAAGAACATGCGTTGATGTGCTTTTTACACACTGTGTCAATTTGTGCTTCAAAAGTTTGTTTGTTATCAGGTCTTTATATTAATTTACAACCTCTACAGATTGAGTATTGATAACAACAGGATCAGGAGGATTCTTCCTAAAATCAGTCTGCATCTCTTTAGTTTTGGACACATTGATGGTGAGAACGGATGACTTGCACCACTCAGTCAAGTCCTTCACTACAGGTCCAGGGTTTGAGTCATCGTCAGTAAGAAGTAACACAACAACAGAATTATCTGCAAACTAAATATCTTGATGCTTCATGTAGTGACTCTGACACAGATATATATGTATATATATATATATACACACTCACCGGCCACTTTTTTAGGTACACCTGTCCAACTGCTTGTTAACACTTAATTTCTAATCAGCCAATCACATGGCGGCAACTCAGTGCATTTAGGCATGTACACATGGTCAAGACAATCTCCTGCAGTTCAAACCGAGCATCAGTATGGGGAAGAAAGGTGATTTGAGTGACTTTGAACGTGGCATGGTTGTTGGTGCCAGAATGGCTGGTCTGAGTATTTCAGAAACTGCTGATCTACTGGGATTTTCACGCACAACCATCTCTAGGGTTTACAGAGAATGGTCCGAAAAAGAAAAAATATCCAGTGAGCGGCAGTTCTGTGGGCGGAAATGCCTTGTTGATGCCAGAGGTCAGAGGAGAATGGCCAGACTGGTTCGAGCTGATAGAAAGGCAACAGTGACTCAAATAACCACTCGTTACAACCAAGGTAGGCAGAAGAGCATCTCTGAACGCACAGTACGTTGAACTTTGAGGCAGATGGGCTACAGCAGCAGAAGACCACGCCGGGTGCCACTCCTTTCAGCTAAGAACAGGAAACTGAGGCTACAATTTGCACAAGCTCATCGAAATTGGACAATAGAAGATTGGAAAAACGTTGCCTGGTCTGATGAGTCTCGATTTCTGCTGCGACATTCGGTTGGTAGGGTCAGAATTTGGCGTCAACAACATGAAAGCATGGATCCATCCTGCCTTGTATCAACGGTTCAGGCTGGTGGTGGTGGTGTAATGGTGTGGGGAATATTTTCTTGGCTCTCTTTGGGCCCCTTGGAACCAATTGAGCATCGTTACAACGCCACAGCCTACCTGAGTATTGTTGCTGACCCTTTATGACCACAATGTACCCAACTTCTGATGGCTACTTTCAGCAGGATAATGCGCCATGTCATAAAGCTGGAATCATCTCGGACTGGTTTCTTGAACATGACAATGAGTTCACTGTACTCAAATGGCCTCCACAGTCACCAGATCTCAATCCAATAGAGCATCTTTGGGATGTGGTGGAACGGGAGATTCGCATCATGGATGTGCAGCCGACAAATCTGCGCCAATTGTGTGATGCCATCATGTCAATATGGACCAAACTCTCTGAGGAATGCTTCCAGCACCTTGTTGAATCTATGCCACAAAGAATTGAGGCAGTTCTGAAGGCAAAAGGGGGTCCAACCCGTTACTAGCATGGTGTACCTAATAAAGTGGCCGGCGAGTGTGTATGTATGTATGTGTATATATATATATATATATATATATATATAAAATCAATACAAACTGACTCTCTGCTCCTCTTTAGTCTTTTATCTTAACACACACTGACTAGATAATATATAGATATATAAAATAAATAAAAGAGCAGACAGGACACACCCTCGAGGGGAGCCAGTGTAAGAGAATTAAACACTAGATACATTATTATTAATTCTCACACGCTGTGACCTGTTAGTTAAACATATAAGCCAACAGGGTCCAGGGTCGATTCATGATCATTTAAAATACCTGTTAAAATGTGGTTGAATGCAGTTAAAGGTGGAATATGCAACACGAACAACAGAACAAGACCTCGAGCTGTCAGGGCGCCAGGCTCGTGACCCTTGCGTGCAGCAAAAATTTCTGACCCAAACCCATTCTGGCTCCCAATCCTCTCTGGACACTCCTCCCCCGAGAAGGGCGACAAAATCCTCGGGGCTCCAAAGCAGCTTCTGGGTCCAGTTTCTCCTGAACTGTCATTAAGCAATGGGGGCGGCCGTGGCTCAGGCGGTAAATTGGGTTGTCCGGTAACCGGAGGGTCACCAGCTCCGATCCCCGCTCCACCCGAAAAAAATGATTGTGTTTTTGGGCAAGACACTTAACCCACCTTGCCTGTTTTGTGGTGGTCGGAGGGTCCGGTGGCGTCTGGCAGCTTCGCCTGTGTCAGTGTGTCCGAGGACAGCTGTAGCTACAACGTGTGTAGTTTATCACCAAACGTGAGTGTGTGTGTGAATGGGTGAATGACTTACTGTAGTGTAATAATAATGAATGTCAGTGCCACAGTCTGAAGGCATTGAGAGACTTTTGGGCACGATAATAGAATAGAATGTATTTTTTTAATGTGTTTTTTTAATTATTAAGTGGCTTTATTTTTAAAGATCAGCTGATCACAAAAATAATGTAACGGATAAAAAATTCTGATTAAAATAATGTAGTTATTCTCTTTAAAAGTGCTTTTATTTTGACATTCCTCCCTGTTGATATGTACTTCTACCCTTTCTGAAGTCGAGCGTCTTGTGGTAGCATCCTAACATCACCAAGATCCTCATGGACCCAGGCAGACTCAGATGGACTTTGCAGAATGTGCGTCCTGCAGATCTAGATGATACAGCTTCAACCTGAAAGCTTAAATGTTTTCTTTCACTGTCAGCAGGAACCGTTTTCCCACATCAGGACTGTTTCATACTGAACTCTGGTGTTACGAGTGTAAACAAAAGAGCTGCAGTCTTACTTTTGTGGACACGTTGTAGGTTTTCGTGGAATGCAGAGTGTTCATATGATAAAATCGTAGCACTGTTCAAACACTGACAGCATATTTACAAATCTTTCCACATCACAAGCCTCTCAGAACAATCTGGATACCAGAGTCTGGAACAGATTAATGGAGCACATGAAATAAAACCTGTTTCAGTCTAATTCCTGTTCATTTGTTCCACTTTGTACCATACAAATGATGTTTGTTTGTTTTATGGATTCGTGATCAAAGCGTGAGTGGCATTACTCAGAGCTGCAGAACTTTAGAACAAAAGCTGACTTTCTGTTTTTTCTACTTTTTTGGTTTTGTGTATAATGTTTCCACCATAAAACTGCAGGCATTCTTTCCTAAAACATGATAAAACGGGTGTTTTATTCCTTTAAAAAAAAAAAGAAAATGTGACTAAAAGAAGCAGCGGTCAAAGTTAAGACACTTTATTGAGGGTCTTAAATTGTTGGAATCATTTTCAGAGATTTTCTTTTTAGAAAATGTTTGTTTAAAATATAGAATAAACATCAACAACTCTGTAAAATAACCTGCAAAACCAACGATAAACCAACTTGTTCTTGGACTCTGAGATGAAAGAGATTCATGTTCCAGCGTTTCCATGTTAAAGTAATACAGAACCAGAAGAGCATATAAGTTTAAAATCTATTTAAATATCACGCAGGAAGTTTTCAGTCTGCAGAAAGACACCCACAAGCTCTGGTTCCAACCAAGCACCGCCCCCTTGTGGTGGTTTTTAGAACTTTTTTTCTGTTTGTTCATAGTTAAAGAGGCCATTTCATACACATTTCAGGCCTTTGTGGTTATTAAGTATTAACCAGTAATATGAAACATTTTATATCTTAAAAATGTTAGGAAACACTGATTAACAGACATTTCAATCTGTCTGCATTAAAATTTGGGTGGTTCCGGCTCCTTCCGTCAGGCAGCTTTGGCAGCAGCTCGTTCATATTCATATGGGGAGCCACAGTCTCCTCCCCTTCTGGTCGACCCATGAGTCCCCTGGACGGAAAAATAACGAAGCGTCAATGAAGTGATAAAAGTTATTTTCTCGTTCGCTTTGTCTTACACATATGCTGTACCGCAATTTAAATTTAAATGCGCATGGCAACGTCAGACGTCTTCCTGTTTGCTACATCTTATGCTAACAGCTTTTAGCCAGCAGCATGCTAGGCGTGGTTTCAACTGTAGGAGCTGATGAATACTAATTAACAAAGGAACTGTGATGAAACAGATACAGGCCGTTCGGACTCAGGAGAACTTGGTGTAGTTTGAGAGATAAAAACTGAAAGAGAAGTTGTTGACCTGTTTTCACACCCACTATGAAGGTAAGAACAACTGTGGAGTTAAAAATAATCAACAGAAACCTCAGAAAAACTGTTTTTAATGGAAGGGCCTCTTTAAACGCTGGAGCTTGCTTCTAACAACATGAGGGTCGTTCTTCTTCTGCTCTGATGGTTTGTGTTTTTAACTTCATACAGGTGTGGGTTATTTACATGGAACAGGTATCTCAGTACATGTAAACTCATTTGACTGACTCTTCGTCTGTCTTTGTTCTTGCAGAACGTGCCAACACTCGGGGTGTCTGCACTTAATCTAGCCAGTCTGCTGTGTGACGAGGTCAGCCTGGTGGGCTTCGGTTACAACCCGTCCCATCGTAGAACGCCGCTTCACTACTACGACCACCTAACCATGAGCAGCATGGAGCAGCAGAAGATGCACAACGTGGACAAAGAGACTCAGTTACTCCAGAGGCTGGTGAGGGAGGGAACCATCACAGACCTGACGGGAGGAATCCACTGCTCCTTCTGCCAACAGCCTCCAACGCCCTCCCCAGGAAACATGGAGGAGAAGTGAAGGAAATGAAGAAGAAACGAGTGAGACAAATGACGCAAGGAAGTGAGTCGGCAGATGTTGCTGCTGAGGTTGTTTCACAGTAAAAGCATCTGCTTTTAGTCATCAGCCCCTTTTAGACAGGCCTTGAATTCCCTTGCTGTTTGAAAGCAGCCGAAAGGCAATGCTCCGAATAAAAGTGGCTTGTCTGAAAATACAACTCTGGTTAAAGACCCGATCGGATCGGCCGCAAATATTCCTGAACATCTGTCTGAAAACGGCTATCGGATCTCAACATGACAGTAACTACGTTTACATGGGCACATTTAATCGGAATAAACGCCCACTTGAAAAAAAAAGACGTCATGTAAACAAGTCAACCCGAATGTTTTGATCCGATGCATTTCTCATTTACTCATTTAACCTGATCGAGTGCTTGGTGCATGTGTACTCATGACATGATCAGATCATTTCAGTTAGTGTCCATGTAAACAGGGATTTGGGAATTCTGATCGACCAAGATTTTAATCAGATTGGGAAAATTTGGCGCATGTAAACGTAGCTAGTAGCTATGACTATCAGCTACTCAATCAGATTAAATGAGTTGAGCATGCGCACAGCGAGTTGTCTTCCCGGGGGAAGAAAAAAGTAAACAAACTCCATCCTTTCTGCACGTCTTTCCCGCCCCATCGTGTGCTCGAGCTGACTCACGTTATCCCCAATATGGACCTTCTGCAGGTGATTACCTTTATGTTTGGGTTTTTACTGGTCGCATTAACCAAGCTAGAGGTAGAATACATATTGCTACTGCTCCTCCACCACAGGAGAGGAGAGCAGGATGACAGGATGACTGCACCAGCAGACCACTTCTGTTTACTTCCCGCCATGTTTTCTACTTGGGTCTGCGAAAGCAGAAAGACGTCACGCTGAAGTTGTACGCATGCGCAGTGGACTTTTTTCACCCTTTCTTTCCGAATGGGTGTGTACATGCACGTCTATCCGAATGAAGATCAGACAAAACCACCCCTCTCGATCGGAAGTAAATTTCATTTTGATAAGGCTGCATCGGATCAAAACATTCTGATTGACATGTTTACATGACGTCTTTTTTATCCGATTGGGCGTTTATTCCGATTAAATGTGCCCATGTAAACGTAGCTACTGATTCCAGGACAAACAGAACCAGACTAAGTCCAGTTCTGATGACCGTCAGCTTGGACACATTCATTTGAAGCTGGCTTCAAATAATAAGTGATCAGTTTGTGTTTTGATTGTGTTGAAGTTGTTTTATAATTAGATCCCGGTGTCGTTAACCTCTGATTTCTTTTTACCAACTTCCTGTTTTAACATTTACAGAATTGAAAATGAAAACAGGTGCGTTCTTGTTAGTGAAATTTCCTGTAACAATCCACATTTTCCTAATAATTGTTAATTTATCGACATTTTAGCTGCACTCTTGTTCTCATGAGACCAAATAAACAGAATTATATATATTTTCTGACAGATTTTTATGGAAACATGTTAATCCATTGTTGAATGTGTGTTTTTTTACTGTATTATAAAAGATTATTTTGTAAACGGATGTAGTTCAGGCTCGTTTTTTCTTCTGTTAAGGAGCAGGTGAATGAATTCTCCTGTAATGTCCAGTTTTCATCAGAGTCACAAATACAAATGGAGAACTCAGACAGTAATCAAGTTTTCCTTTTTATATTGGTCTAATGAATATTTGCTTATTCTTCACACTGTAAAATACATTAAACTAAAGAAAAAAATTTTTCCAGTTAAAAGAACGGGAGCAGAAAATGTCAGTTTTTAAATTAAAACCATACGAAGTATTTTTAGGGACTGAATTTTTTCCTTTCTCTGGAAATACTGACTGGGCATCACAACTTTTTGTCACCTTAAATGATTTTTTTAGACTTAAAGAGGCCATTTCACACAAATTAAATGACTTTGTAATTATATCTGAAGTGTTAACTTATAATATGAAACTTTTTTTTTATCTAAAAACATTAAAGCAGTACTAAATCACTTTTCTGCAGCCGTGTCTCAGACATTGCTCAAACCGGTGTTCTGTAGAAATATGTTACCTGTTGAGATGTGCTACATACGTGTCGTTACACAGTCTTGACTTTAATAAACAGATTTATAGTTTATTTTTGTTTCTATATTTTTCCATAAATACATTTTACCTATTAAATAAATTCTCCCAGGACAGAAACACTAAATATGATGTTATTTTTACTTTCTTTGCATCTTCAGAGCGACAGGCAAATGTTTGGACACACCCAGAGGAGAAGGACCCAACAATGGCTAATGAAGAACACTTGAAATCTTGCTGCAAATGTTGAAGGATCTAATCTTCCTGAGGAAGTCCAGTCTGCTCTGTCTCTTCCTAAAAACAGCATCACAGTTGTCTCCAGTTCAGTCTGTTGTCCAGGTGAACACCAGATATTTAAACTCCTCCACCACCTCTACTTCTTTTCCCATGATGGAAATGGGTGTTGGCATGTTGCTGCTCTTCCTAAAATCCACAATCATTTCCTTTGTCTTGTTCACATTCAAGATGAGATGATTTATCCCGCACCAGGACACAAAGTGGTCCTCCAGTTTTCTGTACTCAGTCTCTTGTCCATCTCTGATCCCCTGTGGTGCTCCTGTGCTGCTGATCACCTGATCAGACATACAACTCTTCAGTCTCACTAACTGTGGTCTGTTTGTGAGGTAGTCCTTTATCCAGGTGATTGTGGAGGCATCCACCTGTGTTTTCTGGAGGTTTTTACACAGTAAAAAAAGGCTGAATTGTGTTAAACACACTGGAGAAATCAAAGAATACAATCCTGTGCTTGGCTACGGTACAGTGCTGCTTGCTTTGTTCAGATGACAGTGAGTTTGTTGAAGCAGGTGTATGATGGCGAGACAATATTTCACTTTACCCCACCATCATTTTAGAAAAAATGACCTTTCTTAACAATTCAGGCTAACCTTCAGCTAGCATAATGGTTTTATATGTTGGTAGTTCATCAACAGGTATGATATATGTTTTTATGCCTGAATCAATTTGCATTACCCCGTTCTCCCTTACTATGGCGGCATTTTTCTTCAGGGCAGCATTAATCATCAGAACACCACTTCGGCTGCGACCCGAATTACTGAAGTTATTTAGTCTATTGTAAAGCCATCAGAGGTGCACAGAGTGTCCAATATGAAGATGAACATGTTTTTGGTGAATATCCGACAAGTCTTTAAACAGCAGCTTTAAGTTTTAAAAGTTATTTTGGACTACTTTAAGAAACACTGATTAACAGACCTTTCAATCTATCTGCGTCAAGATTGGTCAAGCTTTGGACTGCAACTCATTAATATTCATTATTCGAATTTGCTGGACTCAGATTGGCTAATAAACTAGCCTATTAGAGCAACGTATACTTTTTCCTGCCCCACTGCGCATGGCAACAACAGACGTTCTCTCTTCCTGTTTGTTACGTCTTATGCTAACAGGTTTTAGCCAGCAGCATGCTAGGCCTTGTTTCAACTGCGGGAGCTGATGAGTACTAACGAACAAAGGAGTTGTGATGAAACAGATACAGGCTGTTTGAACTCGGGAGAACTCGGGTGTTATCGCCACCTGCGTAGTTTGAGAGATAAAAACTGAAAGAGAAGTTGTTGACCTGTTCAATATATTCAACAGAAACCTCAGAAAAACAGTTTTTAATGGAATGGACTCTTTAAAGATTCAGCAGAAACCAGTAAGAGAGACATACCTTGATGTAGGAAAGTCTTCAGCACAACTCCTATTGGAACTCTGTGACTTGCTGCACCTTGACAGATAAAACACTTAACAGAATTCAAACATTGTTCAGGTTCACATGCAGTTTTGGGTCTGTCTGATCACTGCAGGGTTCATCTTCTTCCTACATACAGGCACAAGCTCAAATGTGTGAATCCTGGTTGACTGGAGATGAAACTACAGACCTGCTTTGAAGCTGCTGCATAAAACCTGGATGAACTCACTGACACTGTGACCTGTTACACCAACCAAAACCTGATACAACAACAAACGCTTGTTCTCCCCAAAACTGAGCCAGTTTGGACAAAATCAAAGAGAACACATCCAGCTGTGGGAACAGACTAACATCTGAGCAGCAAAGAAGTTTTACTCTAAAAAGCTGAAGAGTTACTTCTCAGAGAAAATTCAAATTACTTCATGTTCATTTGTACAAGCATATCACAGTTACAAATTATTATAACTTAAACATCATGTTCTTTGTTTCCTCATCAACACGTTCTCAGATTAGATTCTCATCAGTACGTTCCAAAAGCACAGTTCTGGTGACGTTCAGGGTTCTGATAGCTTCTCTGTATCAGCACTATAAAACAGCTTGATAAGCATCACACTCCAGAGTCTCATTCTAATCATCATTTAACTGACGGCTCTCAATCATACACGATTTTATAATAAACCTCCTTTTTTTTTTATAAAATTCACTCACCTGATTCATGTATAACTGAATTCTTCCACCATAGCCAATGACTTCCATGCAGTGTGACGAGGCCTGAAAAACGTCAACAGGTGTTAAACAACCTGAAGTCCATGACAGGACCCTGCTGTCAACACTTCAGGGACGTATGTGGAAATGCATGTGTAAGAGGCATTTTGGTAAAATTTCCTCCATTAGTCCAGTAGATGGCCCTAAGGTGTTAATTGGTGGTACCATTTAGGGAGGGACCATCTATCAGCTGGCAGGTGTTGCTCACGGAGGGAGCAAACAGGTTTTTGACCGCTTACGTGTGCTGATTGTTGGTGCTGTTTTGGAAATATCACATGAAGATTATGAACGTGGATTGTCATAAGAAGAATGCTGATTCTCAGAAATAATTAATAAATCTTCAGTCAAGCAACATGCGAGTACGGACACATTTTTCTTCGTAAGTTAGCACTGCAAAGGACAAATCAGAAACATATGAGCGCGTCATTGCCCGTGTAGCAGCCCCTCAGTGGCTTTAAGTGTAGACTTAGCCGCTACAGCATGTGTATGTAGAAATAAATTAAAGTTCATTGTGTATTGGTGTGTGAGGATTGTGTGATGGCGGTCTAGGAGGAGAAATAATGAAGTATCTTCAGAACACTCTGAAAAGTTGTTTTCTAATGACTCAGTAAGATTAGTGATGCAGGAAACGTCAAATTAATGGTGCCACAAGCTCATATTGTACATGAACTGAAGTGTGAAGATGAGTGCACACATGACGGGACATTGTAAGTTAATTATCACTCACTCAGGGGCTCCAAGCTCTAACCAGTGGTGTACGCCCCTTTCCAAGCAAACTCTCAGGTACATTAATGATGAACTGAGTGGAAACATACACAGCTCCATGTTAACTTCATGACTGGTTGACATGCTTCCACAGGTACTGGTCCGTTGGCAACACTTAGGGTGAACCAGGAAACATAAATCTTTTGATCTCAGAGCGTAATAAGGATCTTGTTCCCAAACAGCTGCTGGGGTTCCTGTGTGGGAGGGAACTCACCACAGGCCAGCCAGGTTCACTAGATTCCCAAAATGCAACCAAATAACTATCATTAAAGAAGAACTTACAGCTGACTGAACATATGTTACTAAATTTGTTCATATTAACAAGCTTTTTCATTCAGTCCCTGATTATATGTGACGCATAATTGCAACAAACCAACATTGTGGGGAGGAGATCTGGAACACAGGTATCACATTCAAACCTGAATCAGATGAAGGGGTTGTTAACAGGTTTTTGCAGGAACTGCTGAGGATCTGATGCAGGTGTGTGGGTTCATGTGCTTTTATACTTTGTTTTATTTTTGCACTTATTTATTTAATTTATTGTCAATTTTTGTTGCAACTTATTCGGGGCCCAGGTCCAAACCAGATTGAAATTATCGCCAGTTTTTCATGCTGCTCGTCCAGCTGCAACATGACCGGAAAACTACCGACATTTATTTTCAAAATTATGTAACAAGAATCCTATTGTTCGCTTTAAACAACAAAAGGGTCCTTTGGGAAATGGAAAATTAGGTTTTATTATATCTGAAATTCATTAAAAACATGCCTCGAGACTACATCGGATGTCGAGAGATGATTGTATTTGAAAGAAGTGTATAAAATGTATGTTTTATTTTGAAACCGGAAATTGTGTTTGCTAAACTTTCCACCGTCAATTGCGCGTGGCGGTGAAGTTCAGCCGTCTACAGGTGAGGAGTTACCGGGCGTCACTCACCGGTTCCAGACTGAATTTTATGTTCCAGGTTTCTGGATCCGCGGGGTTTATTAAGAACTTTTTAAACTGGGAAGTGAAACCTGGAAAACGCCTCGCGGGGAATTTAACGGTTAAAGGTCCGTGTCACCGGATTCAAACAGCTGCACGAGACTAACCGCCGGCTCGGGATCAGACAGGTGATGGTTTGTGAGTGAACAAGTGTTACACTGTTATGTCTGGTGCTGAGTCCAGTTCTGATCCAGGCTGGATTAATTTAAGGTTTAACGTCAAACCGTCGCAATGCACGTGATGTATGTTACATTGCCACATATTTTGCGCGGTGGGTGTGTTAACGTGGGAATGAAAGCCGGTTAGTAGTGAAGATTCTCGTACAAGTGAACACAGACTCGTACACCTGAGGAGTTGACTCGTCTCTGATTGGCTGATAGTGGACCTAAAAGTAGGTGCTGTTTTATTGGTTGTAATCCTTGTGTGGGCGGGGCGGTGCCCAACCAGAGAACAACCAGAGAACAACCCAATAATTAGGAAATCGTATTTAATTAATGTGAAGAAGTTTCATAATCTCTGTTTAAAGCAGAACTTCACCTGCGTTCATTCCGTCCTGATAAATCTCAGGATTTACAGGTTTTTACTGACTGCCGGGCCACCTGTACAGGTGTAGATTACACCTCTTGCCTGGTGATATGTTCAAGTACTGTTGTTTTTCTCAGATGTGGCTGATGTGAGGACACACAGGACAAGCCCAGTTAGTGCTTGTTCTTTAAGTCCTGAACTTGTGAAGCATTTTATCATATGTTTTAATTTTTTCTTGAAAACACGTGTTCAGAGACTCGGTCTGTTAGGAAAAACAAGAGCCAGCTGGACCCCCAAAGGTTTGGGGGCCCAGTGCAGTTTAACCTTTCACCTAGTTTTTATTCCAGCTTTGCATTAGTGCAGCTGAACGAGTTTCCTTTATTCTGGGTTGAGTGTGTCATGTGATCCGTCAGAGTGATGGCTGGTTTTTCATGACTGATTCAACATTTTGAAAGTAAAAGTAGATGAGTTGCTGTTTTTTTTTTTTGGTTTTGTGTGACCACATTGCATGACATCTGTTTGAGTTTTGGAGTCTCTGGGACTTCTAGAATTTAAAGACAATGTGTTCGAATCAGATCAGTCACATCACATTCAATGTAACATACTCAAAACTATTTACACCCCTGGCAGATTTAGATCAAAAGCATTTTTTAATTTGACCAATATGTGTCTTCCATCTGGAGGGGAAATAGGCGCTGCAATAGACTGGCAACCTGTCCAGGTGTGACTCATCCTTCTCACCCAATGAGACAGTGTCGTCTCCACCGGACATAAAGTTCTTGGTTAATGTTTGGTGGATGTATGAATATTTCAAACATGAGTGTTTTGTGCACTCTGAAATGTTCTCTTTGATCAACTTTTATCTCACACTGTGTGATCATCTCAGCTGACTGCATGAGGTCATAGGTCACTGAGGCAAAGGTGAGACCGCTGAGCTGCTGTTTCATCCTGGTTACAGTCAATTGGGTTCCAACTTACACACTTCTGCTACAATCCAATGTGAATTAACTAAAAAACTATCAACAAAGTTTGATTTGTGTGGAATTAAAATACTTTCCAATAACATAACGTGGCTTCTGCCAGCTTCTTGTTGCCTCTTCTTTGGATAACTTCATTGATTGTTTGCCTCTGAGACACTGAGACGGATTGTGTTGATGAAATCAGCCAATCAGAGTCCTTCATGTCAGTTTGACGTGATGCATCGTCTCTTGACAGATTGTGCGTGAGTGTTTTGTTGTGTTAGCAGTTGAGCGGTTCCTCCTGGTGAGCTCGCAGCAGCAGCAGGGTTGGTCGGGTCTGTCAGTGGACACTCAGCAGAGAACAGACACACTGCTTTCTCTTACAGGTTAGTGGGACATTACATGGAGAAATATGTCTCCAGTGAAGTGCGGTAGGTTGATAGTTCTTCTACAACTCATCTTATTTTAATGGACTCACACACCAGGCTTAACCTGCAGGTTTATCTTGTTTTCACTCATGTTACTGGCATGCTGTGTGTTCTGGGGAAGTTGTTTTTCTTTTGCTTTCAGAACCTGTTCACTCATCACTCCACACTTTGAGGATTTGAAAGGAAGATTTAATGACATTCTAGAAGGGAGTTTGGTTTCATTTCCTCATGAGATGGACATCCTCGGACTAAAACCTTCAGTTCAGTGGAAGGAATCGTTTTCCTTGTTTCTTTTCACCATCACATCTCATGACAATGAGGTTGATTGGCGGTTGATGTTGATATATTTTGATATATTGATATATTTCGTTTAATCTTAATGATAGAGTAACACTGAAAACACAACTGTCTCAGCAGAACTGAAAGCAGAACTTTGTCCTCCAAGTTTTTATGTTCAGATCCTCTTGAAGATTATAGAGCAGTAAATCTCATGCAACATGATGTTCAGTAGCTGTTCATTCATTAAAGTTATTCATTAGCTCCTCGTTGCTGTAGCGTGCACTGGTCTGAGATAGTCTGGTCTTTAATGACAGGAGCATTCTGTTTTTTGTCAATGGAGGTGTTGAAACTCCAGCCCGGACCTTTCTGCATAAAGAAGGCATGTTGTCCATGTGCATGTGTGGGTTTCCTCCGGTTTCTTCCCACAGACCTGATATATACATGTTTGGTTAATTGGTGACTCTAATTTACTGACTGGTGTGAACAGTCAAATATAAACACCAGCACAGAATCAGCTGGTCAAATGTTGAATGATTATCGGTGAGGAACTGAATGAAACAATGAACTGTGGCATGCTGAGGAACAACTAACAAATGCGAAAAAACACTGATCACAAGAGGAAATGGGTAACAGAGAACAACTGAAACACAAAAAACCTGAAATCCCAACAAGAAAACACCTGGAGGTAGAGAGGATGGATGGATGGATGGATGGATGGGTGGATGGATGGATGGATGGATGAACATCTGGATAGGTGATAGGTGGAGGATGGATGGATAGGTGATGGATGGATGGATGGATGGATGGATGGATGGGTGGATGGATGGATGGATGGATGAACATCTGGATAGGTGATAGGTGGAGGATGGATGGATAGGTGATGGATGGATGGATGGGTGGATAGGTGATAGGTGGAGGATGAATGGATGGATGGATGGGTGGATAGGTGATAGGTGGAGGATGGATGGATGGATGGATGGGTGGATAGGTGATAGGTGGAGGATGGATGGATGGATGGGTGATAGGTGGAGGATGGATTGATGAACATCTGGATGGGTGATAGGTGGAGGATGGGTGGATAGATGGATGGATGGATTGATGGATGGGTGATAGGTGGAGGATGGATGGATGAACATCTTGATGGGTGATAGGTGGAGGATGGATGGGTGATAGGTGGAGGATGGGTGGATGAACATCTGGATAGGTGGGTGGATGAACATCTGGATGGGTGATAGGTGGAGGATGGATGGATGGGTGGAAAAACATCTGTATAGGTGGATGGGTGGAAAAACATCTGTATAGGTGGATGGGTGGATGAACATCTGGATAGGTGGATGGATGGATGACTGAATGGATTGGTGGATGATGGATAGATGAACTGTTCTGCTGCTACTTTGTTCTTATTGAAGGATCTAACTCTGAAATTCCAGATGTTTGTGTAAAAGCAGCTGGATGCGGCTCTCCTGCTGCTGTTGATGTGACTCAGAGCTTCAGACCTGCTTCTTCTTCTCTGAGTCAGAGTGGAGTTCTGTAATAAACTGCAGAGGTGTGTGTGTGCATGCAGGTGTGTGTTTATGGTTATTGGTGGTTTGCTTGTGTGAAAAAGAAAAACAGATTTTAAAATTATCTTAAATTACAGTTAACAGACTTTCCTGATGAGAACTAAACACAGAGTGTTACAAAACATCTGCTCACATCTGGAAAACTGTCCCATATGGTAATCATGAATTGACTAATTATACAATCTTTTGTTAGTGATTTCAGTCAGGATGGGACTCTGGACTGTGATCTGATGGATGGATCTTTGCTCTGTTATGATGATGTCAGCAGGATGAGACCATTATTAGATCGATTCAAACTCTTTCACAATTTCTGACTAATTTTCTGATCTTTGAATCATTTGATTAATTTGACTTTCAGATCTTCAGTCTAACTTATGGTTGATGTTCTGAGTGTTTGACCCAAATTCAGAATTCAGTTTAATTCAAACAGACTTTATTAATCCCTGAAGGTAAATGAAATGTTGTAGTAACTCAGGGTTTCTTCTAGAGGGTTCTAGCTGTGGACTGGAAGGATCTCCTGTTGAGGGTTCTAGCTGTGGACGGGAAGGATCTCCTGTAGAGGGTTCTAGCTGTGGACAGGAAAGATCTCCTGTAGAGAGTTCTAGCTGTGGACAGGAAGGATCTCCTGTAGAGGGTTCTAGCTGTGGACGGGAAGGATCTCCTGTAGAGGGTTCTAGCTGTGGACGGGAAGGATCTCCTGTAGAGGGTTCTAGCTGTGGACGGGAAGGATCTCCTGTAGAGGGTTCTAGCTGTGGACGGGAAGGATCTCCTGTAGAGGGTTCTAGCTGTGGACGGGAAAGATCTCCTGTAGAGGGTTCTAGCTGTGGACGGGAAAGATCTCCTGTAGAGGGTTCTAGCTGTAGACGGGAAGGATCTCCTGTAGAGGGTTCTAGCTGTGGACAGGAAGGATCTCCTGTAGAAGGTTCTGGCTGTGGACGGGAAGGATCTCCTGTAGAGGGTTCTAGCTGTGGACAGGAAGGATCTCCTGTAGAAGGTTCTAGCTGTGGATGGGAAGGATCTCCTGTAGAGGGTTCTAGCTGTGGACAAGAAGGATCTCCTGTAGAGGGTTCTAGCTGTGGACGGGAAGGATCTCCTTTAGATGGTTCTAGCTGTGGACGGGAAGGATCTCCTGTAGAGGGTTCTAGCTGTGGACAGGAAGGATCTCCTGTAGAAGGTTCTAGCTGTGGATGGGAAGGATCTCCTGTAGAGGGTTCTGTCTGTGGACTGGAAGGATCTCCTGTAGAGGGTTCTTGCTGTGGACGGGAAGGATCTCCTGTAGAGGGTTCTAGCTGTGGACTGGAAGGATCTCCTGTAGAGGGTTCTAGCTGTGGACGGGAAGGATCTCCTGTAGAGGGTTCTAGCTGTGGACGGGAAGGATCTCCTGTAGAGGGTTCTAGCTGTGGACGGGAAGGATCTCCTGTAGAGGGTTCTAGCTGTGGACGGGAAGGATCTGATCCTTAATGGAGTGAAACCTAAAGGGATTTGGTTGTAACACTGAGAATCCATCAAACAGAGATAATTATAGTTCTAGTAGCTGAACAGAGAAGATCCGTTAAGTACCTGATACATGATCTAATTATGCACCATGTGATCTTGTTCTCCTGGTGTTTATCAGCTGGAGAGGCCTCTGTTCCTAAAGTCATGCATTGTTTTGGCTCTTTGTTAATATGAGATAAGAGGCTGATCCAATAACACTCACTGTGTTTTAAAGAAATCTTTTTTTCTAAAAGCTGTCTCATATTAAAGTTCTCTCAATCGAAGAGCAGATAAGATTTAACTTTATTGATCCGTGTTGGGGGAAACCACATGATACAGTTGCACCAAGATAACAGACAGAAAACCATGAAAAACACAGTAAATACTTATAAACACATGGAAACACCTGCATCACTTCAGTAAACAGTAGTTACTATGTTTTAGTATATTTACTGTATTTTTAGTGTTTCTGCCTGAAGTTTTTCATGATGTCGACCTTTATGAGGGATTGATTATTGGCGTTTTTCTGGGGTTTTTACACTCTAACTGAAGGAGGGGATGGATTGAATCATCACCAGGTGTGCTGTATGCTGTCAGTCTTTAGAGGATCTTCAGTATCATTACAGACATTTTTTAATCCAATTTTTAGACCAAAATGTTGATTCTTTTTGAGTTTTTTTACCATATGAAGCAGGCATGTGGCGTGTGCTATACTTTGTAAATGTTTTTGACAAAACTGTGACCTCTCAGCTTTGCAGATCTTCATATCAGCCACCCTACTGTCTGATGGGGGTTTGGTTTTCAGGGTTTGGGCTTGGCCCCTTATCTCCAGTCACAGGCGATCTTAATGCATCAGCAAACCGAGACATTTTGGACCCACTTAGTGACAGCACTGTGGTAAAGGCCCTTTTCTATTCCGACACAGTTTTTACCATCATATATCGCTGCAGCGGGGGTGAAAGCCCAAAACAAAATGTGTTCCAATCCACAAAGAAAGGACTATAAAGACATGGTTTGACGAGTTTGGTGTGGAAGATCTTGACTGATCTGCATAAAGACCTTCAGGATAAACTGGATCAGAATCAAAATCTTGTGGAAAACCTTCAAAAATAGGTAGAAGCAGTTATAACTGTGAAAACAAACACATGGGTTGTATGATCATCAGATCAGGAAGGTCAGATACAGTGAGGATCTTTTAGACAAACAATTTAATTCTGACTGGATTGACGAACCCAAAAAGCTTTTCTGCCACTTTAAAACTTCTATTACCTCAAAATGTGATCAGCAGCTGATGTGAATGATGTTTTATCAACATTTATATTGTGGGAATTTAGAATTTCATGGTTATTTGCAGCAGAAATTAGTAATGAAGTTAGTTATCTGTAACATTTCTGGTTCTTCTGTTTGGATTTCACAATATTCATATAAATCAGACCTATCGTGTTAAATTGACAGCAGCATAAAGGTTCATAAAAATCTTCCACACAAACTCCTGGAAGGATTTAGAGACTGGGGTTGTTTTAAGATAACAGAAACCTTTAAACTGGCCCTGCACGGACCAGCGATTCAATCCAGTCAGATCGGATCAGTTCTTCTTCAAACGAAGGCTGTTCAACAGGAAAGATGGATAACTCTTCCTCTTTCCACCCCCACCTGTCCAGGTGTCACCTGCTTTGTTCAGCAAATTCAAATGGGTAGCCACAGTCTTGCCCTACTACTTCCGGTCCATGGGTCCCCTGGATGAAAAAATAATGAATTAAAGTCAATGGAGCAATAAAAGTTATCCAGTTTAAAATGCACCATGGATCGAACATATGATGTCCGTGAATTATAAAGACAAGTTTTGATGCTGAGAAAGCGATCAGTTTTGACACGCGGCAAAAGTTATTTTATATTTTGTGTGAAGACACATAGTAGACTACAACCACTTGTCTTTTAAAATTCACGTCACCATACCGCTCAGAAGGAGAAGAAGAATCAGAATAGGAATATGAATGAATATAATGAATGTGAACGAGCTGTTGCTGAAGCAGCCTGATGGAAGGAGCCGGAACCACCCGAATTTTGACACAGACAGATTGAAAGATCTGTTAATCAGTGTTTCCTGATGTTTTTTTTAGATATAAAATGTTTCATATTACTGGTTAATACTTAAGAAATAACCACAAAGTCCTGAAATGTGTATGAAATGTCCTCTTTAATCTAAATCTAAATATTCAACATCTTGTGTTGTTCTCTCCAGGTCTCCTCCTCCTAATACATCACACACACACACCTTTCCATCACCGCTTCACAGCAGCATCATGGTTAACCATGAGTTCCTGGAGAACCTGAAACACCTGGGTCTGGATGATGTGGGCCAGTACATCAGGAACACCTCCACCTCCATGTTGGTCAGCGTGGGCGCAGTGGCTGCAGCTGCAACCTACTACCTGGCAACACGACCCAGAGCCCTTCCACCAGTCTGTGACTTCCACATGCAGTCTGTCGAGGTCCCAGTGAGTTGAACGCTCTGCTATAAGTTCAAGTGTGCACGTTGACAACTGATTAATACAAACCGCTCTGTGTTTGGTAATCAGAACACACGTGCACGACATGGGAAAAAATGAAACATGTTCTGAAAGAACCTTGTTGGAACTTCTGTCTCAGTTATGTATCGTTACTGCTTTGTTTTGGGTTTCAGGGCAGCGATTTGGCTCGTCGATCAGTTTTCGTAAAAGAAGATAATCACCTGACGCACATCTACGATGACGCTCGAACGCTGTACGAGTTCCTGCTCAGAGGAGCTCGAGTTTCTGGTGAGTACTTCCTGATCATGAGCGTGACAGCGTTCCTGCTCCGGTGTGTCCTGGTTGTTTCAGCAGCAGAACAGAGTCAAGCATCACTCTCGTCTCTCCTCCCAGATAACGGTCCATGTTTGGGTTCCAGAAAACCGAAACAGCCTTATGAGTGGACGACATACAGAGAGGTGGGAGCTTTACTCAGAGTAATGTGTGTCACAGCTTCCACTAACAGACACGACACACTGGCGTCATCTATTTATGCTCCATTAAAACAAACTGTGTGTGTGTCTCAGGTAATAGAGAGAACAGAGAACCTGGGTTCTGCGTTTCTACATAAAGGGCATTCCAAGACCTGTGACCCCTATATTGGGATTTTCTCTCAGAACAGACCTGAGGTACCCCCCCCCCCCCCCCCCCCCCCCCCC
>SSNP01000362.1:43065-55257 GCA_006937955.1 Pachypanchax playfairii
GGGGGGGGGGGGGGGGGGGGGGGGGGGGGGGGGGGGTCGTGACCTCGTTCTTTTCTCCGGTCATGTGCTCAAACCATCTCAGAGGATGCTGGTTCTGATTCTGATCCAGATGCAAACAATAACACTGACCTGTTTGTGTCTTCATGTTCATTGTGTCTGTGCTGTAGTCCAGCTGTCCTCTGGGTCCCGGTGATGTCCATATGTCCTACCTGCCCCTGGCTCATATGTTTGAGAGAGTCGTCCAGGTAAACTAGTCCTGTCGTTGTAAAACAGATCTGAAAGGTTTGAATCTATTCTTTCAACCTTGTAGTCAATGTTTGGATATTTGTCTTTAACAGGGAGTCATGTTGGTGCAGGGAGCTCAAATCGGCTTCTACCAGGGAGACATCCGCTGTCTGCCTGATGATCTGAACATGCTGAGACCCACCGTGTTACCGGTCGTACCGCGACTCCTCAACAGGATGTATGACAAGGTGGGAGAATCACAACAGGACTGAGCTTTAAGCTAGTGGTGATGCCGTTCTGCATGTCAGGCCTGAACTGTGTGTGTGTGTGTGTGTGTGGGTGGGTGTGTGTGTGTGTGTGTGTGTGTGTGGGTTTGTATTTCTGACCTCCTGAGGACCAGTTTCCTGACTTTTACTATCTTTCTGGGGTCCGAGGGTTCTTGTGGGGACCGAAGCCTGGTGCCCATTAGGGGGACTCCCCTTTTTAGGGTTAGGGGTTAGGTTTATAGGTATGGTGTGAATAGAGTTTTAGTTAGTCTTAGGGTTAGTTATAGATCAGTAATGGTTAAGGTTAGGAAAAGGGTTTGGGTTAGGTATAAATCTAGTTACTAAAATCAATGGAAGTCAATGGACGGTCCCCATAAGGATAACAAAACACACTTGTGTGTGTGTGTGTAGATCTTTGGACTGGCCAACACCCCCGTGAAGCGTTGGCTGCTGGAGTTCGCCTACAGGAGGAAGCAGGCAGAGGTCATGAAGGGTATCGTGAGGAGGAACAGCATCTGGGATCAGCTCCTCTTCAGGAAGGTCCAGGTACTCTGAACCAGCATCCAAGAACTCCTGTTTTGTGTTTTAAAGGGTCAGAATCTGTTTTTTAGAGGATTTAGTTTAAAAAACTGTAGAAGTCCAAATAATAATGAGGAGATTTAGAAAAACTGACCTGCTTTAATAACAACAGAACCAAAATCATCAGAACCTTCAGTTGTAGAACTCCTTGGATTGACAAGATGTGTCACAGTTTTCTGTTCAGGATCTCCTAAAACTGATCAAACATGATATTTCCTCAGTACATGAAATCAGCACCAACCCAGAAAACAAACACAGCTGTGGACATTAGAGTCCTCAGTTCTAAAACACTTCTTGTGTTTATGGAGGATTCAGCAGCAGAAATAAAGAACACATCAAGGGTTAGTTGTTTTTGTAGAGGTGGATGTGTCTCTGAACATCCCGGAACAATCTGATGACTTTAACAACTGTTTCATTTTTAATCAACTTAAGAAACTTTGTAAAGAAGACATGATTATTTGTTCATGTGTCATTTGTGAAGAAACTGAAATAAAGTTCTGTGCTGCCCCCTGCAGTCCAGCCTCGGAGGCAGCGTGCGCCTCATGGTGACAGGAGCTGCTCCCGTCTCTCCCTCCGTCCTCTCCTTCCTCAGAGCTGCTATAGGCTGCCATGTAAAACACACACACACACACACACACACATCACTGTCATCCTTTTGTTTCCTGTTGCTGTAACAAGAGTTTGTTCTGTCTCAGTTCTATGAGGGTTACGGTCAGACAGAGTGCACGGCTGGATGCACCATGACCATGCCTGGAGACTGGACTGCAGGTAACCTTCCCTTGTGTAAAACTGACTGACGTGTCATCTGAGAAGACCAAATTTTAGATAGACAAAGCACTGTGAAGCACTGTGAGAAAGGGTTCTTGTTGATGTTTATTTTTAGATTATTTTATTCATTTAACTACAGCCTTTATCCAGCAGGGTTTGTGAGATTTTTTTTGTTAGTTTTTTGTTTGTGGGTTTTTTTATTATGTCTTTGCATGTTGATTTTAGTCCTGATATTTGTCCTATGGCTTCTGTGAAGATACGGCACTGTAGGGTTGATTTAAAGGACCTGCTATTAGTCAGGAGGTTGTTATGGTTATTTTAGTTTTGCAACAGGCATTTTTGCTTTTAGGGTTTGTTTTTTTTTTTAGATTTGACATTGCTTAATGGTTGATTCGGACCTATTTTATGTACTTTCTCTCCTTCATGCTTGTTGTTCTGTGCTTTTCTTCAGGTTTTCTTTTTCTCTTATTTTTGTTTTGATTTTATCATTGATTTGTTTGGTTTTACTTCAATTTATTTTTTTGATTTTTGGCTATTTATTTTTGGTTGTGGGGTGGGCTTCAGAGCCTAATCTGGTTGACACTTGCAGTGGTCGCTGTATATCAGAACAATATGGTAAGTATGTTATATTGTGCAGGAATGACGTTTCGGCAGTTGCCCAAGAGAGAAGTAGGGAGTCATGGACGAATTTAGACATATGGTTTTAAATTCTTTTTAGGTTTTGGGGATTTTTAGATTTTGATTTCCTAGTTTTATTTTATTTTTAATGCATATACTATTTTTTTTTTTTTTTTCTCTATTCTTTTCATTTAGTTCCTGGGGGGTTCTGTGTTTGAACGTTGTTTAATGGATGATTGTGTTGATTAAATGTTCCTGGGTTTTTATTAATTGAATTCCATAAAAGAGTTTTATGTTTTCAAAAGGGGGGACTGAGAAGGCCAAATTTTAGACAGACAAAGCACTGTGAGAAAGGGTTCTTATTGATGTTCGCAGGTGCACTCTCAGAGACAGGATGATAACAATATCCTTATCAACAGTTATAAGCACAGACAGGCTCCAGGGACCTCCAGAGTCTTTCCTTGCATCTGCCTCTACGCTCTCACTTCATGCATGATTTTATGGAATAAATTCTTCTTTATAAAGATTCACTCGCCTGACTTATTTTTAACCAAAATCTCTGCCACAACACATCGGAACAGGAAGTAAGTCTAACCCTTCGTCTGCAGGTCATGTCGGTGCTCCTCTGCCATGTAACTTCATCAAACTGGTGGATGTGCTGGAGATGAATTACCTGGCTGTGAACAGCGAGGGAGAGGTGAAACAGGAAGTCCAGCATCATCGCACACTCTCTGTCTCCCTTCTCAGTCATACATGTGTGTCTCTGGGTTTTAGGTGTGTGTGAAGGGTGCGAACGTGTTCCAGGGCTACCTGAAGGACCCGGAGAAGACAGCAGAGACTGTCGACGCAGATGGATGGGTCCATACCGGAGACATCGGGAAGTGGCTGCCTGTAGGTTCAGCGTCACTTCACCCTCACGCTTTTTTAAATAATGATCCGAAAAATAAACGCAGTTCAGTATTAATGTATATGAGTTCACAGAATGGAACTCTGAAGATCATCGACAGGAAGAAGCACATCTTCAAGCTGGCGCAGGGGGAGTACATCGCTCCAGAGAAAATCGAGAACATCTACACGAGGAGCGACGCAGTGGCTCAGGTCTTCGTGCACGGAGACAGTCTGCAGGTAGGCGGGGCTAGCGTATGTGAAACTCATTCAGTGTTACAGAGGCAGCACGGTGTATCTCGTCTGTGTGTTGTCTCCAGGCGTGTCTGGTAGCCGTGGTGGTTCCTGACCCAGACTTTCTATCTGGTTGGGCGCAGAGGAAACTGGGGCTGCAGGGCAGCTACCAGGATCTGTGTGGCAGAGCGGTAATGTTTCCTGTAGTTAACCAATCAGTCCAATCAACAAGATTCCCCTGACTGCAGAAATAAGCCAGAATGTTGTTGTTTCCTTTTTCAATGGACAGGAAGTGAAGGCCGCCATCTTGGATGACATGGTGCGCCTTGGGAAGGAGGGAGGCCTCAAATCCTTTGAACAGGTGCAAGACATGTTTCTAGATTTGATCTGTGTTCATCCTGGAGGAATTGTACATACTTGATGTGTTTAAAGTGAAATGACTTTCTCCACTAACACATACGTGTGTTTCAGGTTAAATCCATCCACATCCACACGGAGCTGTTCTCCATCGAGAACGGCCTGCTTACTCCAACCATGAAAGCCAAAAGGAACGAGCTGCTCCATCACTTCAGAGCTCAGATCGATGAGCTGTACACTGGGATCAGAATGTAGGCAGAGAACATCTCAGGAGAACATCTCAGGAGAACTTATCAGAAGGACACACTAAAGCTCTGCTTGTATTGGTTTTAGTTAAAGAGGAAAGGGAATAACGGTCAACACACAGCTGGAAGTAAATAAAACCACAGACTGTCAGCCTCATGACCAGAAACACAACAAACAACCGGAGCAGAATTTGTTATAAATTCAGAACATGTGCCACAAAAACCAGGACTACTAGGATCCATGGAAACGCCTAAACCTCAGAGTTCAGAAGAGTTTTTTAATCTTCAGATGTTTTCTTACATGAAACTTGGTTTTACAAAACAAAGTTATAGATATAGAGGAAAGACATTTTCTCTGCAGCTTCATGCCTCAATGTCTCAGGTGTAAAGAGACGCAGGTGCACACGCTCATCTTTAACTGAACGTCAGACCCCAGAGGGTTTTTATTGGACCACTCCTTTGGTTCAGAAGCCAGACTGGTGACTTTTATAAACCACAAGGTCTCGTTTAATTTACACTACATTTTTATTTAAGTCTACTGTCGGTGTCTGACCGGACCTTCAGAACCGGGTGAGATGATTGAACCAAAGTTCATAGTGCAGAAGAGAGTCACAATGACGGAGAAGGGGGGGTAAATGTTTTAAATTGTTTTATAGGAAAGGAATATTGAAATAAAAGGCAACATTAATAATTTTTCTAAATGTTATTTTGGGATAAATATTTTTAAGATGATTGTAATGATTAATTTGATGTAATTTTCTTTTATAAAACACCATTTTAAATGAGTTGTGTTGTGTTTGTTTGTTTTATTTTTAGTTAATGCGTAAACCCAGGGACTGAAAACATATACGCTGGTCCTTTTTGGAACCTGTCGCTTCCCGTAGAGGAATGTGTAAACGACCATGCGTGTGCAATTTTGGGGGGTCACAAAAAAGGACGGACAACCGTTCTAAAAATGTGAAGTCGTTCCGTAAATTGTTATTATAATTAATCTGATGGTGTTTCTCAGAATTGTAATTTTATTGAAAATGTCGACTTAATATGAGTTATTTTTGCTGTGGTTGACGCCGCGACCTCCCACGTGTATTTGAGATGGTACAGTCCGGAACTTGAACTGTGGCGCGGGAAGTTGTTGGAGAAACGAGTTCGACAGTTTGTGAAGTCTCACTGATGAGGTAAGATATGTAAACTTTTACTACTTAATCTGTGGTGAAAGTTTATAGGACTTAATACATGCACGCGCTTTTTATTTTTATTTTTTATATATACAAATAAACGTGTGTGAAAACAAACCAGTTAGAAGTTATAACTGTTGGTTTTTGTCATAACAACCACTCGTTGTCAACGAGACCATGTATGTTAAGTAATAAAAATATTTCGTGGGTTTTCTGTAGTGCCAAAAAGAAGCGCAGAGGAGCCAAAGTGCTCCCAGATGCTCCGCAGGAGAGCCAGGTAACGGATCATCTTAATCTCTGTAGAGATCACTTACACTGATATATACCGACATACATTTAGAAAACGTGAATACATGAAGAAAAAACGATCTTTTGTTCAGATGGACTCTCCAAATCTTTCTACTATAGACCAGACCAGCTTCATGAAGGGACTGCAACTGGAGTCTGGTGAGTTTTCATCTATCAAACCCTCCTGCACAGGATCTGGATCAGTCTGATGAGTCAGCTGTTGTGTTCCCAGGTAACCCCCTCCACAGTACAGCACTGGAGGAAGATTTAAAGGCTGCAGAGGAGGAACAGGTGGACTACAAAACAGCAAAAAGTAAGGTTGTCCTAAAGACACACAAGACTGCGATGAAACATGGACCAGCTGTGAAGGTGATGGAGATGGATAAAGAAGGCGAGACAAAGAGGAGCAGAAGAGTAAAGGACAAAACCAGGTAAAGTCAAATAAACATGGTTGTTTCCTCACTGATGCAGCGGCGGAAGTTTTTATATAAGTTCAGTTTATTTCAGCAGTCCAGAAAGGTGAACAAGTCCCAAAACCATAGCCTGTCTGGTTGGAATAAAAGACGAGTGCAGGACAGGCACTCGAAACACCTCCATCTGTTTTCAGAATCAGATAACAGCCAGCTGTTAGTCTGGTCCACGTCTCAGCGGTTCAGGAATTAATCCATTTTCTCTCTGTCTGTACCAGACCGGTTCAACGTCAGCAGCAGACGGAGGACAAGAAGAGAGAAATGGCCTCGGGAGACGAAGAGGTAACAAAGGACGCATCACAGAAATGGGAGCAGTTATTTTTAAAATCTACTTTGAGACTTGACATGCTGAGAACTATAATGTCCTTCAGGAAGAGTCTGACCCTGGTACTACCCGGCGGACCCGGAGGAGGGCCCTGTCCTCTGATGAAGAGGGGGAGGAAGATCCCAGCTGGGTATGACCTCCCCTAACTGCAGACACATGAATCTACATCACATTCACATGTTTCATCAGTGATTCTTTTTACTCAGAACCCAAGTCCAAAAATCCCCAAATCACTGAACATCACAAGAACTAGAAGGTCCTCAAGTGGAGGGTCCAGATCTAGAAAGTCTTCAGGTGAGGGGATTCCACATGAAGATCGCACATCAGGAGGAGTTGAAACATCTGAAGGGCAGGAGAGGGAGAGACCCGTGCGTCTGGGAGGCTCCCACTTCGAGGTGGTTCTGGATGCCTTTCTGGGTTTCTGTGAGCAGTACAGGTAAATGTTCTAGTTTGGGTGTCGCAGGTGGGTTTTCTTCTGGGTCTTTCACAGCTGTGTGTTTGTCTGTTTTCCAGTGAGACTGTGGTGTCCGCAGCTGTCAAGAAGTCCTTGAGTTGTTTCTCCAACGGCGTCCGACAGCAGCTACAGGAAAAGGTTCGACCCGCCACACGATGCCTGCGTCAAACCTTTTTTAATTACTCCGAGAAGCCATGTTTAATGAGTTTAATTAGAGAACAAGATCAGTGTGGATTCTTTTATTCTGGATCTATAACAAACCAGGAACACAAACATCTCCAAACAAAACCTGGGGTCTCAAACTGGACAAACACAACCACGGCGAACCTTTAGACCGGGACAATGTGCTTCATGACTGGAGTATATGCTTCCACAAATACTGGTCTGCGCCACGTGGGGAAACATCTGTTGGTTTCGCAGCGTGACACGCTGGTAACTATGCTGGGGTTTCCATAGCAACAGGAGCATTTTCGAGACACCTGGCAGAGCGTTTCAGACTGTGCCAGACCACACTGAGCTGAACCAGGCCAGCAACCATGGTGCAGCAGTGGGCGGGGCTTGTTGAGTCAATCAGATTAATCCTGTTGATGTGAAATGTCTGCATGCCAATGAACACTGATATAAATGAGCCAATATGTTGTTTCTAATTTAGCAGAATGATAACAGGAAGTAGAAATGTCTGAATTCAATATCTGATGGGATTTAGCTGAAAACAGAAAATACTGTTGATGTTAGCTCAGTTTGTAGACGGCCTCCAAACCTTTTGGCTTCCCGTGTTTAGATCTGTTTCCTGTCACACACACACTGACCTGCGCCTTCACAGGTAGACCTGAACACAACCTGCACATCAGCTAATCACATGACAGCAGCTCAAAGCACCTAGACATGCAGACACCTTGTTGTTGGGTCCAGATGGGCTGAACTAATTTGTTCTGTCTTTCATCTCAGATCTCGACCGTAAAGGAGCTCAGCGCTCTGAAACGGGAGAACACTAAGGTACCTGGTGGTTTTCATCACATGGTTCCAGACTCGTTACAGACGCTGCTGATACCTGTGTGTTTCTGCTCCTGTGAGTCAGGTGAGTTCGTTGGTTCGCACCAAGACGCAGAGACTGTTGGATGCAAAGCATGAGCTGATGAGGTGAGACAGAGTCTGGACCCCCCGAGTCAGGGTCTGTAAACAGGAAACCTGGTCTTCACAGCAGGTCCTTCTGATCGTGTGTTTTCCTCTGCAGGGCAGAGAGGCAGGTAAGGCTGTTAGAGAAGGAAGAAGGTGAACTTCAGCAGAGACTAGCTGATGTCAAACAAGGCCACGCCCTCCTCCATGACATCAGAGAGCTCAGCAGACGATACCTGGACCACCGACACAAGCACCCTTCAGAGGAGGAGACGGTACAAACACACCAGTCATCAGAAATCCTACAAGTCCTGAAAGTTCTGACATTTAAATCACAACCAGCGTTTCAAATCTTCACATCAGGCGTCTCGCTGAGTCCAAATGAGTCTAAATTAACAGAGTAACGTCATTCAGACATGTAAACAAATATGATCTGATGTTTAAATTTAAAATGTGTTGTTTGACAGGAACAATGAAAATGATTATATAGATTAGACCCAAGTCTCAGTCAGATCTGGATTCTGGTTCTGAGTTTCTGACCCTGTTCTGTTCTTTGTGCAGTACGGAGTGTCCAGCTTACCGGGTCTGCTGATGGAAACCAGGTTTATGAAGCTGTGAGGATTTAATAAGCATCTGGGAACAAAACTGAAGGAAAACCACGTGCACGCGCACGCACGTTACTCATTTCTCCATGTGAAGCCTGTGTTACTGTCTGGCTCGAGTCTTACTGGATGTTTATTTCAGCAGAGTTTTTTCTGTGTAAAAATGAGATACAAATAAAGAACTTAAATAAGATTTGGGACGTTTGTTCTTGTCTTGTGACGCGGACCGACACGTCATCGCGCTGCCGGTGTTAGTGTTTATCCATAGACATGTGTATATATATAATGTCTATGTGTTTATCTGCCTGCTCAGCTCAGCGCCAATTAAAGATCAAATATGTTACGGAAATTACATAGGAATTAAATCCTGTTGGTCTCTTTTATATAAATGTCAGCGCGGGAAACATCTGGCGGTGTTTAACGGTCCTATTAAAATAACGTCACGTTTGAATGAAACATCTCGAACTGAGACCTGGTTCCGTGAAAACAGTTTATTATTAGGCACAAACGTGTACGTTTATAAAAAATGTGTGGCATCTTGACAGGTAGGGAAACCAGCTCCAACCAATCAGCTGTGTTTTCATCGGCCCCGCCCACAATGGAATTCGCGACTCTGATTGGTGTAAAAGTTTCAACCCTTGATAAGCTCTTACCATGAAACTAGCCGTAGCCGACAGAGCTGTCAGAGCTTCCGACGTGTCACAGAAAGGTAAGTGTACGACACAGAATTATGTTACATGTAGGGGAGCTGGGTCCAGGTCCAGGTGGGGTCTGGAAGGTTTCTGGAACATTACAAGAAATGAAATGTTTATAGACATGAAGCTACAGTCTGTTTGTGGTTGGCAGAGTATTAATTTTTTTCCTGCTGTAGGCTATGTCTAAAACTCAATTATGTTTCTGTTTATAATAAATACAGGATCAGATGTTTACAGACCACATTCTGTTAAAACTGTAACTGAAGCAACATTTTGTAATTAAATACACAATGACTCACACAGTAATGTTTATTTTCCCTTCTGGATAAAGAACTGTAGACACCGAAGGCTTTCAACAGAATAAGTTTTGGGGTCACTGTTTTTATTTATTTATTTAAATTACAGAGTCCAAACTGAGCGACATCACACCGGATGGCAGGAGGAGACCTGCGTCCCTCTTCTAGTCACCAGATGAAGACAGTTTATCTGTGATCTCTCCCATATAAACAGATAAGCACGTGATTGAACCCCCACACCCACAGAGGAACCACTGTTCCATGTGTGGGGTACAGAACCGGGCCTTGATCATGGTTTTTATAATTATACCTAAAACTTTACCGTAACTCAACCACACCTAAGAACCAGATCTCGGCTGGTTTTTGTTTCCTTTTGAAAGTCTTTAGAAACTGGTTCCAGCCCTGTTCCCAGACCAGAACTATTTTGGTGGAGTGGTTGAAGGCTGGTTAACAGTGAGTTTTGGTCCAATCACTTCTCATCAGGTAGAATAAGATCAAGATTCATGTGTATATCATCATGGATGTGAACATCAGTGAGTGCTAGTTGGGGTGAGTTGGTGTTTTAAAAGAGGAACAACTGAAACTGGCCACGCCCACTCAGATGGTGGTTAGTTATCTAACCAGCGTTCACATTAAGAGGAAATTAAAACCTGTGTGACTTCCAGTGCTGATGCTCAGACTCAACCACTGCTGTGTCCCACACGGCCTGGCTGTTTGGTAACATGTCCACCATGAAGGACTGCTGTACATCTGGACACAGGCCCTATTCAGGGAACCTTGTCCATTAAAATAGTTTAATTTGCATGACTCAGTGTTATGAAAGGCTAGTTCTTTAGAAGAGTCTCTGATGGTCACACTTCTACATTTATCATATGTTCATCATATGTTGCAGGAACATGGCAGAGGATTCTGGTGACGTGAAGGTGGAACGTGATGCTGAGGACACTGTGGACGCCATCAAGTGGCCAAGCTTAAGGTTGTTAATCTGATGCTCTTGTGATGTGACACCTCACAAGTTGATGAACGTTAAAGAAAAGTTCAGATCTTTAAAAGTTGGTTTCTGTATAAAGATTATACATTTGACATAATACATATCAAACAAGAAATTCCACCTGAACAGGTTTTCCCAGTGAATTGAACATCCTCACCAGCCTCTGTGTTGTTTGTTAACAGGTCACAAACAGCATGTGACGGTAAGAAACCGGACTCAGTCCCCAGCAGTAAACCTGCAGATTCTGACCCATACCGCTACAAGATGGATTACCCCTGCATGGGAATCTGTCTCATCATCAACAACAAGAACTTCCACCAAAGCACAGGTAAGTTCTTCAACAGTCTTAAAGAGGCCATTTCATACACATTTCAGGACTTTGTGGTTATTTCTTAAGTATTAACCAGTAATATGAAACATTACATATCTAAAAAATGTCAGGAAACACTGATTAACAGACTTTTCAATCTGTCTGCGTTAAAATTCGGTTGGTTCCGGCTCCTTCCGTCAGGCTGCTTCGTCAGCAGCTCGTTCATATTCATTGTTCGAATTTGCTGGACTCTGATTGGCTAACAAACTAGCCTATGAAAGCAAGGTATACTGTTCCCTGCCCCGCTGCGCATGGTGACGTCAGACGTCGTGTTTTCCTGTTTCAGAAACCTCAGAAAACCTGTTTTTAATCGAAGGGCCTCTTTAATACATGGTGACATTCCATGCTGCTGATTCAGTCCTTTAGTTCTGGTCCAACCTGAGTATCAGACTGATAAAGTCTGTTCTGAATGGATGAAACTTGAAGCTGATCTAAAGGAAGCAACAATCACATGATGCTGCCAGTGAACATGTTCAGAGTTTTCCTGTCTGTGTTTTTCAGGTATGGGTCTGAGAAACGGAACCGACGTAGACGCTGCGAAAGTCTCAAAAGCCTTCAAGAAACTGGGTTATAAACCCAGACTGCTGAATGACCTGACTGTAAAAGAAATGAAAGAACAGCTGAAAAAAGGTAATCAGAGTTCTTCATGTCATCTAATTTAACTCCTGTTACACTGTCTGAGTACATGTACCAGCTCATCAGTCCAAAGCTGTTTGATCTCAGCTGAGAGGTTCTTAAGTTCTACAGAGACGGTTTCTGGTACTGTACAACTAGAAATTAAATGGGTTTTAAAGAGAAATCAACATTTAACTTAGTTTTTATTAAATTTTTCAATGCTTAAGAAATACAAATATGCAACATCTACATGTCTGCAGGTAAATGTTTGTGATGCAAGGCAAACTTGAAAATAAAACACAAAACAAATAGTAAAGAAAAAAAAATGTAAATGTACAAAAAAATAATAACAATAAAAAAAAAAAAAAAAAAATATATATATATATATATATATATATATATATATATATATATATATGCATGTCAGACTTATTTTTGACAAATCAGGGCTTTTGCAGGACTCCACCTCCACCTATCAAACAACTCTCTTTGTATTCTTAATGAAAAGGTAATGCCTTCCATCACATATTTCGCTGACTTTCTCAATCTACATGGAATAAGTGGGTGACTCCAGTTTCAATCACTTAAAGCAGAACTAAGTAAGTTTTGCTCTCGCTC
>SSNP01000362.1:69391-140794 GCA_006937955.1 Pachypanchax playfairii
ACCCCCCCCCCCCCCCACACACACACACACCCACCCAGTTTATTTACTCTGCTTTGCTGTGTGGTGTAGTTTCAGTCAGATATCCTTGTGTATCGGATCCCTTCATTATAATCCCTCAGTCCTTGTCCCATGAGTATTGTTCAGTCTCCACACACATGTCCAGCTCCCTGTCTCTCCCCTCAGCTGTTCCTTCAGTAGAAATACACACTTCTTGTTGTCAGATCCTTCTGGTTCCTGCTCTGCCCTGTCATTGTAGTCCAGTCTTCTTCAGACCATGTGACATCTTCTGCTCCTGGAGTTTATAAACTCTTTTTGTGCTGCCTCGTCAGTCTTTTGTTCTCTTGCATTTTATTGTTCCGTTTACAATGTTTTAAATGATGCTCTTGGATTCCTTCACATCTCCATCTACACATCCATCCAGGATTTTGTGTTGTTTATAAATAACATCAGTACAGTTAGAGATGAAGATGCTGTGTGGAATTAAACATCTTAAATTAGGATAAATTTAAGATTGTTTTACTCAATACTGACTGTTTAATGTCTTTAATCTTGAATCTTTCTGAGGGACATGTTGTGGATGTGTAGTCTGAGTCTGACGCAACACTCTAATTTTAAAATTCAGTACAGAATTTGTTCAAGTAGATTTATAAATTCTAAAAAAACTAACAAAAGCTAAATCTCATAGCACATGATCATTCCCCCCCTCAGATTAGTTTTGAAGTTTAACTCCACATCAAGCTGATGAAAAAGGAGAACTTTGTGGAAGTGGTCTACGGTAATAATTGTATGATATCCTCACATATTACCACAAAAAACTCCCAATATATTCTTCTTCTTCTTCTTCTTCTTATTATTATTATTATTATTATTATTATTATTATTATCTGACCCACTGTGAAAAAAGTCAGAAGTACACTTTTACTTTGAAAGCAGCTGTTTCTAACTAATTTACCCTCCATTTTAACACAGATTACCGTAATTAAAGCATTTAGATTTTCACAAACATTTGCTGAAAAAATGTATAAATGAGATCTGATGCTGCAACTTGCTGAACACAGAAAGTTCAGAGTTAGACGTTAGCTCATCTTCTGTCAAAACATGTATGTTAACACGTTAGAACTTGGACATGGGATGTGGACATTTCATTTACATGGAATTAAGCGTTACCATGTTTAGGATCAACTGATTGTATGATGCTCTGCTTTTTTGAAGGATCTTGTTTTTAATAATATTGAAAAAGCATTTTATTTTGAAGGGACCCGAATGACAGTTCTTCTGCAGTAGGCTACTTTCTGCTGTCTCAGGGTCCAGGTCAGGCACCACATCAGGATACAGCAGCACAAGCCACGTCTCCTTTTGTTACAGAGATATCCTCCACCACAGAAGAAGAAAAGTTTTTATCCTGTTGTGCAACATCTCTGCTTGGCTCTTGGCTCACACCCGCATAAGGGTCTTCTGTTCTATGGGGCTTCAGATAGTAAATAAACAACAAACTAAACAGAGCAGCCATAAATAAATACTACAAACATTTCATTCATGTGCTTTTCCTTTTGTTCATGACAAATGATAATACAAATATTTTGTTATCTGATTTGTTAGTTTGAGGTTTTGTTCTAACTGAAGGCAGGTTCTTTATGTGGTTTTATATCTTACATCAAGTTATTTTTTCTCCCATATTGTTCAGAAACTAAACCTCTTACAATGTCCTGAACTCAATATTAGTCACTCCTGAAAGAAGATCTTCTGTAAATGACATGGTTATTTGTCCTCAGTTATTCTGAGCAAACAGGGAGACTCAAAAAACCCTATAAAATTTGAAAAGGTAATCCAGCCCTTATAAATAGTTGGTATTTAAAAAATAAGTAACTGAATATTAGAGGATTTATTATAACAAATCTAAATTAGGTGTTTTGGTATAATTACAAAGTCAGTTTAAGGGCTTTTATGTACATTATGTTATGTTGTGGTTCTACCGTCGTATTTAGATTTCAGACGTTTGTTTATTTTTATCCATTCATGTTTTCCGCATGTATTTGTATCGGTCTCCGGGGTAAACCCAGCTGCCACTCACAATATGGCGGACAAACTGACGTAAAGAATTCTAAAGGCAGCGACAGCGACTGCTCTTGTGCGTCTCTGGTTCAGCAGGCCGTTGTGAATCAGCAGTTTGTTCCAGGAACTGGACCGGTGTTTGGAGTTAACCCCTCAATCTCTGAAAACATCACGTGCAACTTTACATGACGGAAAAATACCCGTTTGTTTCCGGACGCACGTGGAGCTGCACTTTGATGAGAGGGTTAATATTCTGCTTCATATAATTAAAAACATCCAGTAGATTCCCGCTTACTTTTAGCAAATCGTTCTCACCCCCTACCCCAGACAAGGTCTGAAGTCCAGCTGTAAACGTTCACGTCGTTCCCCTCCGGTTTGCTCCACCTGTTCCCGGCCGCAGAACGCGCGTGTCCTGACCTGATAAGGCTGCTGTTTATCAGGGAGCAGCTGTGTGCAGATGTTTATCTCATGTTCTCTGTTCCCTTATTGAAACAAGCGCTTTTCTCTTTGATGTAAACAGAAAGTGTGAAGGTATGTTCCTATTAGTAGTAATCCTATTAGAAAAAAGTTTTAATCACTACAATGAAAAGTTTTAAAATATTGCATATATAAAGAACAAAATATACAATTAAAAAATTTATCAGTGTTTGTTCAATATTATTACTGATGTATCATAGAGCCAAAATAACAGCTTTGAAAAGTAAAATATGACCAATTTAAGCATCTGATTGGTTTTTATAATATTATCTGTACAATGTTAACAAACCTGCATCATTATCATTATTAGGCTTTTAATATTCACCTTAATTGACCTTTCGCCGAGCCCCACCCCCATAGTTACTGTTGCTACGCCCGTCAAATCATCTAGTGAAGGTAGATTTTATCAGAAGAAATCAGCATGCTTTTGGAGGGATCTTGTTTAAATATCACAAAAATTGTAAATTTGCGTGTGTGGGCTGCACACGTCCTGGTTGAACATCCAATAAAGCGGAATAGTGCTTTCAGTGACTGCTTGTTTCACAAGAAATGCGCTCGTGTGGGACTTTTCTTCAGACAGTGAACTTTCTTTGAAGCAATACCTCCACGATATCCTCCAGATCGAAACAGAAGGGGTTGCAATATGCATTGGAAGGATATATACAAAATAAAAATATGCAATAAAGGAGATACAACTGCTATCAAAGCTAATGCTAACACCGGCTGGTCTCAAGCTAAATCTCTCCGTTCATAAAATATAAAGAAATATTATTTAAAGTTGCTTGCTGGCGTGCTTTGTTGGTGATGGGGGAGTGGGGATAGAGGGCATGGGCCACCCTTCTAATCATACTGACCACCCAGCCCCCCCCGACGGACACGCCCCTGCATTCGACCCACTGACGATACATTCTCCTGAAGATGCTGGACGACTGCAGAGCCGGGAGGCGGGGCTACACCTGGACAGGTTCTTAGAATTGTTTTGTTGCAGATGTTCTAATTTTCCCGTGTTGTCACAGTAAAATCCTCTCTTGATGTAAATATTTAAGAGTGACTCTGCTTTGTTTTGTGTAGATTCTGTCTGTTTAACAGTAACTGCACCGACTGATAGTTTTATCTCGTAGGTGTGTTAGATGATGAAGGTAAAACGCAGTTTCTCAGTAAATGCATCAGCGTTTGTTTGTTTGTCTGTGTGAAGTTTCTGGTTTCGTTTCTGTCAGCAGCCGAGCAGAAACGGTGGACGCTCGCGGGAGGGGGCACAGAAAGGAAGTGAAAATGAAATGCAACACAAAGATCGACTATTAACTGACAGATGCTTCACGAGTCTTTCACTTTGGGGACAAGTAATTAGTTTTGCTAGTTTGAAGCAATCTTTTCAGTAATATGAACACCCACCTTCATGCAGACTGTAAGTAGAAATTTCTGCGTTGACATGTTTATTTTGTGCTTATAAAAACATTATTGATTGTGACATTAAAGGAGGAAAAACGATCAGAGGGAGCCATCTTCGTGTAGGGAGCGCGCACGCTGTTAAAGATTGTTCCGTTCAAGCTGGAGGGGGATTTCCAGCACGAGCTCTCACTTCCCGAACCAACCGTTGTTTTGCTTTCGGTCTGAATGCAGAAACAGAAATAAACGACGCTCAAACTTCACCTTCCAAACCGTAAAAGCCTCAAACTACTTGTCCAACTTTGTCCGCGCGGGTTGTTCCGGCAACGGGAAGCGACAGGCCGTCCGATCTAAAGGTAACATTTTTTATTTCCGCATGTTAAAGCCCGCTGGCTCGCGCGCACTTACACCGACTTCCCACAGGACGACATGACAGATCCCGAGCTGTAAGTGAAAGTAGCGTTTGTGTTCGTTTGTTGAGGAGGGTTTGGATTTATTTTCACTTTTGTCTTCGTTGTTTTGGGTCAGACGAACAGACCGCGGTCAACTTTTGACCTGCAAACCGTTTCATCAACTTGTTCACGCAGTCCGGGCTCAAACGGCTGGGAAGTGGACTTTATTCACGTTTGGATCGGATAATTAGGAAAAAGTTTCTGTCTAGATAAACTGTGTTTTTACTGTTATTGTAAGAGTAGGGGAGTTACTTGTGATCACGGTTCTCCTGTGTTTTTCTTGAGTACAGTGGGTTTGTGATTTTAACTTGTAGTACTTGTATTATTTGGTTCTCTGCAAAGAAAAAACTTTTTTTAAGTAAGTTCCAAACAGCAGAGTATTTTTTAACTGGTAAAGTTGTTAGTAAAGTTGGCTGTTGTTTGCCGTGAAATCAAGGCAAAATCAAAGTGTGTTAAACTGTTATGTCCCGTGTTGTTGTCCAGAATGAAGCTGTCATTAGAAAGTGGATGCTAGATGTGTGCTGTAGGCAGCTGCTGGTGTGGTAACCGCAGATGCAGCTGGGAGTTTCAGGCTCGTTGTTCATTAAAAGAGTGGATATTGTTGTACTGTATTACCTTGTTTAACCTGTTAGGGAGCACTTGTGTTTTTACATGGGGCAGTGTGTTGGCACGCTGCAGTGCAGCAGGGATCGTCAGACCTGATGGACTTTGATCTTATCAGGCCGTTGAGTAAAGTTTCCTCCTGTTTTAAAGGAAGCACACAGCCATTGTTTTCTTTTTGAAATGTTCTCATGTTTTTTCGTCTGTTGGTATTTGTTTCAGTGTGGTTTTTAGGATCTGATTTCCTCAAACATAGGAGAACCTAATCTTTTGGATGGAAGACGATGGTGTTCCGATTGTAAATCCTTTTTTTTTAAACTAGGCTAAAGAAACAGTACAAGTCTCATTTTAAAAGCTTGACATGAAATTGAAGTAAATATTTCTTTGAGTGTGAAAATTATGGATAGTCACAGAGAAATGTGAAGCAGCAGTCATCTCGTGCATGGCGGCTGTCACTCATGTACACAGGAGGCTTTACATTAATGTGTGTGCTGGTGTGTTCACAGGTCAAGATGCCTGTAGAGAGGATGCGCATGCGACCATGGCTGGAAGAACAGATTGACTCCTGTCAGATTCCAGGACTGAAATGGGTCAACAAAGTAAGTGTCCGTCTGCAGATGCAGACACAGATACTACCATGCACACGCTGACTAACTCAACTGTCTGCAGGAGAAGAGGATCTTTCAGATTCCCTGGATGCACGCTGCGCGTCACGGCTGGGACCTGGAGAAAGATGCCCCACTCTTTATGAGATGGGCCATACATACAGGTAATGCACAGAGCGGATTCTCACTGCTTCTCCTTCTGTGGGGATTTCAGTCTTGTGCTGATCACATCACGCCAACTCTGTCGCAAATCAGAGAAACTTCAGAGTTATGCAATATTTATGCGGACCTGTTACTTCTGGTTGACTGACCGAGCTGTTTAAGATCTACAAAGCTCTCATTGAGACGTCAGATAGAGTAGATACTTCTGATTTTAAACACAGTTTCAGTGCAGAAATGTGTTATAACACCTGCACAGAGTGTAGCTCCACCAGGAGTCCTGTTGGCCACTAGTCATGTGTAAACATCTTCATGAGCAGTCCTGTGTGGTGTTAGGATGAGGATAACTGCTCCGATGGTTCTGGGTTAGGAGCCGGAGGATCGAACAAGCTTTGTTACTTAAAACCGTTTGTAGATATTTCTCTTTAGTACAGTCAGAATAATTAATTGTGACTGTCTGGTTGCAGGTAAATACCAGCCAGGTGTCGACCGGCCAGATCCAAAGACATGGAAGGCAAATTTTCGCTGTGCCATGAACAGTCTGCCGGACATCGAAGAGGTGAAGGACAAAAGCATCAAAAAGGGAACGAACGCCTTCCGAGTTTATAAAATGCTCTCATCCTCAGAGAGAAGCCTGAAGAAGGGTGAGTTCTGGTTCTGATCTGAGGAGCTTTTCATGAAACTGATCCGTTTTGGGTGAAATGTTTTCTGATGTCTATTTGTGTTTGTCTGATCAGGAAAGAAGAGGGCAGACAAGGAGGGAAAGACTAAAGGAAGTAAAGAAGTAAGTGAAGGTTCCGTGACAGAATTGGACTGGGGGTATTTTGGGATGTCATAATGAGGAAGCGACTCTATAACAGAACATTTTGTTTCTGCTACATCAGTGTACACATCTTTTCAAACTTGAACCTGCACCTGATTGTCAGAGTGTTTCTCCTGGCGGGTTTGGTTGCATGTTAGTCATGACTGAAATAGTTCATAGGGGTTTGTTGTTCCTGCAGAGCCAGAGGAAGAAGGAAAAAAAAACTTGTTCAGCCTTGTGATGGAAAAAATGCCATCGCAAGCAGGAGAGTTGGTCGATCCCGCTCAGATCAAACTGACTGCTTTAAGGTTAATTCAGTTCTACCAGCAGAAACTTCAGTTCTGCTTGTATTTACAACTGCTTCATTCCAGAAACACAAAGTAGAAATGTTTCCTGTTTGACTAACTTTCATGTGCCTCGTTACTGAAGAGACTCCAGTCTAACACACAAACCTCAGCTCCAGCTCTTCAGTTTACCCAGAGAACACGAACACACACACACACACACACACACACACACACACACACACACACACACACACACACACACACACACACAAGTGTGTTTTGTTATCCTTATGGGGACCGTCCATTGACTTCCATTGATTTTAGTAACTAGATTTATACCTAACCCAAACCCTTTTACTAACCTTAACCATTACTGATCTATAACTAACCCTAAGACTAACTAAAACTCTATTCACACCATACCTATAAACCTAACCCCTAACCCTAAAAAGGGGAGTCCCCCTCATGGGGACCAGGCTTTGGTCCCCACAAGAACCCTCGGACCCCAGAAAGATAGTAAAAGTCAGGAAACGGGTCCCCAGGAGGTCAGAAATACAACCCCACACACACACACACACACACACACAAGTGTGTTTTGTTATCCTTATGGGGACCGTCCATTGACTTCCATTGATTTTAGTAACTAGATTTATACCTAACCCAAACCCTTTTACTAACCTTAACCATTACTGATCTATAACTAACCCTAAGACTAACTAAAACTCTATTCACACCATACCTATAAACCTAACCCCTAACCCTAAAAAGGGGAGTCCCCCTCATGGGGACCAGGCTTTGGTCCCCACAAGAACCCTCGGACCCCAGAAAGATAGTAAAAGTCAGGAAACGGGTCCCCAGGAGGTCAGAAATACAACCCCACACACACACACACACACACACACACACACACAGGTAAGGAGTGTCTGTCATTCACGTTTTTTCACCTTTGCTTCTGTGTTAACTGTCAGAACTAGAAAGTCTTTCATGCAAAAATTCCTGTAATTTCTCTGAGAGCCGTTTAGATGAAACGGAGGTTGTGTGGGTGCAGATGTAAAGGTTCACGCTCATCGGAGCGTGTTGATGCTAGTAGGTAAAAAAAGGCTACTGGACTTTTTAAAAATCATAAAGGCAGGAGTTGTTCTGTGTGAAACAGCACGGTGGTTAGTAAACTATCATGTAATTCACAGAGGGTTCCCAACAGGTGCCTGAAGAAAAATACAGCTGCACAGCAAAACAACAGTCGTGTTAATTCTTTGCACATTAACAATTTTTTCTATACTTGAAACTCACTGTCCAGCGAGCTGGAAGGAGACACGAAGAAGAGTCTGGCTGGTTTGGTTTCATTTCATCTGACTAACTTTATAAACCTGAAGTTCTTCTTTGATCAAGTGGTATGTTATGTATCTGTTTTAAAACTAGCTATAAATTATCCTCCACAACAAAAATCTAAATGTCCAGACAAACTTCAGGTCCATCTGTACTTTTGCACCAGCGTCTTTGCTGAGCTGCTTCAGAGTTCAGTTAATATCTAACAGATATAGGCAGGTTTAATCAGTGTTGTTTTTCCTCTGCAGGGAGCTTTTCTGACTTCTGAAACGTATGTTGGACCCGTTGAGTCTGCCAAGCTGGAGACACTGAAGCAGGAGGAGGTGGAGGTTACGGTGGCTGACAGTGGATCAGGTCCAGCTGCAGGTCTGGTGGTTTTTCTTCTCTGTCCTGAATGTGAATCTTCCTCTGGATCACATTCAATACTTATTCTGAATTGTGTTTGTCCAAAATCAAGTGATTCACAATTCGGGGGAGGACCATGTGATCAACAGCGAGCAGCTGCCGTACGTCTGTCAGACAATCGAAGTCATCACTGAGAATGAAGAGCAAACTGTTAGCTCCTCCCACTCGTACCCCCTGCAGATCTCTCCTGTGTCTTCATGCTGCGGTAAGACGGCGCTCACACATGACCACAGCACACAGCCGTGTTTTAACTGGTGTCAGTCTTCATTAAATGTCTGATGTTTGTTGTTGGAAGAGCTCAGTTGTGTCTGCTGGTGGTTTAAAGAGCAGAAGACGGACGACGCCGTATGACATCCCTCCCCCCCCGCCAGCAGCAGCATTATGTCTTTACATTGTCCTGTCTTCAGGTGTCAGCGCCCAACGTGGGGCCGCGTCCGGTCTCATGGCGCTGCTCTGATAACCTCCTGGACAGTTCCGGGTGTCTGTTACAGGACACACCAGACACCAGTTTGAGACCCGTTTGTTAATGAACCATGTTTTACTTCTCCTGACCCGTCATTCAAGCAGAGCGGGCTCCAACCGTCACACTGTCATTACTGTTTAACACGCGTGTGTATTAGTGCAGCTGTGTGTTGGAGGGGTCCTGCTGTACAGCGTGTCCTGCAGGGTGACGGGTGTGGCGCACCGGTTCACTGAGGCTCCCTGTTTGGTGTTTTACACCTCTTGTCTTCTGGATGTATTTGATGAAACTTGACTCATTCGAGATGTTTTACTTCTACAGGCAGCGACACGGAGAGCGACACTGAGGACACGAAAGACGTGAGTCTCATGTCTCACACACACAACATGGAGAGAGAGAACTGAATCACTAGCTTGACAGCTTGCACATAAACAGGTTTTAACCTGCTGCAGACTCATTACTCAAACAGGGTGTGTGTTTGTGTGTGTGTGTAGATGGTTGTGTGTGGTGGTGGTGGTGGTGGGGGGGGTGACTTTAGAGCCTTGAGGGGCTTCTTGGGAAAGTGAGCTGGTTCTGACTGTGTGACAGATCTTGGAAGCTTGTTTGTAGGTTAAATCTGTGTTTTAGTATTACTTGTAGAGATGTGTGTGCATGTTAGTGAGTGTGCACGCCTTCCTGTAATGTTGCAAGAGACTGAGAAAGGGAGGGCTCTGTCAGGAACTGCTGCTGTCAAACATTAACAGTTTGATGTGCGCCTGTTCTTTGGAACTCATGGTAATCGCAGTGTTCTCGTGCACGTGCAGTTCACATGTAGCACACGTATGAACACTGGGCCGTTTGCCGTGTTATTATTAGTAAAAGAAGCTCGTTCAGCCTGTTGAAGCAGCAGCTGTTTGAAGCTTCAGAGCTTTTTGTAGCGGTTTAGCATCAGCGTGCGTTAGAAGCACGTTCTTTGTGTAAATCATTTTTTCTGACGCAGCCGTCATTCTCCTCTTCCTCTTTTGTCTTGTTTTCACCAACAGGGCATCGGTATGATGTGGAAGCGCAGCTACAACAAAGTTCTCAGGATCCCGTCTTGTTCTCTCCCCGGCATGGCCACGTTCGTCAATCCAAGCAAGCCCAACTTCAGGGTGACCACCGTGAAAGACCCCAAGCCCCTCATCAGTTACCACATGGACGGCTGGACGCCCACCTACAGCCAGAACTCGCTTGCGCCCACGGCCAGCAGCCACAGCCATGAGATACGGGCAAGTGTCATTAGGAAAACCTCAGACGTGACTTCCTCCTGACCTCTGACCTGAGCTGAGGAAGTACCATCTCTGCCTGAGGAGCGTAGGAAGCACAGAGAGGATTGTCCCTCAAGGCTACGTGGGGCCTAAACAAGGGGCAGAGATCAGAAACCTTTGTAGCACCTGTCAGGTTTCTCAGTTTCAGCTGACTGTCGTATTGTTCACTGGTGAATGTGTCAGGGTCTGCATGATGCACGCGTGGGTGGATCTGCAGACCGTCTTCTGACCATATTAACACCTTCATATGACCCTGGTGGAGCGTTTTACCTGCTGCAACAACAGAAAGCTTTTACTTCAAACACAAATCCTTTTTCCTGCTTAACTTACAGAAACACTTTGAAAGAAAGAAATCCTCCCCTTTCTACTCCAAAACTGCAGGTTCATCCAGTTTGAAACCGAATCCTCCGGATTATAAATTGTCCCATCAAACCTAGGTGTTACTTCCTGAAATATTGTTTTGGCATGGCGTGCTCCGCTGGGGACGCGTGGATGGAACAGGAAGTGGGTTTGAATTCTGAGCAGTTCATTCGCAGCAAGTCAGCAAACCAGTCAGCTGCATTTAAAGACCTGAAGTGACTGACCCTCAGCAGTGAGACCTCAGACACTGAGAGGGACACTGATGACGCTGTGGACACGGAGGTGAACTCTGAAGCAATGCTCAGCTGTGTTATCATGTCTCCCCCTTATGGTGGCCATAATGTATATAGTCCTTATGTTTGTATGTCTGCGACTGCTTCTGCACCTTACAGACTGTGCGTGTGTATGTGTGTGTGTGAGACAACGAGAGAGAGAGAGAGAGAGAGAGAGAGAGATGGAAAGCAAAGCCTTACTGCAGATATGTGCCTTTTGAGGTTGTGGCTGTATTCAAACTATTTGTGCTTTAGCTGCTGGTCCGTCTCACCAGCAGCTCCGAGGGAGTCAACTCAGCTGTGTGTTCTTGGAAACAGAGTGTTGGAGGTGCCTTGAGTGTGCACACCTTAATCCTATTACACAAGTAACAGAAAGTTGAGATGAAATCAGATTTCACATGAGAAATGTTGATGAAATGAAAGTTAATCCTGTGTGTGGTTGAGATCATGTTGAGGGTTTGAACAAGATCCTGGTTTTATAGTTTACTAATCAAGTCCTCAGTTAATGGACATGGACAGGTGTAGCAGATGAGTTACCTGCTGCAACCCCCACCCAAACAGTTTGTCTGATTGATCTTTATAATCTGCTCACAGCGAGAAGCTGCAGTAACAGAGCGAGTCCCTGTTCAGGGTTAGCTGGAAGTCCTCCAGAGGGACCAGCTCAGTTCCTGCAGATAGCCGGTGGGAAGCTACAGTGTCGTGGATCCAAACCCCTCCAGAATCTCACACTGGACCCTCGTTATTTAAAGACTCACTGGCTCAGAGGGGTTTGCAGCTTCCTCGCCGCCTTGGTTTCCTACATTGGTGGAGCTCTGCAGCTCCCTGTGACACAGTACTGCTTTATTATTTTCTGTTGTTATGGCTCATACTGGTTGCTATGGAAATGCTGAGATACATGATGATCCTCATAGGTTTGTGACAGAACCGTCGCCCTACAGCGGTCACTCCCTCTTAGCGTGTGACCATGAGAGATCATGTCTCTATGTGAGATTATCTTTTTCAAACAAATCCAGAGTGATTCAAACATCTGGTAGAAAAATCAAACCAGCCGAGAGTTGATGTGCACTTTTACATCCATGTGACTTTATCTGTGTGTGTGTGAGTGCGTGCGTGCATGTGTGTCTTAAAAGGATGTCATTATCACCAGGAGCAGGCTGTCGGCATCCAGTTGTGAAATTCCAGTGTTTCCATCTGCTTCTTTTCTGTGTGATTTTAAAATCTTGTTTTTAGCAGCACCTGCTGTGAAGAACTTTAAACTAGTTCTGCTCCAGATGATACTAAAAAGACTTTTCTCCCATCATGCATCATGGTTAAAAATCTACATGTGAATCATCATGTACAACTGAAATAAAGTTTTTAATATTTACTCTGGCTTGTTGGGCAGGATTTTTATGACAGTCCCAACATGCTGGATTGCTCAAACTTTATCTCGTGTACTCAAGGATCAGAGTCTGTTTTTTACAGCCACCGGCCTCCAGGCGATCCGATAAAACAGATAATAACATCCAGTTCAAACTAAGTGTCACCTGAAAATAATAAAACCAAAGCTCAGATCAAAGATAAGGAACGCTGCTGCTGAGGTGTGTGTGTTCGTATCTGTAAAACTGTGTTCATAATCTCACACACACACACGCCGCTCATTCAGCTTAACCAAAGCTCTAACTGCCGTTTCAGTTTCAGTTGCTGTTCTCAGTTCTCATTCAGCTTCCTGTTTATCTCGGGCCCCAGCGGATGGCTGCCCTGTTGCCTTGACAACAACTAACCACATGCCATTAGTCATAGAGGGCCTGTCTGTGTATTTACGGTTCTCTGTGACATTCTGTTTGTTCTGTGTGTCCACATCATCACCTTTTCCCTCATTTTGCTCATGTTCTGGACCTCAGAAAGGGCCCACTCAGAACCTCTCTCTGGGTTTTAAAGAATGTGTCTATGTTCTCTTATTTCTTTTCGTTAAAAATAGATCTACAACATGAAAATTTAATTTTAAAGAAGAAGTTCATGTAACATGGATCAGCCATCAGGACAATAAAGGCCCAGAAGAAAGATGAAGAATTTTGACATGGCGCTGCAGGGAGTCGGTGGCACCACCTAGTGTTGAAAGGCAGGACGACAGACAGATCCTCCACCACACAACCAGAATCTTGATAGTTCAAATAATCCAACTAGACCTGTGTGCAACATTACCTGCATGTTGTGTGCATCCTTTTTAATAATGTGGATGAAACTCATCATCAGCTTATTCATCGACTTCAGATCCTGGAAGTTTATTTATTCAATATTAGAGCCAGAAAAATAAGATGATGATACAACTTTTAATGTGACACACAGATCAAATAAATTCTAAAAAAAGTCTTACAGTTATTATTCTCCCTGTTTCTCCCTATGTGGTACAGTCTTTAAAAAATGTTGTGGGGTATCAAAGGCTAAAGGTGAGCCGTGGATGAGCGTCATCGCAGCACTAGGAGAATACTTGTTACACCTGTGGACCAATCAGAGACATTCAGATTGGAAACTTGATATTTTCCTTTTATAAGTTCCCTCCTTTGTGTTCCAGCTGCAACATGCTGCTGTCAATAAAACAGAATCACACAAAAATCATGCAATGGTTAAATAAGTCTGGAAGACAATATTCTGTTTCAGGATTAATAAACAAACAGGTTCTAAACTCTTCAAGTTTCTAAAGCTTGTCGTGACTCTTCAGAGCCCCATAAAATTTAATTTTAGAACAGCCGTCTGATCCACACTCATAATATATGAAACATAACTTGTCATTTTAGTTTCTGTATCAAAGCAAACGCAGAAGATAAACAAGCAGATTAATTCATTAAAACTCAACACAGGCTGAATTTCTCCAGCTGGTAATTTACCTTACTGTCAGAGTTGTTAGTTCATCAGATCAAGACTAAATAAGTAAATGTCGCAGTCTGAAATAAACAAATACTGCAATTTGGTTCTTAAAACAATGACACATCTATATTTTACATTAATTCCTTACTTTAAATATAAAAAAACTATTTTATTCACCTTCTAAACTTACACTAATACACAAATATCATTTAAATAACGTGGGTCCCAATACTGAACCTTGTGAAACCCCACGGCCGGGTTACTTTTCTATCATGAAAGTCTATATGAATAATTTTTACATCAAAAAATTATTTAAAGAAGTTGCTACCTTCTGCAGTCACACATTTTATGCTATAGTTTTCTGCCAAAGTAAAGAAAAATCGACTATGAAAATGAGTAAATGCATCAGCATTTTGTTGATTCTTATCTGCTGCTGTTTGTATATTTTCAATAAATTCCATCGCTATTAAAGATATTGAATATTTTCTCCTAAACACTTAAAGTTCATTTTTCTATTTAAAACTATCATTTCCATTAACAAAGAATTTAAAAGTATTTTTAAATGAAGTTAGCTAAGTCACTGGTCTGTTTTATGGGTTTATTACCACATTGGAACCACTTTCATTCTATCAGTGAAGGTTTAAAAAGATTTATTACACTTAGAGATAAAAGAACACAGTAAATCACTTTGTTTATAAGTGACATATTAATAGAGTCATGATTATATTTAAACTTTCTGACTGTGTCCGGTATAAACTCCCCTGAGGAACACCGAGTTACTGTTTTTCACTTACTTAATTGTCGTAGCCAGGTTTCCACATTAACTTGCTTTTGGTTTTGTTTATATTAACCTGTGTAGAAATGCATCATATGATTCACTGACATCTTTTCTTTTAAAGTTGTCTAGACTTTTCTTTCTGACCAACTTGAAACCCACTTTATATTATTCTATGAGTTGGATTTATAAAGTAATTTACATCAAGGTTTCTACTATCCCTTGCTATTTTACAGGTTATAAACAGGTCATGACGGTATAAATGAAACATGGTTTTAACAGATTATCACGTTTTGATGGGATTTCATTTGATTTCAACGAGTCTGTAATAAAGTCACCAAAAACTAGAACCCTCACGGTGTTTACGATAAACTAAAAAACACCTTCTTATTGAAGTGGTCAATCTCTGAACCTTGTGTTCTATAAATGCAACAAATTAAAATGTTTAAAATCTTATAATCCTAATTTCAGTAGCTTCACATTCCCTTGTTGTCAGTAACGGTCATAGCAGAGGTCGTAAACAAGGCCACGCCCCTTCACCTTTCACCAACCTGTTGTAATAAAACATTTCCTCGCAGTTCTTTGTCACCATTAAACCACGTCTCTGAGATCATTGTTGAAGAGGGTCTTTGATTTTGGACCTGTTGTTTATCAGAGTGAATCCCTGAACCCCCCCCCCCCCGCCCCTCATCTTTCATGGACTTTATCTGATCTTCTGAAGAACTTCACATCAGACAGGACTGGATTTGTCTTCTTGGATTTCTGATTTAATGTCTGTACATTCACACATTGACTGGATTAATTATTCACAGAACTTCGTTATACAGGACAATCTGAAACTCAGACACACCTCTCTTTTATGAGTCATAATTTTTGTTTATCTCTTCATGTCTCTGGTGTTCCATTCGGTTTTTCATTACTCTACACTTTTTATCCCCCTTTTATTAGCTTGTTCTTTGGTTCCTGTGTGTCTCTTTGTGAGATGATCATTCTCTCCTGGACCCTTCAGACTGGTTCCAAGCTTTTCTCTTCACAAATCAAACTATATTATATATTATAATATGCTGTGATTTTGTTTGTTGAACATGTTGGAACAAGCAGCTGTATTTTTATTATCTTTATTTCTGAAGAACATTATAACTTGTTGCTGAAGTGAGCGTAGTTCATCTTCTGGTGCGTCTCGCCTCACTTTTGACCTGCAGTGATTCCTGCAGGTGGAGCAGATCGTCTCGAGTCCCGAGATCCAAAGATCCAAAGATCATATCCTTTCTGTGCTGTTCCAGGTCTTATCTTGTTTCAAACTCTTCTCGTCTTTCTATGTAATCACAGTCCTCAGTGGTTTCATGTCAACAGGTAAACCCAGCAGACCTGTTTCACCTGTTTACTCAGTTCATCTGACGTGAAGTTCGAAGATTCTTTAACCTCCTTCTACCAGCTGCTTTGTAGCATTTATTTAATCACTTTTAAAGACACTTCAATGAAAATGAAGAAAGATTAAAAAAGACTTGGTGAGATCCAGCTAATGCTTAGCATTAACACTTTGTCCTTTTTGGACACAGAGACACTTTCTGATTGCCCCTCAGACGACAGCAGCCTCCCGTTGGTTCTGCTGATGCACAGAACACGTCATGGAGGATGTATGTGGTAAAGAGTGTAAAAGTTTTATAATATATCTATCCCTCTTCTCCTTATCCAACATCAGGCCACAGGTTCAGGAGAGAACTCCAGACCTCCTTCACCCCAGAGACACGCTCAAGATCTTGGTGGATCCTGAGACGTTCCCAGGTCAGAGGAGACATAATCTCTCCAGTGAATTCTGGGTCTGTTTGGAGGTCTCGTCCCAGTGGTACATACCTGGTAAACCTCCACAGGGAGGAAACCAGGATGCATCCTGACCAGATGTCTGAACCACCTCACTTGACTTTTTCAATGTGGAGGAGCAGCAGCTCTATTGCTGGGTTTCACATGACGTAGCGTTGGCGTCACCAAATGCAGATGGGGGTCAGGAAGTAACCGCCGCTGCACAGAACCCTGCTGAACTCTGCTGATTCGGCTTAAAAATACCCAAAATCTGTGCGGTCTACGGTTGTTGCAACAGCTCTAATCGGGAGAAATACAATCGTTTTTTTCGTGTCTCGAAAGTCGTGTGCCACAAAGGTCTTAATTTTTAAAAACTTACCGAAAGAAGACGGCAGAAATGGATCACTTATCTCCGGTTAAAAACAAGAGGCGCAGAAACACACAATGCTAGAGTTTGCAGCGATCACTTTCTAAAAGGTTTAATAAAAGGGTTTAATAAATGTTCTAGTGTTTTAGTGAACATTTACTTAGAAACACATCTACAAAAAAAGCAGGTAATTACGTTTTTCTCTGGCCACAAACCACGTTTTTAGGGGGGGTTCTGTGGATCTCTGTGAATGGTTGAACTACATTATAGAAATATAAAGAGAGAAATTACTTAAAATCAAACAAATCTAATAGAAATTTAGATTTAAAAAGGCATAATAAAGTATTTACATGTAGATCCAAGCACATAAACACACTCGTTATTAGCATTAGCAATAGTATTATTATCACGAATTAAAAGTGGCACAACTCACGACTTACCCGTGCAAAAACAAGACGACAGCCATTTAAAGCTTCTCTGGATCCTAAATCGTTGACCCAAACTGATACAAAATAGTTGTAGGCTTCCAGGCTTTTGAAGGCTTTCATTTGATTGGCTGTGTAAAAAGAGGTATGCAGGACGAGAGTTTGTTATGTCGATAGCTTCAATACAGGGTAAATCCTCCAGACTGTATTTAAAGTCCAATCTTTTTAAACTATACGGGTCATAACCTAAATGAAGATATATTTTTTCGCGATATCGCGTCTGTGCTAGTCCATTTAAAGCCTTACTATAGTTGCTTTCCGACATCGTGCTGTGTTGTTGTGGCCAAGTGAAACACTTCTGACCCCCATTTGAGTTTCGCGCGGCTTCCAAGTCACGTGAGTGAAACGCAGCAATTTGGAGCTCCTCCCCTTATCTCTAAGACAGGCCCCGCCCACCCTACAGAGGAAGCTCATTTCAGACGCTGGTATCTGGGATCTCGTTCATTCAGGATCCAGATCTCATGACCAGGTCAGGGTCAGAACATAGACAGACCAGTAAATCGAGAGCTTTGACTTCCAGCTCCCTCATCGCTGAGGACAAAGCTCCAACCCGTCAGTCCATCTCCTGCTCCATCCTGCATCACTGCTGAACAAGACACCCATAGACTTAAACTCCTCCACCTGAGACAAAAGACTCACTCCCAACCTGAAGGGATGATTCCACCTTTTTCTGGTTGAGAACCAGGACCTCAGATTTGGAGCAGCTGACTCTCATCCTGGTCTCAGTGCACGTTGAAGGTCACGGCTCGAAGACGCCAGCAGAACCACATGGACCTCTCCATGAACACCACAAACAGGATCAGAGACAAGGAGCAAACCTGATGACTTACTGCAGAGAATATGGACACAGCTCTTGTTTTAGTTGTACAAGGACTGATTAGCCTGTAGAAGTGAGCCTGAGACTCCTGCAGCACCCCACACAAAGTACCTGAATGGACCCGGTCATGAACCTTCTCCAAGTCCACAAAGTCCCACGACCCCTTCAGCAGTACCTCAAGGATCTGGTCCACTGTTACTCTGTCATATAATAATGTATTTAAATTATTTTTCAGTGTGTTTACAGGTAAATAAAGGCATCAGAACAAACTTCCTCTGTATAAAACCACTTTTTAATAGCACGTGTCTTAAACTGCTTCCCTTCGCTGTGTTTTAATGAAGCACATTTACAAACTAATTTGCAGTTATCAAAGTTGTTGTAACCACATGAACAATAAACAGACATGGTGCTTCTATTACTGCTCTAATAATGTGTTTTTTAATGAGATCCTGCAGTTGAATATTTCAACACATCTACCGGAGGGTATGTTAATCTCTTAGACTTTTTTTTTGTTGCTTTTTTTCAACAACTTATTTCTATTTCTGTGTTTTGAAATGTAAGAAAAGCCAGATGTTATCACTGTGTTTTGTAGAGTGAGGATGTGTAAATAGAGGTGAAGCTGTTTATATTACTTGACTGAAACTTCAACATGTTTTTGATGCTGCAAAGTGGTATAAAATAATTATGGCTTCAGTTGGCTCACCCTGCCAGGTCGCGTTGGGAGACAGATATAGGGACTGAGCTTAGTGATGAATTTTGGTCGAATGCATTCATGTCTGCTAAAAAAATCTTTACTTGTAATAGACTTAGAGAAAACCAATATCGTATTCTACACAGACTCCAACGTACTCCTCATTTTATGCATAAAATTTCACCCCAAATCTCATCTTTCTGTATAAAATGTAAAAACAGTGTGGGTACATACTACCACTGTGTCTGGCAATGCCCACTTATATTGAAATTCTGGAAAAATGTTTCTACAGAGCTCTGTTCTATTTTTCATAGACCAATTCCCGTTGACCCCACGCTGTTTTTGCTCGGCTACTCATTGGGGCCGACTATGTTGCCTAATCAGATGGAATTATTGTGTAAACTTCTTCATATGGCAAGAAGGTGCATACTACTTCAGTGGATTCAAGTACAGCCTCCATCTGTCACACAGTGGTACAGAGAGACTTTTAAAGTTTTTCCGATGGAACGTCTTAGTGCCCTAGCTAAGGGTAACTCTAACATTTTCTATGAAACATGGCAACCCTTTCTGGATCACTTGCAGGGCTTGACATTAACACCCGCCAACCCGCCAAATGCGGGTGAATTTCAGCAGTGGCGGGTGACGCAGCCACTCCGACTAGCCACTTTTGGCGGGCTGAATATTATATACATTTTTTATTGTAGTTTTCTCAAATGACATCTGAAATAATAAACGAATTGCAATGTGAGACTAAGACACTACAACTCCCATGAGCACTGCCTGCGCACAGTGTTTGCTCATTGGTCCATTCGTGACCAACGTCACTTTAGACAGCCGGTCCCTGTGGACAACAGTTGTGAAGTAGTGGGGGTGATAATGTGGTGGCACATTCAAGGCGTCAGGAAACCCGAAGAGCAAACAAAAAGAAAACATGAAGATGAAACGAAGGAAGGAGAGACAAAGAAAAAGAAAAGGTCGTTTAACGAAAAGTGGAAGACAGCAGGTCGAGAATGGTTATCGTATGACCCAGGGGAGAATGTAATGTACTGCACTGACTGTAGGATGTAGGGTGGTGAAAAGATGAAGGGGGTCTCTTTTGTTGTCGGCACAAACAATTTCAAAGTCGAAACGGTAAAGGACCATCTTTTAAATTAATCTGCTGCACCACTTTTAATATGCAATAAGAAACCACACCTTTTATTACTTTGTACACTGCATATTTTCATATAAAAGGAGCTTTACACAGAACCTTATCTGAGCTGAATACTTGATAATGACCTGTAGTGTTAAACATTTTTACATAGTCTTGATATGAGTGTGTACAAGGGTCATTTACATTTAAAAAGGTTGTAAATCTAGGTCAAGTAAACGTTACCACGCCATAGTCAGCTTTAATCATATTAAACATAATTTCTCAACAACAAAATTGTGGCTAGTGAAAATGCTGAGTGGCTAGTAACTTTGGAAAACCACTAGCCACAGTGGCTGGTGCACAGAAAAGTTCATGTCAAGCCCTGGCCACTTGCCTCAGAATATTGCTGAGATACTTTGTACAGGAGGCTCACATTTTCTGTTTAAAGGGAATACTTTATAGAAACTCAATGTCATCTACTACTTGGACATGTTACGTTGGATGTGCACTGATTTGGACTCTGTAATAGTCTGTAAGCATTAAGATATGTGGGCGGTGCTGTGCTGGATTGTGTTGTGTTGTATTTTTGAAAATAAAATAAATTACATTATAAAAAAGAAAAATAATTATGGCTCAGGGAACATTTTCATCTGCACTGGTTAGTTCCCTTAATCTCTGCACACATGTCCCAATATGAGACTGAGCGACGGGGACCGTGCTGTACTCACAGGTGAGTGTCACTCCTGTTGACCAGCAGGGGGCGCTGTTACTCCATCTCTTAACCAGTTCCATACTTTCTATTTTTATTCTGTTTCTCCTCTCAGTAGCTTTTTGGTTCTCTTCAGAAACACAAACTATCCGATTTAAAAGTCTCAGATTAACCTAAACCAACTAATTTGCTTCATTTATGTTTCAGTTTATGTTCATTAGTTTTGATTCAGCTCAGAAATGGTCAGTCTTCTTTTGAGAACATTCTGTAATCTATAAATAAAACTTTTTCAGTATTCATCAGTCTGGATTTACGTCAGACTCTTTTACCAAATGAATGAAATACGATAATTCGGAGATGAAATGATAGAAGCTCTTCTGTTAGTGAAGTGCAGAAGCTCAGCGGGAAAGAAGTCGACTGCAGGAAAACTCTGAATAAAGAGAATCAGAGTCCTTTTACTAAACGGCAGCTCATTCATTTCAGATGATGAAACCCTCCGACTCTGCTGCTGCACGTTCCCATCACTGCACTGCAGCGAAGGTGCTGCACCGCTAGCAACAAACATATAAATGTTAGTGATTAACCCTGATGGTGACTCCAGTGCAGCTGTGAGCAGCAGCTGTGGAGTAAAGAGGATGCAGAAGGGTGTGTACGTGGGAGAGGGGGGTGGTGGTGCTGGTGTGCACTACAAATACATCCACATACTGTTTAGGAAGTAACCAGGTATTGTGAGTCATCAGCCGAGGTGGGTACAAAAGCCTGACTGTGGGGCAGACAGTGTGAGACAGGTGGGTAAGAGAAAAGTGAAACATGTATAAAGGAGGAAGAGGAGGAGGAGGAGGAAAGAAAGGGAGATGGGGAGCGACTCAGGAAAACAGACGGGTAGATAGAAAGTGTCACTGAGGGGTGAGTTAAATGACATTAATGATGCTGCGTTGGTGTGAAGTGGCTGTGAATCCCAACAGTCTCCACTTGTTACCATGGCTGCTGCTGCTGACATCCTGATCGCAGAGCAGATAATGAAGTCAGGTGTGTGTGTGTGTGTGTGCGCACAGAGAAGGGAGTGAAATACAGAGGAGGGGACTTGGTGTGTGTAAACATTTCCCATCTTGATGTAAGATTGTGTGACCTTCACACAGATGTGCACGTGTGTGTGTGTGTGTGTGTCCTGATTATTATCTGGGCCTTTCCAAATTCATCTGATTCTTTTCCTATTTCTTCTTGTAAAAAACAAACAAAAAGGCGGGACAGAGCTCCGTTTCCTGTATGAAACAAGACAGAATCCTCGCTGTGGGAATGAAAATTCAAACGTTAATAAAAGTTGACAAAAGTTGAAGCGTACATGTGCTGACACACGCAGACGTAAGGAAAACACACTCCGGTTGTGCTTCGGATGCACAGGAACAAAGATGCTTGCAGAGGTAAATAAGCAGCGCAGCTGTATGAATTAATGTCAGTTACCTTGGCAACCACTGCCTGTAAAATAAGAAAGCAAAGGATGAGAGGAAGGAGGAGAAAGGAGATATTTAAAAGGAACAACAAATAACCCAGACAGAATAAAACAACACAAAATAAAAATGAGTTGATTCGTATCCTTCTGTGTTTGGTGGCTGCTGCAGAGCTTCTGAACCAGCTGTGGCTTCCTCCACCTTCTGCAGGTGGTGCTCCTCATCATCAACCCCAAAACTCACCTTCCCTCCTGATTCCTGTTCTCATGTGATGAACATGTTTACAAACTAAACTTCTAATGAGGACAGAGTTAGTTTATCAGATCAAATCTGTTTGGTTGATGATGATTCATGTTAGAAGGAATGAACAGAAAATCTGCCTGTTCACCAGCTTTAAAAGTCGACTACAGACGTTATTTAAAGAGGCCCTTCCATTAAAAACAGTTTTTCTGAGGTTTCTGTTGAATATTTTAGCTCCACAGGTGTTCTTACCTTCATAGTGGGTGTGAAAACAGGTCAACAACTTCTCTTTCAGTTTTAATCTCTCAAACTACGCAGGTGGCGATAACACCCGAGTTCTCCCGAGTCTGAACGGCCTGTTTCTGTTTCATCACAACTCGTTTTGTTCGTTAGTATTCATCAGCTCCCGCAGTTGAAACCACGCCTAGCATGCTGCTGGCTAAAAGCTGTTAGCATAAGACGTATCAAACAGGAAGACACGACGTCTGACGTTGCCATGCACAGTGGGGCAGGAAACAGTATTTTTTGCTCTCATAGGGTAGTTTGTTAGCCAATCAGAGTCCAGCAAATTTGAATAATGAATGAACGAGCTGCTGACAAAACAGCCTGACGGAAGGAGCCGAATCTTAACGCGGATAGATTGAAAGGTCTGTTAATCAGTGTTTCCTGATGTTTTTAGATATAAAATGTTTCATATTACTGGTTAATACTTAAGAAATAACTACAAAGTCATGAAAAGTTCAAAAAGGGTACACCCCCAGCAACAAGAATTTCTACCTTTCTTGTCACTGGGGGTGTTCCTTTAGTCCATATCCATTTTTGTACCTTATGAAGTTGTTCCACTAAAACAGTCAAATGATGCCACTTTTTGAAGTCTAAAACCAACATGTAAACCATAATATTAAAAATGATGGATGAAACTTATAAAATGGAGATCAACCAGCCTTGGCCAGGGTTGCAGATACAGTTGAAATGGTACAAATCTGTACTTTATATAAGTTTGAACCCTCAGAGGGGCATTTCTGGCTTTTTACAGTCCAATATTGTACTTTTGAGGGAACATTAAAAAAAAAAAATTCCCATAGGTACAAAAATGTTTTTGTCTTGTACCACTATTTCTGAGAGTGTACCGTATGTAAATCTATCGGATCTATTTGACTAAAAGCAGTCAGAGAAAAGTTAAATAACATTAAGAATCAGAGATTTAGTGTAAGTAAATAAAACTAGTGTAATTTTTGAGGCTGTATTCACTTTGTTTTCCATTAAATAATATTAAAAGTTATTTGTTGTTTCTCTGTTTGTTTAGGTGTTGTTGTTCTGCTCAGTCTGCTGGTGTCATCTGTACCTGTGAGCAAACCTTTGGATTTTACCTGCCTGCACTTTTAGCTCCACCCCTAAACCCCTAAAGATATGACTGATATACCTAGAAACAGATCCATCCTGTCAGGGCCGGTTCTGGGCATAGGCAGACTAGGTAATTGCCTAGGGCCCCCTTTGCTGGAGGGGGCGACAAATTCTTTTTTTTTTTTTTGGACACACCATTCAGCTCATGTAAAGAGCAAAATAAGTAATAATTAAATATCTATCTATCATCTCTACTGTTCATTTTAGTATAAATAAAAATGTTTTGAAATATAATCCAGCTATTGAGTTACGTTGTTTCTGTTCTGGGCAGTAGGGGGCGCTAAAATCCTTTCTTGTCTGGGGCATCATGCAGCTCAGGGCCTGTCCTGCATTCTGTGATGATTCCACCAGACTCTGGGTTTGAGTTCTCAGTAAATCCTGTTCCATTAGTTCCACTGTGTGACTCCCGTTTTACCTCTAAGTCTGAGGACTTTATCTGCTCCACCATTCAAACTTCTGACCAACTCAAACATTTAATAACTGGAAGTTTCCTGCCAGTCATCTTCTAACCTGCACTTGCCTTTAATGATCTTCCTGTGATTTCAGTATTGATTTGTTAGTTTTATTGCAGAGTGGATTCCAGGGATGGCAGAGGGTCCATCAGACAGTCCTGTGTCCAAACACGCTTCTAGACAGACCCGGGTTTCATTAATTACAGTAATGCTGCTGAGAAAAAGTGGGTTCCCTTCTTACTCAGCAAACTGTGTGTTAAACCAGCAGCATCTGGTCCATTACACATCCAGCTGTGTGTGTGCTCAGATGTCTGCATGCTTGGGCAGTTAACCTGGTTGCCTCATTAACTCACACAGTGTCTTATTGGTGAGGGATGTAATGACTGAGGTGTGTGTATCAGTGTGTGGATGCAGGTCATGACTGATTTTGTAGGGTTATAAAATGTTTTTATGACTTCTCTACACACAAATGAATTTTATTTCACAGTCCAGTCCTGGAACATAAACCAGCATCACAACAGCAGCAGGATGTTTTCAGGTCTCTGCCGAGCGCCATCAGAACTCACCTGCTGTTGTTTTAATGGATCTGTACCACAAACCACAACTTCTCTCTGCAGAACAGATTCTTCCATTGAATGCAGGTTTTACATTCATCTTGTTTTTCTTCTATAAACACACAGATGTTAGTTTTTCTTTCATTACTGGCAGAATAATTTTGTTCACATCTGTATGTTCAGAAACTAGAATGATGATTCCAGTGTTGACAGGTATTTGTCTTGTTACCTTGAATGAGTTCTTTAATTTAGTCAGAAAAATGTTTCATTCATGTTAAAATCACATCTTGTTTTTGAGCTGCAGAACAAAAGATAAAAACAACCTCACAAGTTCTTTTCAGGCATAAGATGCATAAGATTAATGGTGCCATGAATGTGTTAAAGCGCTGCTTTTCAATTATTTAGACATGAATTACTTCCCCATTATTTTTCTTCACAGCTTTATTCAGACATACCAGTGAAAGCGACAGAGAGCACCTTAGATAATGTGCAACATTTGACAATCATGAGCGCGATGGTGCATTAAAGGAGCTATTTTCAAAAAGAGCTCATGCGGTTGCAGTTTTCTCACATTATATGACATTATTCATTTTGGTGTGTTGAGAGTTTAATATATATATATAAACATGTAACATTTCCTCATGTTCAGGCTTATTTTTCAGTCGTTATTCTGTTTGACTGCTGTTTGACGGTATTGGAACGGCTCTCTGATAATCTCATGTCAACATGAGCTGCATGTTTCACACGGTCTGACTGGGACTGAACATAAAAATATACAAACGTGAACTCATTTCTGTGTCTGCTTAGCAACACAAAGACTTTCACACATTTTAAAGCAGTACTAAATAACTTTTCTGCAGCCGTGTCTCAGACAGCCAGTGTTTGAACCGGTGTTCTGTTGAAATATGCTACTTGTTAAGCTGTGCTACCGATTCTTTCCGCACATGTGTCATTCTAATGTCTTGACTTCAATAAACAGATATATTGTTTATTTTTGTTTCTATATTTTTCCATAAATACATTTTACCTATCAAATAAATTCTCCCAAGACAGGAACACTAAATATTATGTTATTTTTACTTTATTTACATTGTCAGAGCAACAGGCAAATGTTTGGACACACCCAGAGGAGAAGGACCCAACAATGGCCGATAAGGACCCAGAGGGCTTTTATATAGAAAATATCTGACAAGGATCATAAAAATATGTTTAAATAATTAACAGGACACACTCACTATAAAAAAATGTATAAACTTCTAATGACATTTCATTATGAAATAAGTTGTCAATTTGTACTTTGGCAGCATAAAACATCAGAACACCGTCACGGCTGCGCCCCGGATTACTGAAGGTATTACGTGTAATATAGGGGGACCAGATAATATGAAGCTGAGCATGTTTTTCGGTGAGTATCCATTTAGACAAGTGTCATAACAGCAGCTTAAAAGTTATTTTGTATTGCTTTACCAGATGTGTCCAGATGTAAGCCCACCTCTCACCTGCTCCCTGTGACCCTGAACAGGGATCAAGCAGGTTAAGAAAATGACTGACTGAATATTTAACAACCGTATGAAAAACACTTAAAGACACTTATAAAAATTAGTGTTTATCTGTTTATCTTTTTTTTTGGACTCCTGTTTTTCTGTCTGCAGGTTTTTGTTTTCTGGGTTTCACCCTGGAGCACACACTGACAGGCTTTTCTTCCCGTCTTCCAGCTGGAGAGCTGTCCTCATCCTCAGCCTCTAGATGTTTGTCTTTTCCTGAATATGGGCCTTTTTCATCATCATTTCCTGCCTATCTAATTTGAAGCACTCCATCATATCATCATATTCATCTTCCTTCCAGCTGTTGAGATTTGAGTTCCTTCAGAAAGCAACTCGAGGCACTCGAGGCCTCCTCGAGCTGGAGCGCCTCCTCCATCTGCTGGATTCAAGGTGTTTCACAGTGAACCTGTTATTCATTCATACACTCAGTCCCACAACAACAACACTGCTATCATGGAGCAGACTGACAGAGGAGAGGCAGCCATTACGTGCCATCAGCACCTCGGACCACCACTAAGTTCAAATACAGGCAGGAAGGGGGAGTGTCTTACCCATGGACATGACAGCAGAGGAACCAGGATGGGTTTGAACTACCAACCCTCTGATTATTGGACCTCCAGGACTGGAGACTGAACCAGTCTGTATGAGAAGGTGAACAGGGCTGATGTTCACGCTGGAGGATCTTCCAGTGGGTCCCTCTCTCTGTCAGACCCTTTGATTGGCTGAAGAGGTGAAAGCTGCAGGAGAACCTCTCTACTGTGTTTCATCAGCTTTGGACTCAAAATCGTTAACATTCCTGTAATTTCTGCACAATCTCAAGAATTATCCAGTGGGATTATTGTAAATGAGACGTTTTAGATGGTTGGATTTTTGGGTGCTTTCAGCTCTTAGTGTGTTTCTGTGACAGACTGTTGTTTGAATTAAAACCACTTCTTTAGTAAAGTGTAAGATCAAGAAGGTGAACAGAAGTAAAGGAGAGATGATGGTTGTATCTCAGAAAGTCAGTTCATCTTCACCACCTTTACAGATGGATGTCTTCAGTGTAGAAAAGCTTTACACACTGTGTTAAAGGTGTTTTTCTTCCATCATCACATGAGAGACTTTGATCCTGTTACATCCATCTGCAGCATTCAGAAGTAAAGTTGGACTGCAGACACATTTATTAAAGAAGTCTCCAAATTTATTTTCTACATTACAAATTATTTAAAGCTTTAATTTGACATATATTCAAGCAGTTTCTCAAATAATTCAGACAATTATTTGTGCGTTCACACCGGCCGCTTTGTCAGCGTCAAGCAACGTTCATAACGCTCCAAGTTTGACGCTTGAAAATTGAAGCTTGTAATGCTTGACCGTTAAAAAAAGCGTGTAGGCGGGGCTTCCTTTGTTATCCGGTGTTCTGAGCTATGGGGGATCATATAGAGAAAGCGGCTTGGCTTTATTTACTCCGTTTGTGGATACACCCCATTCTTCAGATGCGTTCTGAGTTTGAGGAGTTAAACCATTTGCTACAGGAGCTACATATGGATGAGGTTTGCTTCCAGCGCTACTTCCGTCTGTCCCGCGCCCTGTTTGAAGACTTCCTGCTTCATTCAGGTACATCACTACGATGAGACGCTCTGATTGGTTGACATGCCGCTTCAAGAGCGTCAAAAGTTCAGCTAGCTTGAAAAGTTGACACTGCTAACGCTCACAAAGCGACGTAGGGACTCTGACGCTGGTCTGATGGACTCCACCGTAGACTGTAAATGTAAACTTGACATTTCTGATGTTGACGGTTGGGCCGGTGTGAACGCACCATATGAGTTAATTGTAAATCAGAATAGTAGGATTCACATCAGAAGCATAAACTTTTTACATTTGTTTTAATTTATTGATCATAGTTTTGTTTTAAAAACTTCAGAGAGACAGCTAGAGCTGATTGATAAATATCATCCACCAGTCAGTCTCTTACACCTCTTGTTCAGAGTGTATCCACTTAGTGTTTATTATTCTTCAACATCAGACCATTAAGTCACTCATGATTAAAGTTCTTGTCCAAATTAATTGTTTCTTGGAAAGATTTTGCTTGACGAATGTCAGGATATTTTAATACCTCTAAGTTAAATAACTATCAAAAAGACCATCAGTCAGACACAGAGTATGGTTTCAATGAGCTTTGCAAAGGAGAACCTCCAACCAAGGTGTTGAGACGATTCTGATGTGTTCACTTTTGCGTTGACTTTTTATTCACAAAGACACCTCCCATCTGGATGAAGCAAGGGAGGAGAACAAGTGTGGGTCAGATAATGAAGTCAGAGTGTAGTAAACAAACACATAATTGGATGGACAACAGTCACAGGTCGTAAACCAACTGGTTTACAAGATAAACACAGAAGTGTTGATTCAGGCCAGGTCTCTTTCAGTTCACTTACTCCTGCAGCATGACCTGTGACCTTTTACCAACATCGTAAAACCTTAAAATCTCCAACAACAAACTATAAACTTGTTCTTCTTCCTGTGCACCGCCTTCATGCTTCTGCTGACTGAACCAACTCGATCCTCTCCGGTGGAGTTTAGGATTCATTTACCTTCACCTCACATGGGAAAGATTCCTTCATCTTCTCGTTGACTGATCATCATGTCCTCACTCGCCAGCTCTCCTCATGGTGTCATCTCACCTGCAGCCTCTGTCTCACCTACCTGTCCTTTGTTTCTACTCTCTTCTGGTTGGTTCTTCAAGATTTAAACTCTGTGTTTTGGAACCCACCCACTTCTCCTCTTCCACCAGAGCTGACTCTTGGCACAGGCGGGCAATGCGGTTGACTTAGGCGCCACCTGCTGGAGAGGGCGCCACTGCAAGCCCATAAAAAAATAAATAATAATTAAAAAATTATAATATTTTTTATATATAGGCTACAGTTTACTGGTCAACCTGGTGCCCTTTTGTTGTGCTGTCAAGAATATAACAAAAATAATAAATGCAGAAAATAATAAACAACAATGAAAAAAAACTGTAATTTTCATTTAATTGACCGGACACTACGGTAGGTAGGTGGGAGGTGAGGCGGGAAAATCTAATCTTATCTAGGGCACCATGAGCGTCAGAGCCAGCTGGTGTAAATAAACTTTTTTATCTCTTTTTATCCAAATGAAATATCTAAGCTCCGCAGTCTGTTACTTTGCCTAAATGCTGTTAAATCTTGGATAGCTGAAAACTTCTTGCAACTAAATGACCAGAAAACAGAATAATTTTTCTTCCGGAAAAAACCTTGACAAGATAAAGGAGTTCTTGGAACCCCATGGTCTATTTGCAAAGCCTACTGTTACGAATATTGTGGGAATATTGTTTGACTCAGGTTGCACTTGACTCATGTCAAGTTGTTGGTCAGGTCTTGCATGTATCATCTTAGAAATATTGCTAAACTTAGCCATACAGTCTCTCAAAAAGAGATGGAAGTTTTAATTCATGCTTTGTGTCTTCACGGTTGGATTATTGTAATGCTCTGTATACTTGTTTATCTGGAGCTACCCTTGATTGCTTACAGATTGTTCAAAACTCTGCTTCAAGGCTTTTAACTAGGTCCTCAAAATACTGTCACATAACACCCCTACTCATGGAACTTCACTGGCTTCCAATTTCCTACCGTGTGAAATTTAAAATTCTTGTCTTGACATGGAGAGCTCTACATGGACAAACCCCTGAGTACATCTCAGAACTTCTGATCTCCTACACTCCATCCGGACCTCTTGTTTGTTCCTCATTCCAGACTGAAAACAAAAAGTGACCGAGCCTTCTCCGTGGCGGCTCCGAGACTTTGGAATTCGTTGCCTTTATCACTAAGATCTGTGCACACTGCTGCTGTTTTTAAAGGCCAGCTTCAAATGTATCTTTTTAAATCTGCTTTTAATTTGATTTAGTGGTTTTATTTACACATTTAATGTTTTTATCCTTGTTGTGAAGCACTTTGTGATCTCTATCTTGAAAGGTGCTATATAAATAAAGTTTTACTTACTTAAATAAACCTTTTTACTCGCCTTTCGAAAGAGTTTAGAACCTTGATCCTGTTATTTCCAACCTACATGATGGAACAGGTGTTGTAAGTTGTTTCCATGAGTAGAACAAGTGTTTCTTCATTCTGTGGTCTAGAAAACTCCGTCAGAGTGAAACAACTAAAACAGTTCAATCCACTGAGGTTCCAGCTGTTATTTCACTGTAAAAAAACAACAACATGCCAATAAATATGTATCTGCTGTGAAGTCGACGAACCATTACCTTCATTATTCACTTAAACCTGCTTCGTTTCCATCATGCTGCTCTATGATTCAACCATTACACTGTCTTAACTCACATGAGAGTTTAAACAGTTCTGACTGTAGAACTGAGCAGGTTTTTTATTTTTACAGACATTGTAAAATTCAATGTGGTGGGTCTGAAATGAGCTCCCTGTCCCAACTGTCTCCTGGATTCCCACCCTCAACCTGCAGCAGCATTCTAAATCTCAACTCTTGCTCGTCTAATACCTCCAGCTTCTCCTCTGTTTGTTCCTCGTGATTCATTATTCATGGAAACACTTTGTTTACGTTTTGTAAGACAGGCCTTGTGCTTGTGGGAGATAATGAAAAGAAACTGTAACACTTCATATAGCTGAAATCTTTAAATCAGCTCTGAAGGCTTGATGTGAGACAACAGACAGTGAGTCACAGCGTCTCCGAGGAGCGTCATCAGCTCACTCGCTCATTAATGATCCTGCTCTCCAAGTTTATTCTCTGATCAGTGCTTTTGAAAGAATCCTGGTCTGGAAGTCTCTAAAAGCGTTGGGGGTCCCAGAACTACCATCAACACGATGCATCAGTCTTCTCTTTGATCAGTTGGTGGTTAAGTAAATCCCACTGAGACTTTGTTTTTCAACAGAAATGGTATCGAACCAGCAACCTTTTGGTTGGTGGTTAGCCACTCTTCACCTGGACCACACCCTGTTTGTCTGTGAGGTAGAACTGTTGATCCCAACCAGCCAGCCAACCAGCCAGCCAACCAGCCAGCCAGCCAGCCAGCCAGCCAACCAGCCAGCCAACCAGCCAGCCAGCCAACCAGGAAGGGTTTTAATGATTCTTCATCCTTGTGAGATAGAAGCTGTTTTTAACATATCTGCATGTAACTCCATGATAAATTGTAAAATATACAGAGTGAGTTCTCAACAGGTTCTACATGATATCAAGGATTGATCTGGATCAAGGACTGATCTGGATTAATGACTGATCTGAATCAAGGACCGATCTGGATCAAGGACTGATCTGGATTAATGACTGATCTGGATCAAGGACTGATCTGGATTAATGACTGATCTGGATTAATGACTGATCTAGATCAAAGACTGATCTGGATCAAGGACGGATCTAGATTAATGACTGATCTGGATCAAGGACTGATCTGAATTAATGAATGATCTGGATCAAGGACTGATCTGAATTAATGACTGATCTGGATCAAGGACTGATCTAGATTAATGACTGATCTGGATCAAGGACTGATCTGGATTAATGACTGATCTGGATCAAGGACTGATTTGGATCAAGGACTGATCTGGATTAGGTACTAATCTGGATTAATGACTGACCTGCATCAAGGACTGATCTGGATTAATGACTGATCTGGATCAAGGACTGATCTGGATTAATGACTGATCTGGATTAATGACTGATCTAGATCAAAGACTGATCTGGATCAAGGACTGATCTAGATTAATGACTGATCTGGATCAAGGACTGATCTGAATTAATGACTGATCTGGATCAAGGACTGATCTGAATTAATGACTGATCTGGATCAAGTACTGATCTGGATCAAGGACTGATCTAGATTAATGACTGATCTGGATCAAGGACTGATCTATATTAATGACTGATCTGGATCAAGGACTGATCTGGATTAATGACTGATCTGGATCAAGGACTGATCTGGATGAATGACTGATCTGGATCAAGGACTGATCTGGATTAATGACTGATCTGGATCAAGGACTGATCTGGATGAATGACTGATCTGGATCAAGGACTGATCTGAATTGTTACAAAATACCAGATACTTTGATCCAGAAAAGACAAAAATAGAGAACCTTCAAATTTTTTATCCCTGCAATAAAACAAAACTGAAAATTTCGGAGTGGCCTTTTATTGTGGCGGTCTAAGACACACCTGTGCAATAATTATGCTGTCTAATCAGCATCTTGGTGTAACACACCTATGAGGTGGGATGAATCATCTCTGCAAAGGAGATTCAATGTTACACATTTAGACAGATTTTTGAACAATGTTTGAGATAAATAGTTATTTTGTGTTTGTGGAAAGTGTTTAAGATCTTTGAGCTCATCTCATAAAAATTATATTTAGTTCATTGTATTTTTGGAAATCACAAAGATGAACAAAAAATAAGCAGCGATGTTTTCTGTCAGACACTCGAGGGAAAACCTGGAACTGATGGTGGGTCCTGTAGAACTGCAGCCCGTCACTTACTGCTGCCTGTTCATTTGGCACTGTGACCTCACCACAGCACTGTTATTATTTGGGACAAAACCTGTATCATGCAGACAGGTAGAACAGCTCGCTCACTCATCCAAGTCATAAACGCTCCAAAAAACATTTGGGTTCTAACTTCTGACAGGAAATCTCCAAACACATGTTTCAAGCAAGTCAGAAACAAACACATAACACAGAATTGAACTCTACCTGTGTGTGCTGCTGTGCACTGTAGATTATTTTTGTCCTGATGTCCGTAGTTGTGGTGAGACAAATACATCTTACAACCAAACTGTTCTAATTCAACAAGTGAGGGAACAATAAATAAAATAAACACAATGAAACGTGTAGCGGACGGTCTGAGACAGAAGCTACGGTCTGTTCTGTGCAGCTGCTCTAGATGCACATGTCATCACACACCTGATACCGTCTGTGCTTTCAGTTTATTATCTGTTTGCAGGATTTTTTGTGAATGCTAATAAAAGAAAATAATCTTATGTGAAGCATTTAGGGAAACATCAGGAGACAGCGAGAAGCAGCTGAGAGGGAAGAGGATTCAAGCAAGAGGAAGAACTGGAGGGTGAACGTCCTGCTGGGCCTTACAAATGACAAAGGTCACATGAAGAGGGAAGTCAAGAGGCTCAGTGGGAGAGAAACAAGCCTCGTGTTGGAGCCAAAGACTGGCAGGTGCTGCGGTCAAAATCCTGCCTGGCACTGAGGTCGAGGCCCATCATTCACGAGGGCACATCCCCTGTAGATTACTGCCGCTGCTCCTGTTGGAGCTGGAGAGGAATAGTTTTTCAAACCTGAGCAGAGACCTTCTCAGTGTGTGTGTTATGCAACGTGATACTACTGGGATGAGTTCAGCTTGGACAAGAAACCAACAGGACACCCTGAAAAAAGCCCAGCTTGACTTTAAAGAGGCCATTTCATACAGATGTCAGGACTTTGTGGTTATTTCTTAAGTATTAACCAGTAATATGAAACATTTTATATCTAAAAAACGTCAGGAAACACTAGCTACGTTTACATGCGCCAAATTTCCCCAATCTGATTAAAATCTTGGTCGATCTGAATTCCCAAATCCTTGTTCACATGGACACTAACTGAAATGATCTGATCATGCCATGAGTACACATGCACCAAGCACTCGATCAGGTTAAATGAGTTGAGCATGCGCACAGCGAGTTGTCTTTCAGGGGGAAGAAAAAAAAGTAAACAAACTCTGTCGTTTCTGCACGTCTTTCCCGCCCCATCGTGTGCTCGAGTTGACTCACGTTTTCCCCAATATGGACCCTCTGCGGGTGATTACCGTTATGTTTGGGTTTTTACTGGTCGCATTAACCAAGCTAGAGGCTGAATACATATTGCTACTGCTCCTCCACCACAGGAGAGGAGAGCAGGATGACAGGATGACTGCACCAGCAGACCACTTCTGTTTACCTCCCGCCATGTTTTCTACTTGAGTCTGCGAAAGCGGAAAGACGTCACGCTGAAGTTGTACGCATGCGCAGTGGGCTTTTTTCACCCTTTCTTTCCGAATGGGTGTATACATGCACGTCTATCCGAATGAAGATCGGACAAAACCACCCTTCTCGATTGGAAGGAAATTTCTTTCTGATCAGGCTGCATCGGATCAAAACATTCTGATTGACATGTTTACATGACGTCTTTTTGTTCCGATTGGGCGTTTATTCCGATTAAATGTGCCCATGTAAACGTAGCTACTGATTAACAGATCTTTCAATCTGTCTGCATTAAAATTCGGGTGGTTCCGGCTCGTTCCGTCAGGCTTCGGGCAGCAGCTCGTTCATATTCATTATTCAAATTTGCTGGACTCTGATTGGCTAACAAACGAGCCTATGATAGCAAGGTGTACTGTTTTCTGTCCCGCTGCACATGGCAAACGTCAGACGTCGTGTCTTCCTGTTTGCTACGTCTTATGCTAACAGCTTTTAGCTAGCAGCATGCTAGGCATGGTTTCAACTGCGGGAGCTGCCGAAAACTAATGAACAAAGGAGTTGTGATGTAACAAGTACAGGCCGTTCAAACTCGGGTTTTATCCCCACCTGCGTAGTTTGAGACATAAAAACTGAAAGAGAAGTTGTTGACCTGTTTTCACACCCACTATGAAAGTAAGAACACCTGTGGAGCTAAAATATTCAACAGAAACCTCAGAAAAACTGTTTTTAATGGAAGGGCCTCTTTAAACACAGATTATTCTGATGCTAGATGATTCTAGGATTCTTTTACTCCAAACTGAAGAATGAAGTGAAGACATGATGATGAAGAATCCTCATGAACTAGAGAAACAGATGCAACCAGGATGATGAGAGCAGCAGGAAGGGCTGCTTTCAGATACAGATCACAAACTGTAAATTACAGTGCTGTGAAAAGCCTTTCTATTTTCCTTACAAGGTGCCGGATGCTGTGAAAGGCATAAACGGGTTTGAGTCACAAACTCTCATGCAAGCTGAAAGACTTCTTCAGAGTGGATTAAACCTCATGAGAAGTTTAGCTGCAGTGAGTTTCTTCACTGAGGGGAAATTTCTTTTGACAGGCTGACATGATGTGACAGTAATGCAGGTTTTACAGGCTTAACGCACATGAAATTAAATAGAAGAGCTAATCTTTTCAGTTTGATGAGGACGAGTTATGTTTACCTAAATCTACTTCACATAAACAGAAAGCTCCTTCCAGACTGATGAACACGGTCGTCCCATGCAGTCTTTCATTAGGAGAAGTGGCAGGTGGAGGAGAAGATTGTCTCGTTTCCTTTTTGTGTATCTGCTGCTGTGTGTGTGTGTGTGTGTGTGTGTGTGTATGTGTGTGGTTCCCAACAACAATGCTGGAGGAGCTGAAGGTAATTATTGCCTCCATCAGCTCTTCCCACAGGAGACAATCTTTATTGGAAAGTTCATGGAAAGGCGTTTCACTGGGAAATGAGTGTGTCTGTGTGTCGTTGTAGAGTTGTGTGTGTTTGTGTCTGCTGTGTGAACAGAGCTATCAGGGGAAAACTCCAGCAGTTTTACAAACCACCATTAGTTGTACTAGCAACCAACTATAGGACTGTTAGGGGAAATGATCTGTCACATGTTGGCTGACCTCACAGCTGCAGTGTTTATGTCACAGTGGTCACCTTCAGAGTGTGAACATGATAATCACATCTCATAAAGGTAGCATGAGATTACACTTATCAGCTACAACATGAAGTTGTAGGAAGGTCACACTGTTCATTCTGTTACCATGACAACTGTCATGAGACGGGATACGGTAAGTCCTGAGCAAACAGCTGAATGTTGAAGCTGATGCATCTTGCAGGTTAAACACAATTTAAAATTTTTATAAAGAAAAACACTCAGAAAAACAACAAATTTAAATGAATGTTGAATATGTTCATTTTAAACATGTGACATGTTTGAGACTGTAGAGTTGTATGTCTGAGCAGGTGATCAGCAGCATAGGAGCACCACAGGGGACTGTACTCTCACCATTTCTTTTCACTTCGTACACCTCAGACTTTCAGTACAGGTCAGAGTCCTGCATCTGCAGAAATACTCTGCAGTTTTTGGTGGATCAGAGATGGACAAGAGACTGAGTACAGAAAACTGGAGGACCACTTTGTGTCCTGGTGTGGGAACAATCATCTCATCTTGAATGTGAACAAGACAAAGGAGATGATTGTGGATTTTAGGAAGAGCAGCATCATACCAACACCCATTTCCATTATGGGAGAAGAAGTAGAGGTGGTGGAGGAGTATAAATACCTGGTGTTCACCTGGACAACAGACTGAACTGGAGACAACTGTGATGCTGTTTTTAGGAAGAGACAGAGCAGACTGGACTTCCTCAGGAAGATTAGATCCTTCAACATTCATGCTCATCAACTCAACAACAGAGTGTCTTCAGTCAGAAGCTTCTTCAGTTTAACACAGACCACTACAGGAGAACCTTCCCATCCACAGCTAGAACCCTCTACAGGAGAACCTTCCCATCCACAGCTAGAACCCTCTACAGGAGAACCTTCCCGTCTACAGCCGGAACCCTCTACAGCAGAACCTTCCCGTCCACAGCTAGAACCCTCTACAGGAAATCCTTCCCGTTCAGAGCTAGAACCCTCTACAGGAGATCCTTCCCGTCCACAGCTAGAACCCTCTACAGGAAATCCTTCCCGTCCACAGCTAGAACCCTCTACAGCAGAACCTTCCCGTCCACAGCTAGAACCCTCTACAGTAGATCCTTCCCGTTCACAGCTAGAACCCTCTACAGGAGATCCTTCCCGTCCACAGCTAGAACCCTTAACAGGAGATCCTTCCCATTACTTTCTTTGCATTGTGAGAGTGACAGGCAAATGTTTGGACACACCCAGAGGAGAAGGACCCAACAATGGCCGATAAGGACCCAGAGGGCTTTTATGTAGAAAATATCAGGGAAGGATCATAAAAATATGTTTAAATAATTAACAAGACACTCACCATAAACAAGAATTGCTGGGTTTCACTCACGTGACTCGGAAGCTGCGCGAAACTCAAATGGGGGTCAGAAGTGTTTCACTTGGCCACAACAACACAGCGCGATGTCGGAAAGCAACTATAGTACGGCTTTAAATGGAAACGTTTGTCTTTCTCCCGATTAGAGCGGTTGCAACAACCATAGACCACACAGATTTTGGGCATTTTTAAGCCGAATCAGCAGAGTTCAGCAGGGTTCTGTGCAGCGGCGGTTACTTCCTGACCCCCATCTGCATTTGGTGACGTCAACGCAACGTCATGTGAAACCCAGCAATACTGTCTAGACTTCTAATGACATCTCCTTATGAAATGAGTTGTTAACTTGTACTTTGGCAGCATTTTCCATCAGAGCAGCATAAATCACCAGAACACCGTCAGAGCTGCGAGTCCCGAATTACTGAGGTTATTTGGTCTATTGTAAAGCCATCAGAAGAACACAGAGTGTCAAATATGAAGCTGAACATGTTTTTTGGCGAGTATCCACTTAGACAAGTTTCAAAACTGTAGCTTAAAGTTTTAAAAGTTATTCTGTACTGATTTAAACATGTAGGAGATGAAGCACAAGCCGAGACAAAAGCTTCCAGTTTTCATTCTGCTTTTGTGGCTATTACAGTAAATGTATTAATAAAAACATGATTTGGCTCTCCCAGATCGATAGACAAAGATCCTCACATTAAAACTTTGTAATGTTTTTTTCTGTCTGATAGAATTATTGGGTTCTGTGTTGCGGTTTGTTTGAGAGCTCATAATAAACTGATAATTATTTAAACAGAGAAGATTGAACCAAACACCTTGTTTTAAACACATTGTTCTGTCACTTCACATGGAGATAAAAGCTTCCTAACAGTTTTATTTTAAAACGTCAAATCTTTCGATCTCTTTTCAGATTTGCCTTTTAGAAAGTGCATGTCTGAGTATCTTCTTTTTCCGCTCGGCTCTCAGCATTGAAGGTGTGAACTCCCCTCTCATCCTGATAATCTCCCTCAGCAGATTCCCATCCTTTCAGGTCAGACAGGACAGATTAGCTGACAGATAGCCCGTTTTAACCTTCACCTACTGTTCAACCTTTGAAACTCTCCTCTTCTTTCATTTCACACAGTTTTTTTCTTCCACTCTTGGATACTCTATTTCCTCTTTAACGGTGTCTTTTCTTAGTTTTTCTCACACTTTTTGTCTCCATCTTATTTTCCTGTTTTGTAAAACAGGATCTTTGTCTCAGATGAGCTGGGGGCCCCTGCTGCCCCCCTTGTCTCATGGAGGGGCCACATCAGTGTTCCAGTGTGTGAAAAAGGACAAATATTTCTCAAAATGTTGTGATTGTAATTACCATTTAATGCAAAACACCAAACAGTGAGGGAGTTTTCAGTCTTATATAACGGTCATTTTCTTTACCTGCTTCTCCTGCTCAGGGTCGGGGGGGCTGGTGTCTATCTCCACACCTGGTGAGGGTTTCACCAGAGTTACACCTGGACGGGTTGCCTGTCCATTACAGGGACATGGAGATGGAGAACATGGAGAAAATAAAAGGAGGGACATTAAATTAAAGCAGGACAAAATAACTTTTAAAACTTTAAAGACGCCCTTCCATTAAAAACGGTTTTTCTGAGGTTTCTGTTGAATATTTTAGCTCCACAGATGTTCTTACCTTCATAGTGGGTGTGAAAACAGGTCAACAACTTCTCTTTCAGTTTTAATCTCTCAAACTACGCAGGTGGTGATAAAACCGGAGTTCTCCCGAGTCCGAACAACCTGTATCTGTTAGGTCACAACTCCTTTGCTCGTTAGTATTCATCAGCTCCCGCAGTTGAAACCACACCTAGCATGCTGCTGGTTAAAAGCTGTTAGCATAAGATGTAGCAAACAGGAAGAGAGAACTTCTGCTGTTGCCAAGCACAGTGGGGCAGAAAACAGTATACCTTGCTCTCATAGGTTAGTTTGTTAGCCAATCAGAGTCCAGCAAATTCAAATAATGAATATGAACAAGCTGCTGCCTGAAGCCTGACGGGACCAGCCGAATTTTAATGCAGATAGATTGAAAGGTCTGTTAATCAGTGTTTCCTAACATTTTTTAGGTATAAAATGTTTCATATTACATGTTAATACTTAAGAAATAACCACAAAGTCCTGAAATTTGTTTGAAATGGCCTCTTTAAGCCAAAGTTATGAAACTTGTCTAACTGAATACTCACCAAAAAACATGTTCAGCTTCATATTAGACACTCTGTGTGCCTCCGATGGCTTTACAATAGACTAAATAACCTCGGGTCACAGCTAGAAGTGCTGCCATAGTACAAATTGACACTTCATAATGACATGTCATTAGAAGTTTATACAGTATTCTTGTTTATGGTGAGTGTGTCCTGTTAATTATTTAAACATATTTTTATGATCCTTCCCTGATATTTTCTGCATAAAAGCCCTCTGGGTCCTTATCAGCCATTGTTGGGTCCTTCTCCTCTGGGTGTGTCCAAACATTTGCCTGTCGCTCTGACAATGCAAAGAAAGTAAAAATAACATCATATTTAGTGTTCCTGTCCTGGGAGAATTTATTTGATAGATAAAATGTATTTATGGAAAAATATAGAAACAAAAATAAACTATGAATCTGTTTATTGAAGTCAAGACTGTAGAACGGCACATGTCAACAGGTAGCATATTTCAACAGAACACCGGTTCAAACATTGGCTGTCTGAGACACGACTGCAGAAAAGTTATTCAGTACTGCTGTAAGTTGAGAACCAAAGAATACCTCAACAGAGCCTGGACTCAGCATTAATTCAAACTATCAGGACAGTTGTTCCAGATGTTTACATCTTTAACAGACACACAGATTTTTTTTGTGAAATAATAAAGTTCCTCTCAAGTTCTAAGAGGATTCCTTCATTTTGAGCCGGTTCTGGACATGTACATAAATTATGTTCTACTATAATCAATTAAATCATTGGTTGGTTTATTACTGATGATTCTTGAGGTTCTTTTGCATTAACAAACAAAGAGAGCGAGTGCAAGCGTGTACAGGTGAGATGAGGGGGCGTGTTTTACTGTTCACAGTGCTGTGCACATGAGTAAGGATTAAAGCTTGTGATCAGACTGAGCATGCACCTTTATTAACCTGAATTCAACTATATGCCTGCGATCAGAGCTATCTGCTCTCTCATGATGAGCAAAGAGTGATATGATAATCTAACATATGATTATTCTTGTTTTAGATTTTTTCTTATTTGATTCATAATATAATCTATATAATATCATTTACTGACTGAGTCCTGCGTGTGTACATACAGTATAAAGTAAAAACAGTGCAGGTAAAGACTCAGTTAAAACTACAGTTGCAGTCATAGATGTTTCATCTTTACAATCTACTTCCTTTTTGTTTCACAGTGAGCGGCTGCTAAAAGCTTCATGTTAAAGCTGCACAGGACTTTGCTCTTAACATGTTAGCAAAAGCCTGCGTCTTCCCATTTAGGGAGGAATGGTGTGAAGTAGGATATTCAGCCGACCACTCATCATGTCAAAGTGAAGTAACACGCACGCACATATATGACAGATGAGCTGAGACTATGACCTCTCAGTGATAAAGTTAATTTTAACTGATTTGTATCCAGATTGAGCTCAAACTCATTAAAACAACAATAACTTGCAGAGGTTTGACATATGAAAACATGTTCAATTTACGTGTGTCATGTATGAAATAATAAAAATGTATATGTAAGGCTATAACTTAAATAGACCAGCAGAGGGCACCATATGTTTCTTATGTGTTCATTGAGTTTGTGCAGTCGGTGTAGTTTGTCCTCTGCGGGACACCGTACTTCTGCTTCCAACACGCTGCTTATGGTTCACGAGAAGAAGCTGCTGGTGAATGTTGAAAATAAACCTCAAGGTCGTCACCAGAACCTTAAACCACCATGTGGCTGATTCTATACTGCAACCTATGATCCGACAACAACATTTAAACACAACACAGAGTCTTGGGGAGGGTTAAGGTGCCATCCCCACACGAAAAGGGTTACATATCCTTTGTTGAGCCCTCTTGGGAAAATTATTTCTTTGCATTTGACCCATCCTCATCTCTGAGGAGCAGAGGACAGCCATCCTGTACTGCACCCGTGGGATTCAGTATCTTGTCCAAGGATACTTCAACACGTAGCTTCTGCCAGCTTCTGCCTCGGGATCAAACCCTTGTCTCCTGATTGGAAGACAATCTCCTTCCACATTAGGCTACAGCCTATGTATGTCCGGAACTCATCAACGTAACACCAGACACCCACAGCTAATGAGCTCCTCACCACTATTGGCCACTCAACCACAACCCGACACATAAGAGTCAGCCACACTCACCTCTCAACGCTCAGTCTTTGTTGTTTATCAATCCAAGAGCTCCTGATCGTTGTCACAATCAGTCAAGCCAGAGATCCAGCTTTCGTCTAGCAAGTTGCCTCCTGACATGTAGCCTGACTCTACTAACAGCAGGATACCCGGAACTCCAGCGGTCGTTACCGCGTCCAACACTCTTTCCACTGTCTCTGCCAAGAACTCTTCCCTTCCTTGGTCCATTCCCCATCGCGTGTGGACTGCGCCACCACCTCAGAGCCACTCCTTTCCACCGAGCCCACGACAATGTTCATAAATGTGTAAATTAGAAACACAAATCATTTTCACATGTAAAAACATCACATGTGAAAAAGATGTCCACAGAAACACAGATTTGGAATGCTTTTAATCACATGTGGAATATCTTTTAGTGTGTCACTTGTTTGTTGCACATTTGTTGACTTACTTTCTGCTTCCAGACTTGTGCACAACACCGTCTCTTGATCCCTGACCAGTGGATTTTGACCCTGGACTGTACTCGACCTTGTTTTTGTCCTACTGGATTTGTCTTCTGACTCTGATTGTCTGAATTGTGAACCACCGCCTGCCTTGTGACAGTCTGCCTCAGCCCACCAGTCTGTTCACCAGCTATACTGTGAGTGACCTTGTTTTTTTCTGGACTGGATTATTGGACGGTGGTTTTGGACTTGTCTGCCTGTGCTCTGTGTTGCAATCAGCCATCTTGACCCTGCTAACCGCTCTCTGCCACACCATCAGCTGCTGCCTGTGTGTGTGCTGTTTGCAGGTTACTCTGTGTTCAGAACAACATCCTTCTTAATTCTTAGGATTCTAATGATATTCTCATGGCCTCAGACAGTGGACTTGTGTCTGTACTTGTCCTGTTAGATCTCAGTGCTGCGTTTGATACTATAGATCATAAGATCCTATTGAAGAGGCTTGAATATGATATTGGGATTCAGGGAACTGCATTAAACTGGTTTGAATCATACTTAACTGAAAGATTCCAGTTTGTTCATGTAAATAATGAATCTTCTTCATATACCAGAGTCAGTCATGGAGTTCCTCAGGGTTCAGTGCTTGGACCAATCCTCTTTACTATATATATGTTACCGCTTGGTAAAATTATTAGACAACATGGTATAAAATTCCATTTTTATGCTGATGATACTCAGTTATATCTATCAATGAAGCCTGATGAGACCAACCAGCTGCAGAGATTACAAGCTTGTCTTAATGATGTAAAACGTTGGATGACGCTTAATTTTTTGCTTTTAAATTCAGACAAGACAGAGGTTGTGACTTTTGGGCCTGAGAATCTTAGGAACAAGTTGTGTAGTCAGTCATCTACGTTGGATGGCATTAATTTGGCCTCCAACAAGAAGGTAAAGAACCTGGGTGTTATCTTTGACCAGGACATGTCCTTTAGTTCTCATATAAAGCATGTTACCAGGACGGCTTACTTCCACCTACGTAATGTTGCTAAAATTAGGAGCATTTTGAATCAAAGGGATGCTGAAACTTTAGTTCACGCATTTATTACTTCTAGACTTGATTACTGTAATTCATTATTATCAGGGTGTTCTAATAGTGCTGTTAAAGGCCTCCAGCTGATCCAAAATGCTGCTGCCAGAGTTCTGACGAGAGTTAGAAGGAGAGACCATATTTCTCCTGTTTTAGCATCACTTCATTGGCTCCCTGTAAGGTCTAGAATAAAGTTTAAGGTTTTACTTTTGACGTATAAGGCCTTGAACGACCAAGCTCCAGCTTATATTAAAGATCTTATTGTTCCATATGCTCCTAACAGAGCACTTCGCTCTCAGACTGCAGGTCTGCTTGTAGTTCCTAGAATTTCTAAAAGTAGAATGGGAGGAAGAGCTTTTAATTATCAGGCTCCTCTCCTGTGGAACCAGCTTCCACTTTTTATCCGTGAGGCAGACACCTTGTGTAGTTTTAAGAATAGACTTAAAACTTTCCTTTTTACACAATCCTATAGTCAGGGTTAGCTTGGGTTCTCCTGAGCTTTCCCTTTAGTTATGCTGCTATAGGTTTAGACTGCCGGAGGACATACTGACCACATTTTTTTCACTCTGCTGTCTTTCTTTACTGTGGCTGCCTCTGAGGAGGGTGTATCTCACATAAACAAGGGATGAAATATTCCCACTAGAACCATCAAATTGTTATTGCTTTGATTGTTACTGCTGCCATTAACTGTTTCTCTGTTTATCTTTCTATAGACATGACGACTGGCCTAAATACATCTGTGTTTGTCTGTGTCTCTTTCCTGTCAGCTCAGACCCCAGTCGGCTAAGGCAGAAGGCCGCCCATCCTGAGCCGGGTTCTGCTAGAGGTTTCTTCCTGTTAAAAGGGAGTCGTTCCTTTCCACTGTCGCCAGTTGTGCTTGCTCAGGATGGGGGATTGTGCTGAAATAACAATTCAGCCCAATCGGCTGGTTCCTTAGATAGAAAATGTTTTATTATTAATTGATTGATTTTTCTGTGAAGTGCCTTGAAATGACTTTGTCATGAACTGGCGCTTTATAAATAAATAAACTTGATAAACTTGAAACTTAATAAACTGTTTAAAAGAAAACGCTGTCCGTCATTCATCTTTCACACTTCTGCCACATAAACCCAAACTTAACACGTCTTGATAAACATGCTGTTCTCATGCTAAGATTTAGGTTCTGCACACACACAAAGCTTCAAACCAGCAAGACACACGACTAGATGAACTTCATGTCCCAAACAGACAGACTGAAGTCAAACACTCACCTTTTTCAGTTTCCCTCCATCAGCTGTTAGGATGAGGTAGTTCTGCTGACTGGTCCAGCAGGTATTAACTTCAATCCAAGTAGATTCAAGATAAAATGTTACACTTGAGCCGACGCTGTCGTGAGGATGAAGTTTACACTTACTGTTACAGGAAACGGGGATGAGGAATCCTGGAGAACAGGTGTAAGCGCAGACCATGGAGCACTGATGGAATCCTGAACCTTTGTGATGAACAAAGTGGTAAAAATACAGTGAATAAAACATCAGAGGAAAAGCTACAAATAACTTTAACACAATACCAGAAGCAGATGTGTGACTTGTAGATGTAGACTTGTGACTTGAGAGCACAAACCAGGTCACTGAAAAACATTCCAACCTTATGAGGAGACAGCAGATCAGTTATTACTGCAGATAAAACTGGCAGATACATGTACATGTAACTACATGTGTACATGTACATGTATACATGCACATCACACGGAGCCACTGAGGCCCTCGCCAACATGTGAACACAGAAATTACATCCATGCCCTGAAAGCTGATGAACACTAACTACTCTGAGGAACTTTTATTCACTGTCATGGCTTTGAACCAGATCATGACACTCAACTGTGTACTTTTAGAAATATAGTAAAGAAATCCTTCTATACTGTTTCCAGTTGTGTGTACGTACATAAAAAAGGAAATGTGTGTTTATTTTTGATCCCCCCCATCATCGTCTCACACAGCCACTCTAACCACATGATCACTCTCCACACTGAGTCTGATTAACAGCTTTTAAATGAAGATGATGGATCAGCACTGATGTCTTTCTTTAGATATTTCTCTTTTTAAGGACCCTGTAGAAGAACCCAGTGACACTAGCAGATTATTGTCCGTTGGTCACGTTGGTTTATGTTAGCTGAAACAGTGTCAGTCTGAGGAGACTATTGATTTTAATTAGTAACTGCCCACAGGGGGCTGTCTGATGATTGGAGAAGAAGAGGATGTCCTCAAAACTATGATAAAAATCACACAAACACTCGGTTTGCACTCTGTCTGAGCACTTTTATATTCTCACTCACACACCGATGAGCATACCAGAGGCACTGGGGGACCAGTGTCTTGCTCAAGGACACTTTAGAAGGCTGCAGGGAGATCTTCCAACAGGAATCCAGCCCCCAGCCCACCTGCCTCCTGATTGGACAGTCTGATATATTTATATGATCAAAAACGTTTTAAACGTTCAAAAGACCAGAATCTGCTTCTGCAGTTTCAAAATAAAAAAGTGTAAAAAAAAAAAAAACAATTTCTTCTTATCTGCAAACACAAAACTTTCCTTCTAACTCTCAAATCTTTACAGTTATTTCAGATGTAAACGTGATCTGCAGCCACTTCTTCAGCTCATCCTGTTTGAGCTGACAGCTGACGTTCCCACGTGTTTCGCATGTAAACAAACAAACGCGGGATCGGAAGTCGCGCCCTTGACGCAGATCAGAGGTTTGGAATAAGGTGGATATTTTCAGATTCTGTTTTGGAATAAATTAAGATCCTGCGCAAGATCAACGTTTCTGTAGATTGTCCCCCCAGGTGAACTGCACTTTGTCCTTCCTGACATCAGTCTCTCCAAATCCCGCCGCGCGCCTGCACATCTAATCATGAGTCAGGTTCGGTTCCTGGAAGCTTTGACGGGTTTTTATGGAGCCGTCACAGAAATCACAAGACGTCCGATGTTCTGTCGGTTCAGCATACTTTCTCAAATAGCATACCGGAAGGTGATTTTTATAGTGTCATCTGTCGTGATCATACTTGATCAAAACTGCATACCGGTGTTTATAAAGTACCTGGTTTAATAAAAGATACAGTTTGTACAGAAGTATGATTAAGTATTCTGCTTGCCGGAGGTTTGGACGATTCAAGTGCTCTTCTTGTTTGTTATTTTATTTGGAAGTGGGTGAATTGCACTTTAACTTTGCAGGACTTTACGACTTTACTTGGTAAAAATAAATAAAAACAAGCATAAATGACACCAGATTTATCAAAAATAAGCATTAAACCGCCTAACTTAAAAAAAATAACCGTTAATAACACCCTATATATTACGGGACTGTACGACTTCAATTCTTAAAACTAGTTTATTGAAAATGTCTGTCAACAAGTCTTGTAATTATACAAAGTATGTAATTAGGTAGTGTGTACATAATACACACCAACACGATAAAATACACCTTATCTTTTGTCATCTGAGCTGCCGCTTGTATGCTGAAATGATCGTCCGAATTTTAAGCATGCGCGCTACCACAAATTTCACTGCTGCGCATGCGCGGAGCTAGATTACGGAAGTCCCTTTATGACGTCATCATGAGGCTATGTAAAACTGTTTTTCAGGTTATCTGTTCACTCCGCTGCTTACTGCCTACTTGGTGAAAGCTGCTGCTCATTTTATTGTTTTTCAGACAACTATCTGAAGATTATAATAACAGAAAACATGTCGTCAACTACCGTCAACTTCTCAAAACAAGCTGCTGAAATTGATGAAGGTAAATTTCTCATTGGTAAGACTTCTGTATACCACGTGGAAAAAATCTTAAAATACAGAGATTTTGGACAAGTGGTGAAATGCAGGATTCAGGGAACACAACAATTTGTGACTGTAAAATGCATGAGAAAAAGATATTATGATGCGATTGAAAGGGAGGGAAAAGGGATTGCATGTATAAAAGGTCTCAATCCAGATGAGGACAACTTAATGAAAGTCATTGAATGTTTCAGTGATGAGGAGTGGTTGTATTTTGTTTATGAACACCTGGATATCACATTACAGGAGATAATGTTAAGAAGAACAGGTAAACCTCTGAGCCTGTCTGAAGTCAGAGTAATTGGTCAACAAATTTTAGTAGCTCTGAGTGCGATTCACAACAGCGGTGCTGTACATAGAAATATTAAACCTGAAAATATTATGTTTGTGAATCGAATGCACAAGCCATTCAGAGTGAAACTGATCAGTTTTGAGTCCGTTATTAAGGTATCAGCCATATCTTGTGAACATGTCAATCCGGTTTGTGGTTACAGTCCTCCGGAAGTCTTTTTAGATTGTCCACTCGATCAGTCTATGGACATGTGGTCTGTCGGCTGTACGTTGGCCTTTTTTGTTCTAGGGCATCATTTATATCCGACGAAATCAAAGTACGATTATATGAGAAATATTGTAACTTTTATGGGACTACCTGACAAAAAGTTACTAGACAACGGATGGAAAACCCTACAGTTTTTCACACGGGAAAAAACCCGGAGAGGAAACACATGGAGGTTTAAAGATTCTACAGAATATGAATATTCTACAGGAGAAATGGCTGATGTAGATTTCAACCACAATGGTTTTGAAGAGTTGATGAACCTGGACACTGATTTAGAGGAACCTATTGAATTTGAAGATTTGAGGGAATTTATAGATCTTCTTCAGAAGATGCTAAACGTGAATCCAGAAGACAGGATAACCCCCACTGAGGCTTTAAATCACCCCTTTATCACGATGCAACACTTGTGTAATGACAATAAAAGCTTGTATGTGAAAGAAGCATGTGATAAAATGGCCATGTGTGGAATCAGGACAGACCTGAAACCTGATTTAGACGAAGACTCTCAATCCAAAAATGTCTCTTCAGAACAGAAATATGATTTGCTGGTATTACATGAAGAGCCTAAATGGGATTCAGAAATCAGTGATTGTTCTAATAACGACCTAAATTCAACTGAAGATCCCCACAAGTCTGATTCACTGGAAGACTTGAATCAGCCGTTTAAGTTAGAGCAAGGAGCTGCTATCAGGGACCAATCGACTATTTATTATGTTGAGAAGTTCCTTGGAAGAGGAAGCTTTGGTTTGGTGGCAAAATGTAAAAAAGCAGGATCAGAGGAACGTTTTGCCATCAAAATGATGAAAGATGATGAATATATGTCAGCTGCCAAAGAACAACACTCATATAGATATCTGTCAAAGCTGGACCCAGACGAAAGTAACGTCATCAAATTTTTCAAAAGTTTTCATTACAAAGATTATATTTTCTTTGTTTTTGAACTACTGGATGAGACCTTGTGGGACGTCCTAAAGCAGAAACCTTCTAAATCGCTGAGCGTGTCTGAAATCAGACCAATAGCTAAACAGGTGTTCATAGCTTTGTGTGCTATGAAGCGCATTGGTATCACCCACACGGACATAAAATCAGATAATGTCATGCTGTGTTATCAGGACTCTCAGTCATTTGGAGTCAAGATAATCGATTTTGGATTAGCTGTAGAGACATCAAAGTTAAATGACTATGATATAATTCAGCCTACCTTGTTTAGAGCTCCAGAGGTTTACTTTGGACTACCACGTGATGAAGGTGTGGACATGTGGGCTGTTGGCTGTATGTTGGCATTTTTGTTTCTGGGTGAGGACATATTTCCATTCGCTCATCAACATCACATTGTGAAGATGATTGTAAGGTTTCTAGGACAACCAGAGAAACACTCATTAGACATGGGTTATTATACACATCTCTTCTTCACTCTGGACCAAAGTCAACAAAACTATGTTTGGAAATTTGAAGAACCTGACGAGGAACTAGATCGTTTAATGGACCAAGTTAATCCTGGTTATAGTCAGGTAAAGTCTCTAGATGACTTGGTGAAAATGGCACCTGGAATACAGGATCCAGGTGAGATGGAAGATTTAAAAGCTTTTATTGACCTTCTCAAGAAGATTTTCACCCTGGATCCAGCTGACAGAATCGTCCCAGCTGATGCTTTGAAGCATCATTTTATCACAATGGAACACCTGTCAGATGTTGGAGACAGTTACCATGTAACAGAGGCTTTTCAAGATTCATGTCCACCAACAAGTCTGAAATGTACTGCTAACACACATTCAGACAAAGATGAGGACAGTTCACCAAAAAGTCCATCGAGAAACAGCTCAGACATCCTCTCAGACTCTGAACAACCTGATAGCAGTTTAAATGAGATGGAAGATCCTTCACAAAGTCCTGAAGTGAAACCTAAGAAGAAACGTTTCAGGGCAATACGGAAATTCTTCTCTAGGATGTTCAAACGATCATCTAAATCCTCTAAATCATCTGAATCATCTGAATCATAGACACTTGTCTCTGGTTGTTCCAGTTCTCTTGCAGGGACTAAACGTGTGTGTATTTCTATATGTGTGCGTGTGTATGTGTGTGTATGTGCGTGTATGTGGTTTACTCCGGGCGCTCCGGTTTCCTCCAATGAACAAAAAAATAATTACAACACTAATTGACTGTAAACTGGTCCTAGGTGTGTGAGAGCGTGTGTGGTGTGTGTGTGTGTGTGTGTGTGTGTGTGTGTGTGGTTTACTCCGGGTGCTCCGGTTTCCTCCAATGAACAAAAAATATTTACAACAGTAACCACTGTTGCCAACTTAGTGACCTTGTTGTGATTTCTAATGACTTTTCAGACCCACTTAGTGACTTTTTTTCCAAAAAGCAACTAGTGACAAATCTAGCAACATTTCTGACCTACATTAGTTACACTATGTAGAGCTTTGTTGCCAAAATTAGTTACTTTTCAAAAAAGTAATATATTACACTACTTAGTTTCTCATTTCTGAAAGTAACTTGGTTACACTACTTTCTGATTCCTTTTGCACCCAAAAAGTGACCAGCAGTATTGTTTTCTTTCAATACTGACACTCAAGATCTCTTTCTGACCCCTTTCTTTAATAAAAGATATGAAAAATAAGCACAAATGCAAATACAGTGAACAACTGTAAACTGATGACCTCAAGTTACACGTTTAACAATAATCAAAATAAAGTTTTACCGAGTGGGCTGTTGAACAAGTAGAAGTGCAAAGGTAAACTTGTAAAAATTACAAATAAATAACAGCTGACAATAGATAACTTCTACATACTAGAAAGGAGTATTTGAGCCAATGTAAACAAAATAAAAATATTTTGGATAAATATCCACCCATGAAACTCCAATTATGAGATTATATTCACATTTTTTTCCAGAAAAAAAAAAAAACATATAAAAAAACCATTATCTGACGTCAAAAAGTCACAAATTTGCAGAAGAAAACTCAGAAACTTCCATGATTAGAGGCATAAATTTACAATATTTAAAATAATATATTTTCAGACATTGTAAAGTCAGAAATTGCTGTGAAGGTCTTGAGCCAGAGAGACTGTGAGGAAGAAGCTGCAACATGGCTGCATCAAGTCGTGTCTGTCTTATTATGTTGTACTAACGTCACCAAAGTAACGAGTTACATTACTGCATTACTAATATTTATTATATTATTACTGTAACACGTTACACCCAACACTGCAGTTCAGAGACCCAAGCTGCTCAGACTGTACTTCCTCCCGGACGTTCAGAAAGAGAATGATGTGTGCATGTGCACGCTGCATGATCATGTGACATCGACTGACCATCAGTTTCTCACCCACTCACAAAAAAGTTGTTTTACAAATGAAATGTTCAAAAGTAAAAAAGAAATCTGCAGGCATTATAAGACTAATCTTTCTTTAATAAGCCAGACATGAACATTGTTCCACCTTCACGTCTCAAACCTCTTGTTTCAATTCTGTAGAGAATCAACTGACCTCAAAAAGCCTTTTAAAGGCTAATTTACACAACTTTTGCTTCAAAAGCACAAAAGTTATTCCATTTATTTACATCATTTACAAGGATTTTATTTTTCATCTTTTTGATACTTATTTCTCCTTCCATGACATGATGACATCATTAATATACAAATTAGTGTGTGGCGTCATTTGGTGACATCTAACGACTCTCTGGGTCGACTTAAGCTATTTTCTGTCAGAGACAGTTAGAAACACTGACAGTAAGACTCACTTTAAACTGACTATAGGTGTGTGTGTGTGCTCATGTGTAAGTTTACAACCCTTTTATAATCTACCTGTTAATCTCTGGTTGTTCCAGTTTCATCCCACAGATTTCATGTAAACTATGTGACATCATGTAACCCTGTTCAGTTCCCAAAAACTCTTTTGCAATGTTTTTTCTATGATTGGCCGACATGTAATAATTAACTTGACGATAACAAGTCATTTATTATACAAATATGAAATAAAAATGAAATAAAACATAAATAACTTTTGCATTCACAAATAAAATGAAACAGAATGAATAAAATCAAGAATGATTCATTAAAGATCTTTTATATAATTTCTACAGTGTGACCATGGCAACATGATTTCACAGGACAGACAATAGGACCTGTGACCACATGTGATACATCAGTCCAATCAGTTTGGCCACTAGAAATTTACAATAATTTGTACATTAAATTCTGGGTTATCATGGCAATGCAGCTAGCCAAAAACTGCACTTGCTTAGCGAAGTCAAGACTGTGGAACAGTACATATGCAGAAGGAATCAGCAGGTAGCACATTTCAACAGAACACCGGTTTGAGCAATGGGCATTTGAGACACAGTTGTATACAAAAGTACTGCTTTAACAGACCGTTGGCTCAAAGACTATACATTGACATATTAAGAATAAGATAAAGACTTCAATTACAACCAGCCTTCAAAATGCATTTGTTGCATTTGTTATATTTCCTTGTAAACTGTTATAATGGTATTCAGAAAATCCCTAAGCATACCTATATACCTTCTTCACCCATGGTAAAGCTGTGGGGAATTTGTTTTGCTGTTGTATGTGTGTCTTTAACCACCAGGAAGTGTGACCGGTCATAGTGTGTGTGTGTAATATCCTCATCCAGTGAGAGCAAGTGAAAGACCAAATCGCTTTCGCTACACAATTACCATTAAATGTCAATTTCATGGAGACGATATTGAGGAGATTAATACTTACACTTTCTCACACGCTCACCCCCCAAACACACACACAAGACATTCTCAAACTTACAGACAGGTGAAATAAGACAAACACAGATACACCTATAGCAAAGATGGAGTAAATGTTAATGAATGGCCTGAGGAAGGGTGAAACTGAAGGTGACTGAGTGTTGTTGAGGCTAATGGAAAGCTAGCCAACCTTAACCTTATCACTGGAAATCTCCTGCATGCCACAAAATATCTGCTAAACACACCTCATCACATGTACCTCCACATACTATAATTCACAGGGAATATGACCTGCCCTCGCGCGCAGCTATCAGCCTGTCCTCCAGCACCTCTACTTGTAGCTTCCTGTTGATTCACTGCCACTGACACCTCTTAATAGTCCCAAGCTTTCAGTAACCTGGAAGGCAAAAAAGACGAAGAAGAAAACAAATGATCACAGCTTTAAAATAAAGTTTTCACTTGACATGTTCAAATATTCTGACAAAACCCAGATTTGGATGAAATTTAGGGATGTTCATCTTTCAGATTTAGTAGTTTAACATTTTATCCCCTTCATTATTTTCTGCAGAACAACTCATAATTATAGTAAAAAGCACAAACACATACAACCCCACTTCCAAAAAGGTGGGAGCGCTGTTTAGAATGTAAATAAAAACAGAATGCAGTGATTTTTAAATCTTATAAACTCGTATTTTATTCCCAGTAGAACATAAACAACTGGGAAATTTCGCCAATTTCATTAAAAATATTAGCTCATGTTGAATTGTATGGGGGCTGCACAGTAGTGCAGTTGGTAGCGCTGTTGTCTTGCAGTGAGAAGGTCCGTGGTTCCAAACCAGCCCAGGACCTTTCTGCATGGAGTTTACATGTTCTACCTGTGCATGTGTGAGTTTCTCGCCTGGGGACTTCATTTTCCTCCCACAGACCAAAAATATGCTTGAGTTTAATTGGTAACTGTAAATTACTCTAGGTGTGTGTGCGTGTAAGTTGTAGTCTATGTGGCCCTGTGGTGGAATGGTGACAAGTCCAGGTGTAGCCCCGCCTCTCCCCCAATGACCTCTGGTGAAAGGCACCAGCTCCCTGCGATTCTGAACAGGAATACGTGGGTAGAGAAAATGAATGATTGAATTCAATGGCAGCTGCACATCTTTAAGAGGCCATTTCATAAAAATTTCGGGACTTTGTGGTTATTTCTTAAGTATTTACCTGTAATATGAAATATTTTATACCTAAAAAACGTCAGGAAACACTGATTAACAGACCTTTCAGTCTGTCTGCATTAAAATTCGGGTGGTTCCGGCTCCTTCCATCAGGTTTCGAGCAGCAACTCATTTATATTCATTATTCAAATTTGCTGGACTCTGATTGGCTAACAAACTAGCCTATGAGAGCAAGGTATACTGTTTCCTGCCCCGCTGCGCATGGTAACATCAGGCGTTCTCTCTTCCTGTTTGCTACGTTATGCTATAGCTTTTAGCCAGCAGCATGCTTGGCATGGTTTCAACTGCGGGAGCTGATGAATCAAAATGAATAAAGGAGTAGTGACGAAACAAGTAGCCTACAGGCGTTCAAACTTGGGAGAACTTGGGTGTTATCACCACCTGCGTAGTTTGAGAGATAAAAACTGAAAGAGAAGTTGTTGACCTGTTTTCACACCCACTATGAAGGTAAGAACACCTGTGGAGCTAAAATATTCAACAGAAACCTCAGAAAAAGCGTTTTTAATGGAAGGGCCTCTTTGGAACAGGGTGACGTTTACTATCATGTAGCATCTCTTCATCTGTCTGTAAACATTTGGAAGTGACGAGACCAGCCGCAGGAGTTTTAGGAGGAATGTTATCCCATCCTGGTCTCATGCAGGATTCCAGCTGCTCAACAGTCGTGAACCTTTGTGGCTGGATTGTTGGTTTCATTGTGCTCCAGATGTTTTTTGTTGGTAAAATATCTGGATTGCAGGCAGGTCAGTTCAGCACCTGGACTCTTCTCCCGTGAAGCTGTGCTGTTTTAGATGCTGTATGTGGTTCGTCTTGTTGAAATATGCAAGACCTTACATTCATTTTACATGTCTGGTTTTGTGTCATCACTTTGGTTCCAAAACATAACTCGTAATCAGACAAATTCAAACTCAAATGGATTAAATCTGTAGTTTTATGGGGACTTGGTTCTTTTGGTAATTTGCTGGGTTATAAAAGTATTTATGACTTCATTGTTGTATCCTGGACCAAAATCTGTTTTGATAAAGTATTTAGTGTATTTAGTTCTGCTGGGAAAAATACAGTACAGTATATTGGTTAAAGTACACACACAGACACACACACACATATACACACACATATACACACACCGCTTCTCTTTCATGTGGTCTTCCAGGCTTGACTGTGGGCTTCAGAGCTTTGTTCTGAGTGATTGACTGGCTGCTTTCACCACGGCTGTGTGTGTGTGTGTGTGTGTGTGTGTGTGTGGGTTTGTATTTCTGACCTCCTGGGGACCCGTTTCCTGACTTTTACTATCTTTCTGGGGTCCGAGGGTTCTTGTGGGGACCGAAGCCTGGTCCCCATGGGGGGGAATCCCCTTTTTAGGGTTAGGGGTTAGGTTTATAGGTATGGTGTGAATAGAGTTTTAGTTAGTCTTAGGGTTAGTTATACATCAGTAATTGTTAAGGTTAGTAAAAGGGTTTGGGTTAGGTATAAATCTAGTTACTAAAATCAATGGAAGTCAATGGACGGTCCCCATAAGGATACCAAAACACACTTGTGTGTGTGTGTGTGTGTGGACGGCTGTCAGTCCACTTGACGAATGCACATTCAGACAACCTGGTTGATCCAATAATTCAGTATGAAGGTTCTTTCTTGAATGAAATGGTTCACAACATTGACTGTGGTGTTAAGTATGTGTCAGACAGCAGCAGTGTGGATGTCCAGGTCTCCTGCTGGAGGATGTTCAGTTCTTACTGATCTGTTCTAACACACGAGCTGCACAATGTTTAAATCCCACCGAACAAATCAACATACCAGACTGTTACAAACTGTCAATAAGAAGAACAGATTATTTCTGATACCCTGTCAGAAATAAAATATTGGAAAAAAAAACAAACTAAACATCCAAGACATGAATTTTAAACAGTGTTGTATGTAACAGTTTAATTCATTTTTTAGATTTTGTTTTAAAATTACCCAATTAAAATGTAGAATAATGCCATTTCCCATCCTCCTGTATTGGTCTCTTACATCATAATCTGTTTATTAAATACTGTTTATTTAACTCTTAAGTGCCGGTTGATGGGAGAGACTTTATACAAGTTGGGTAGAAATCACTGTGATCTTTGCTATGGTCATACAGTGGGGCAAAAAAGTATTTAGTCAGCCACCAATTGTGTAAGTTCTCCCACTTAAAAAGATCAGAGAGGCCTGTAATTTTCATCATAGGTATACCTCAACTATGAGAGACGAAATGAGGAAAAAAAATCCAGAAAATCACATTGTCTGATTTTTAAAGAATTTATTTGCAAATTATGGTGGAAAATAAGTATTTGGTTAATAACAAAAGTTAATCTCAATACTTTGTTATATAGCCTTTGTTGGCAATGACAGAGGTCAAATGTTTTCTGTAAGTCTTCACAAGGTTTTCACACACTGTTGCTGGTATTTTGGCCCATTCCTCCATGCAGATCTCCTCTAGAGCAGTGATGTTTTGGGGCTGACGCTGGGCAACACGGACTTTCAACTCCCTCCAGAGATTTTCTATGGGGTTGAGATCTGGAGACTGGCTAGGCCACTCCAGGACCTTGAAATGGTTCTTACGAAGCCACTCCTTCGTTGCCCCGGCGGTGTGTTTGGGTTCACTGTCATGCTGAAAGACCCAGCCACGTCTCATTTTCAATGCCCTTGCTGATGGAAGGAGGTTTTCACTCAAAATCTTACGATACATGGCCCCATTCATTCTTTCCTTTACACGGATCAGTCGTCCTGGTCCCCTTGCAGAAAAACAGCCCCAAAGCATGATGTTTCCACCCCCATGCTTTACAGTAGGTATGGTGTTCTTTGGATCCAACTCAGCATTCTTTCCCCTCCAAACACGACAAGTTGAGTTTCTACCAAAAAGTTCTATTTTGGTTTCATCTGACCATATGATGTTCTCCCAATCCTCTTCTGGATCATCCAAATGCTCTCTAGCAAACCGCAGACGGGCCTGGACGTGTCCTGGCTTCAGCAGGGGGACACGTCTTGCACTGCAGGATTTGAGTCCCTGGCGGCGTAGTGTGTTTCTGATGGTAGCCTTTGTTACTTTGGTCCCAGCTCTCTGCAGGTCATTCACTAGGTCCGTCCGTGTGGTTCTGGGATTTTTGCTCACCGTTCTTGTGATCATTTTGACCCCACGGGGTGAGATCTTGCGTGGAGCCCCAGATCGAGGGAGATTATCAGTGGTCTTGTATGTCTTCCATTTTCTAATAATTGCTCCCACAGTTGATTTCTTCACACCAAGCTGCTTACCTATTGCAGATTCAGTCTTCCCAGCCTGGTGAAGGTCTACAATTTTGTTTCTGGTGTTCTTTGACAGCTCTTTGGTCTTGGCCATAGTGGAGTTTGGAGCGTGACTGTTTGAGGTTGTGGACAGGTGTCTTTTATACTGATAACGAGTTCACACAGGTGCCATTAATACAGGTGACGAGTGGAGGACCGAGGAGCCTCTTAAAGAAGTTACAGGTCTGTGAAAGCCAGAAATCTTACTTGTTTGTAGGTGACCAAATACTTATTTTCCACCATAATTTGCAAATAAATTCTTTAAAAATCAGACAATGTGATTTTCTGGATTTTTTTTCCTCATTTTGTCTCTCATAGTTGAGGTATACCTATGATGAAAATTACAGGCCTCTCTGATCTTTTTAAGTGGGAGAACTTACACAATTGGTGGCTGACTAAATACTTTTTTGCCCCACTGTACATGAGGATGAGCGCTCCAGCCTAGGGGACCCCCCGTTGTGTCATCTGCAAACTTTAAGAGTTTAACAGATGGATCACTGGAGGAGCAGCTGTTGGTGCAGAGGAAGAATTGCAGGGGGGACAGGACACATCCCTGGGGTGTCCCAGTGCTGGTGGTCCAGGTGCTGGATTTAATTTTGTCCAGCCTCACCTGATGTAGTCATTTAATCCCTGGATGAAGGATTTTTTAGGGACTAGGATGATGGTGGAGCTGTTGAGACAGAGTGAGATTTTGCAAAGCTCCAGGAAGGTGGAAGATTTTCGTGATGATCTTCTTCTGACATATGATTTGCTTATGAAAGTTCTCAGTGATCCAGGTCATAATAATCCTTGTTAAAAGGCTCATCTGAAGATCTTCATCTGTTATGATACTCCTCAGGAAAAAGTCATCGTTAAACAGAAAAAAAAAACCAGATGCCTTATTTAACCTTTGAAGGTTTCATATGATTGATTATGTAATACTTTTCTGTGGTTTTACAAATATTACAACATGTTTTGTCCCATTCTGTGACTTTAACATTTTTCACATGGATGTGATGTTTTGATCAAAGCACACATTTACCTGTGTGGGTCTAGATTTTTTCTGGTTTGCACATGTGCTCATGTCAAATCTGCAAGTTCATTCACTTCGTTACATATTTATCTTCGTAGTGGCCTGCAGCTACACCTGTTTCATATCTTGACGAGTGGTCGCAGTCTTAAATCTACAACATACTGTTGAGCACAGCTTTGTTAACCCCAGACAACCACCTCTGTGGCACTGCTATCATTCACTGTGTGTGTGTGTGTGTGTGTGTGTGTGTGTGTGTGTGTGTGTGTGTGTGTGTGTGTGTGTGTGTGTGTGTGTGTGTGAGAGAGAGAGAGAGAGAGAGAGAGAGAGAGAGAGAGAGAGAGAGAGAGAGACCAGACCAGACTGCAGATAACCTGATGTTATTGATGCTCAAGACCACAGAGCCACTGCTATCTACATGTGCTGCATCACACACACACACACACACACACGCGCACGCACGCACACACTAAGGCCACATGAACATTAACAGGCAGCACAGGTCTGGACAGCCTCCTTTTCTCTCCTCTCTTTTTGCCTTTCAGATTCTTGCTCCTTCTTATGTCTCCTTGTTTCCTAGCATCTCTACTTGTTTCACTTTTCACTTCCTTCCTCTTCATGTAATGACCCTTCTTTTCCTGCTGTCTCTCCTTTCCTTTCATTTTGTTTTTACATCTACCCATAGTGCACCTTTTCTCCATTCATTGCCTGTTCATATCCTTCCCCCTGGCTCTCCTTGTTTCTCCTCCTCCTCCTCTTCTCCTGCCCATTTATCTAAATCTGTGCTCTTCTTAACTACTTCTTATCAGAAGTGGCGTTCGCTCTCCATTCTAAATGCGCTGCTCCAGATTTTAATTTTCTTTAGATTAATGTCCTCCTCTCCTCACTTAATGCCTTCAGCCTTCAGCTATCCTGCTCTCTGATGTCTATCAGCGTGCACACACTCAAACACACACTCAGAAACACACGTGTGCACACATTTACACAGAATTTGAACTGCTTAAATGCACACATTTGTCTCTTTTCAAACATGCGCTCTCTGAGTCTGGTGAGCTTTGTGCACCAAACTCATGCTGTTTCACCTGCAAAAACCTGAACAATTTCGTCTCAGCAGCTAACGCGAAAACCTCATAAAGAATTCTTTTCATTAAAGCACAGCTGCATGAAGCTAACAAAGCAGAGTAGAGCAGAATAAATTGACCAACAGCAGATTCTGACCAATAATCTTTAAATTAACTTAATGAAAATCTCAGCAGGTAAATAAAAGAGCTTTCTGAGCTGTCAGGCTTTGCACCATCCATCTTCTGTCTTCAGGGCTGGAGCCTAACTCCAGTGTTGAGAGGCGGGGTCACACCTGGACAGGTCATCAAAGGGCCACACAGAAGATCTTACATCGTAGATGCACCAGATTACTTTTTACTTTTTTAGTAAATTCCTGGCATTAAAGTGTTGGGACTCTGGGGTTTTGGTTTCCTTTAGAGTGTTCTTATTTTCCCTTATTCCATCTGTGGTTCTGTTTTTTCCTCCCCTGTGCTTAGTTCAGGGTTTGTTTTGAGGTTAAGTGTATCCCCCTGTTTCTCTGGTCCTCTTGTTGCGTCTCATTTCCTTGTCTTCCTGTCCGACTCTTATTTTGTCATCGTCCTTCCTGTTCTGCTTTTGTTTTGACACCGTCTGTGCTTTCTGTTACCCTTGCTTCTTCCGCTACTGTATGCTACTCTCCAGCTGTGTCGTGTCTCGTCATTAAGCTCCTTTTGTGTTTGTTTAGTATAAAAGCTGTATGTTTTTTTTGATTCTTTGTCCGGTGCTCGTCTTTACATCCGTCGTCAGCCAGTGTGTCTTCACTTCTCCTATTTGGATTCTTTCCCTTCACTGCTTCTCCTCCCAGCTCCCACCTCAGTTCTCCAGCAAGTTTGCTTTGTTTATTTTGTTATTATTAATAAAGTGTGTTTTAGTTTAGCTCCTGGCTCTCGTCTCCTGCATTTGGGTCCAACACTATTAACAAATCGTGACATAAAGACAATAAAATTAAGATTTAGGGTAGGAAAAAGTAAATCTGTCATAGTGACATGCAGGTAGGCTAGATGTGCAACACAATGTCATCAACACATTCATCATCATCATATTTCTGTTATTAGCAGAATAGAATAGAATAGAATAGAATAGTCCTTTAATTGTCCCACAAGGGGAAATTTGGTTGTGACATCACATATCATGTAAATCACATATAAGAATCAATTTAAATGACATCTTTGCCTTTCTAATTGTTTCTATTGGTATTTATATCTGTATGAGGTGCTGCACCATCAGATAACTAGCTAGGGATGCAACGATACCACTTCTTTCAAATCGATATGATACCGATACTTGGGTCTGAGTACTTGCCGATACCGAGTACCAATGTCAATACTTTTACCACACAAAAAAATTCAATGATTTGGAAGACAGGTTTGTTTTCCTTCTCTACTTGTTACAAAAATGATGGTGAACTAGATAAACACATAAAATATTAATTAAAATATAAACACAAAATTTTAATTTTAAGTGAAAAATAAAGTTTTTCTGTGAAATTATTACAGAATTTCCACATTTGAAGTATCTGTTCGATATAAGTACATCAGAATGGTATCGGCCTCGATACCTGATACCAGTATCGGTATCCGTGCATCCCTTTAATTAGCCAATCAATACACATCATGTTCTTCTTGAACATCCAGACCACATAGACCTGGACCTACTCCGATATTGTATCTGTATCAACAGTAAATATTTTGTGTTGATTCTTTCTGGAAACATGTCTTTTTCTTGGCCTGCTGTTGTTGATCCTATACTGTTTTTATTTATTATCTTACCAGTTGTATCTTTGGATTCTGGTCCTAAAATAAAACACTACAGTTCCAAAAACAAAGCTGTGTTTACAAGTATATTGTTAGAAACAATAAATGATTTTGGGTAAATGAACAAGGCCTGAAAGGGAAAATTGAGATTTTCCAGTATTTATAGATTCATGGTGAATATTCCCAAATGTTTTTACAAACTTAACCCTATAATGTCCCTTGTATCATATTTGTTACATAGTTTTGATCATTTCTAACATGGTTGCTCCCAGTAAATGACCCACTTGCCTTTTTTTCAGGTTAAATCATCATTATTATCTGGATGAATGCATTATTATTAACTCATTTTTTATATTACAATAAAACCGTAAAAACGGCCAATGTAATAAATGTGATACAAAAAAATCTATTATAAATAACATGATACAGCCAAAAACGTTTGAGAATTTTGTTCTAAGGCTTCCTAAACATGTCAGTTCCAAATAATCAGAATTTTCTGGCTATTTTTTAATAAGTTGGGTCTTACAGGGTTAATTACAAAATTAATATCAAAACAAATTTTATACAACAAGAAAAAAAAAAGTTTTAAATCTCTAAAATGCAAAAGTGAGACTTTATTTTAAAATACGAATTAGGAAATCAAATTTAATCATGAGAGGTGAGATCAGTGGGTTTGTGTAATTTTATATAAAAGGTTTGGTTTAAATCAGACTGAAATATTCATATTATATTGAAATCACAGCATCTAATCCAACATCACAAGGTTCAGGAACAACCACATCAAACAACTGTGCAGATATAAAGACTTTTTCTCCAAATAAACAAATTCTCATTGAAAAATTACTGAATGCAGAGACATGTAGAAAAAAATCCATCTTTCACATTTAGATAAAAAAAACTATAGCTGGTTTTGATTATATGTATTTATTAAAGCTTTTTAAATGCTGTATTAGAAACGTGTCTGATTCACTCTGATCTCTGGTATTAAGATAACATTTCACTCTGTTTATCACCAACACCGTGTTTCATGTTAACTATCATAGAACCAAATCACAGCAGGAAAATAAACAAAATGTTACTGAAAACATAAAGGATATTTATATTTTTTATGTCTATTAGAAATCTGTAAATGTTTCCTGTTTCTGTTGAGGAGGTTTTTTTTTTGCCTAAAGAAAACAAATTTTGGAGGCATTAAAAAAAAATCAGTCATAAAATTGTATTTTCTTTGTCCTTGGTAAGAATTTAATAATTATTAAATATTTCCAAACCATCAGTTCGACTCCTGGAAGTGTTTAAATATGCGATACTTTACTTACTCAGGACTGACATTTACTCCCATTCTGGATGCTACAATAATACTACTTTTCAAGTATTTATTACCATGTGACATGTGTTACATTTTAATAATTAATTTTAAACATTTAGAATTGTACAAAAAGAAACCCAAGCATATTATAACCAGAAAAATACATACTATAATCTGATTTTGATTTGCACCTCGATCTCTATTCTGCTAGACTATATTTATACAACAATATAACTAAATAATTACATGTGGGAATAATTATCTGTTAAGAGGTCTAGTAGGAGTGAATGTAGCAGCAATATATTCTAATTAAGCCCAAAACTGATGAAAAGCCACAATAAGATTAGCTGGCAATCACTTTAAGTAGAGTCAATTACTACACATTAGTAACCCAAGGACACACACACACACAGTTGTATGTAGGCATGTCCTGGAATGCAGTGTATATGTGTGTGTGTGTGTGTATCTTTATATCCTTCTTTTAAACACACCCACATGAACACACACTGCCATCCCGGGCCTCTATAATTATTTTAATAGGATTTTCTCTCTATTCAGCCTGAGCTTGTTGCTTAAATAACACTATTACAACCTGAATATAACCTCAATATATTACTAGCTGGTATCACTTTGCAGCCCTCCTCTGTGCTCAGTGTGTGTGTGTGTGTGTGCGTGCATGTTGGGGTTAATAAGTTGCTGTGTGTTTTAGAAGAGGCACTTGGCCCTCCTGCTCTCTGTCTTTGTCTTGAACATTGTGCGGCCGGTGAGGGAGAGTGCTGACAATGACAGAATAGCCTCTCGAGAATAAAACATTGTTCATTGTTTTCTATTAGCTAACTCTGCTCCATGTGCTCTCTAACCTCATCGCCTCATTTTACATTAAAATGAAATTGGTTAGGGGAAACGTGTACAAATGTGTGTCCGTCACAGAGAAACACTCTCCTCTTTTTATCTGGTCTGCATGTGGAGGCAGCTCTCTCCATCGCACTCTTTTCTCTGCAATAATGTTTAATTCCCTTAAACATGAGAATTAATTAGCACAGATCTGCATCTCAATGGAAGCAGCTGCTGGCTGTGGCCTGTCTGGACCCCATCACAAACATTAGCATCTCATCACCCTTAAACTCCAGCACTGTAGGACTGAGTCCACACACACAGGAGGGTGAAGCTGCGAGGAACCCTCAGGAACAACTTCCCTCTTGATGCTTGTCATGAATTTATCTGCTGCAGCAGTAATCCAACCTGTCTGATTGACTGTGTCATAACATAAAGGACTCAAATGAGTTGAACCTGGACCCAAGCAGCCACAAGAAGAACATGAGCAGCATGAATGAAGTGCAGTGCAGGTGAGTGTGGGAGGTGAGTTCTGAGGAGAGCAGGTGAGGCAGTTCGTTTCAGGCTGATTGTTTCTGGAAGCAGCTACACAAGATTAGTCAGATTTCTTCAAATGATTTTTGGTTTTATTCATAAGGAAGATCTCTGACCGCACCAACTGCAAGATAAACACAGGTAAATTCACAGGTAACAAATCACCAGGAGGATATTTACAATCTGACTGAGACGATCCCTAAAATGACTTTAATCACTCAGAGTTCAGTGTTGGAACCTATCCAATAAAACCTTTACTCACTGATTGATGTGTTAACTTAAAACAGGTGTGATGCAGCAGCAGGCGGAGCTCAGAGAGTCAGACATACCTTCACATAGAGAGAGAGCAAAGTGATTGAGTGTTCTCCTGGATGGAACCACACACTTACCTTTCATTGCCTTCAGTTATCTGAAAGAAATTTGTTTTAATAATAATAAACTGACTGAGTGGAAACATGTACAGTCTTGTACATGAGACAGTATTTACATGATAAACCTGAAAAGCACTGGTAGCACCCAGACCTCCACTAATAATAGTTTTAACAATAAATGACGCTGGTTTCTTATCAAACATGTTGCTGTTTGCTTATATAAAGTTTGTAATCCTGTTAAAAAGTCCTAGTTGAATGTGACCAGATGGTTGAACAATGTGTGAGAATCATTGAGTTTCTGGACATATTATCTGCTTCTATTGGCAACTTAAAGAGGCCCTTCCATTAAAAATGTTTTTTCTGAGGTTTCTGTTGAATATTTTAGCTCCACAGGTGTTCTTACCTTCATAGTGGGTGTGAAAACAGGTCAACAACTTCTCTTTCAGTTTTTATCTCTCAAACTGCGCAGGTGGCGGTAACACCCGAGTTCTCCGGAGTCCGAACGGCCTGTATCTGTTTCGTCACAACTCCTTTGTTTGTTAGTATTCGGCAGCTCCCGCAGTTAAAACCACGCCTAGCATGCTGCTAGCTAAAAGCTGTTAGCATAAGACGTAGCAAATAGAAAGAACCGACGTCTGACGTTGCCATGCACAGCGGGGCAGGAAACAGTATTCTTTGCTCTCATAGGCTAGTTTAATCAGAGTCCACCAAATTCGAATATTGAATATGAACGAGCTGCTGCCAAAGCTGCCAGACGGAAGGAGCCGGAACCACCCAAATTTTAACGCAGACAGATTGAAAGGTCTGTTAATCAGTGTTTCCTGACATTTTTTAGATATAAAATGTTTCATATTACTGGTTAATACTTGTATGAAATGGCCTCTTTAAAGCTACGGCTGCACATTGAAGCCTCTATCCTGATCAAATAAACATCTGTCTCTGTCTGAGATCAATTGGTTAAATATGATTATATCTGTTTAGGTATACAGTGGGGCAAAAAAGTATTTAGTCAGCCACCAATTGTGTAAGTTCTCCCACTTAAAAAGATCAGAGAGGCCTGTAATTTTCATCATAGGTATACCTCAACTATGAGAGACAAAATGAGGAAAAAAATCCAGAAAATCACATTGTCTGATTTTTAAAGAATTTATTTGCAAATTATGGTGGAAAATAAGTATTTGGTCAATAACAAAAGTTAATCTCAATACTTTGTTATATAGCCTTTGTTGGCAATGACAGAGGTCAAACGTTTTCTGTAAGTCTTCACAAGGTTTTCACACACTGTTGCTGGTATTTTGGCCCATTCCTCCATGCAGATCTCCTCTAGAGCAGTGATGTTTTGGGGCTGACGCTGGGCAACACGGACTTTCAACTCCCTCCAGAGATTTTCTATGGGGTTGAGATCTGGAGACTGGCTAGGCCACTCCAGGACCTTGAAATGCTTCTTACGAAGCCACTCCTTCGTTGCCCGGGCGGTGTGTTTGGGATCATTGTCATGCTGAAAGACCCAGCCACGTCTCATTTTCAATGCCCTTGCTGATGGAAGGAGGTTTTCACTCAAAATCTTACGATACATGGCCCCATTCATTCTTTCCTTTACACGGATCAGTCGTCCTGGTCCCCTTGCAGAAAAACAGCCCCAAAGCATGATGTTTCCACCCCCATGCTTTACAGTAGGTATGGTGTTCTTTGGATCCAACTCAGCATTCTTTCCCCTCCAAACACGACAAGTTGAGTTTCTACCAAAAAGTTGTATTTTGGTTTCATCTGACCATATGATGTTCTCCCAATCCTCTTCTGGATCATCCAAATGCTCTCTAGCAAACCGCAGACGGGCCTGGACGTGTCCTGGCTTCAGCAGGGGGACACGTCTGGCACTGCAGGATTTGAGTCCCTGGCGGCGTAGTGTGTTACTGATGGTAGCCTTTGTTACTTTGGTCCCAGCTCTCTGCAGGTCATTCACTAGGTCCCTCCGTGTGGTTCTGGGATTTTTGCTCACCGTTCTTGTGATCATTTTGACCCCACGGGGTGAGATCTTGCGTGGAGCCCCAGATCGAGGGAGAATATCAGTGGTCTTGTATGTCTTCCATTTTCTAATAATTGCTCCCACAGTTGATTTCTTCACACCAAGCTGCTTACCTATTGCAGATTCAGTCTTCTCAGCCTGGTGAAGGTCTACAATTTTGTTTCTGGTGTCCTTTGACAGCTCTTTGGTCTTGGCCATAGTGGAGTTTGGAGCGTGACTGTTTGAGGTTGTGGACAGGTGTCTTTTATACTGATAACGAGTTCACACAGGTGCCATTAATACAGGTAACGAGTGGAGGACCGAGGAGCCTCTTAAAGAAGTTACAGGTCTGTGAAAGCCAGAAATCTTACTTGTTTGTAGGTGACCAAATACTTATTTTCCACCATAATTTGCAAATAAATTCTTTAAAAATCAGACAATGTGATTTTCTGGATTTTTTTTCCTCATTTTGTCTCTCATAGTTGAGGTATACCTATGATGAAAATTACAGGCCTCTCTGATCTTTTTAAGTGGGAGAACTTACACAATTGGTGGCTGACTAAATACTTTTTTGCCCCACTGTATGTGAAGTAAAATTACAGCGGGACAACTTGGATACACGACCGTGATGATTATCAGTACCTTCTAAACTGCTTTCTAAAGTTGATGAAATGCAGCTGTAATGACACCACCTCTGTCCAAGTCTCTGTTTGTTGCTAATAAAATGACAGCTGATATTTCGGTTGAGCCGTTGGCTCCAAACTCAAATCTAGATGAGCTCTGTGTACGTCCAGGTAAACCATCACAGTCAAACAAAATAAACTGCTACTTTTCCATTTCCATCATCCAGCCGCCAGATGTGCAGCTTCAGTAAAACAGCACAGCACTTTTTCTGAATCAGAATCAAAATAGATGCCTTCTTAAATAAAGGTTAAATTAAAGAAGACAAATTAGTGGAAAATTTTTAATCAAAATAGAAAATAATGAAGTTATTTATTGCTGAGTTGTCATTGTTGATCATCTCCTTTAACTGCACTTTCATTGTCCTGATTCATTATTGTGACAATAATCCTTCTATCCCAGCCTAGTCAAAAGACATTATCTATCGACCTGCAATGACACTACTGCCGTCTAATGATATTATCATGTCACTTTAGCTGAGATGCATGCAGCCAATCCATCGCATGGCTGCTTCCTCAAACAGCGAATCAGCTGTCAGAGCCACAGATGTCTCCTCCTCTTAGGCTGATGTAGATTCTCAGTCATCCAGGACACAGTAATCAAGTGTAAGAGAAGCCAGCTGGGCTTCTTTTTTCATTCTTGAAGATGTTTCACTTTTTATCTGAGATTTTCTAAATGAAAGACCAGAAGGTGTGCTGTCTATGAACTGTGTGAGTGTTCTGACTCCTCTCCTTTCTAAGGGGCGGGTCTTTGTTACGGGACAGCTGTGGCTCAGGAGGAAGAGCAGCTGTCTACAAATTGGAAGGTTGGCAGTTTGATTCTGGCTCCCCCCTCCAGATGTTGCACTGTCCTTGTGCAAGACACTGAACTCCTCATAGCTCCTCAATGTACAAATCAATATGTGTGTGTGAATGTATGTGATTCATATTTCTTAAAAGCAGTTTGAAGGGTCAGTTAAAGGTACGATACGTAACATTTTCATAAAAAGCATTATTTCTAACAACATAATACCTCCACAGGGTGTTTCCAGGGTTGTAGAATGAAAATACAGCAATTCCTTTAATAAATGTATTTAAAGTAAAATATAATTAAATATTTATTCTGACGGGCACAACGTTGGAATTTTATTTGCATCTACCAGCCAATAGCTGGCAGAGTAGCGGGCACCATTGCAGGTTGCCTAATACAGTGAGTAGTCTGTAATAGTGAGGCTGGTACTGTGGAGGGTGGTGGAGTCGGTGGATCCTACTCAGGTGAGGAGCGACCGGAGATGATCGGAGGCCAGAATGGGTTTGGCTAAGGAATTTTCACGGCATCGGAGTGCACGCGGGGGTCCAAGTCTGGCGCTTCGACTGCTGGAGGCCTTGTTCTGTTGTTGTGGCTGCAGCAGCTGGGTATCAGATGTTGTTGTGGTGTTCGTGTTCCATAATCCACCTTTAAAGGTGCAATACAGTATATGTAAGAATTAAACCTTGTGGTCAAATCGTTTATGTAGAAAAACAAACCATCTGCTCTCAGCCACTCACCCCCTCCCTGATTCCTGGGTTGCCAGTTTCAATGTTGATCCTCGTTCTGTTTCTCTCGTATTTGTTCAGTTTTTGGGAAGGATGTCATGGTTTCTTAGGTTTACTACAAGTTACCTCAGGGCTGCTTCTTTTACTTTTCCTGCTGGTCGTTGTTGAATTGCAGCTGCTTGTGTTGAAGAATTGGCAACCTTGCAGGTTAACATGTGATTCACTATGGAACCAGGAAGTCTGGACATGGAATGGTTATTGTAAACAACGGTTCTGTCCTGGAACAGCGTTTTTAAAGTGACAGAAACTGGCAACCACCACTGACAACTTGCTGAGATTGAACTCTGTTACAATGTGACTTTCTTTTCAACAGCAGTGGGACATTTAGACTGTTGTGTGATTATTTACCTGTAAAATTTTTACATATTGCACCTTTAAACTACAAAAAGAGCTGTACAAATACAAATACAAATACAAATACAAATACAAATACAAATACAAATACAGGCCATTTATTGTTTGTTAAACTGGTGCACATCATGTGATGTTTTGGTGATTTGGTGATGAGCATAAGTGTTTGAGACTACAGACTACATCATTAGTACTGGAACCTGAAACCTCAGACCTTCTCTTCTGTTTAATGTCAGTTTCTATTTCTTCTCTTTCAAACCATCAATCTTCTCTGTTTAAAATATGAACATTACTGTCCTCAGATAAGTGTCCTCCGTCTTTGAGACACAGCAGAGTCTTGACTCCTGTAGAGAACCATGCATTAGTGTAACTGAACAGTTTTTTCTGTAAAAAGCTCTGCTCAGCTTGTTTTTATTTTGAATCAACCAGTTTTTTTGAATGAGATTTTGTGTTTTTAGAAACTTTTGTGACATAAGTAACAATGTTTTGGTGTCTCTTTGTTGAACTTATTTTCCAGATCTATTTGCTTTAAAAGACCCCCCCTTCCCCCTCATCCACACACATACACATAAATTTTGAGTTTTGAATCAAAAAACTTCCTCAGATGGAAAGTAGACATTTTTCCTTTTTGGCTGCTGATCAGCTGGTCAGTGCAGAAACATATGAACCCTTTAACTGCTGGAGATTCTCTGTAAATTCAGGCACAACATATTTTCAAAAAGCTGCAGCTTAAAAACAGAAATCATGAGACTGACCCAAAGTTAGTAACTAAAGTAACTAATTTAATGTCAAACAAACCTCAGAACAAAACATTTCATGTTATTTGACATTTAAAAAATGCTTTTTGAAACTGTCGTCCCAGAATAAATCAAAAATCAGGAAGTCACCCAAAAACTGAAATGTCTAAATTTATAGAACAGAAAGTTTCCAAATTTATTCCCCACAACACTGATTAAAGAAATACGTGTCAATTGATCCTTAATTTGGCCTTTTGTCATTTTGTCTGTATAGAAACAAAATAATGTCTGTTAAATTTAATTTTATTTACACAGTCGAGTTTCTGTTTGTCCTACCTGTCCAGGTGACACAGTGTGTAATCTGTTAGTGTGGCAAGTCTGGATGCAGATTTAAGGAACCTTCTCTGCTCTGTTTTCCTGCTGCTGGTGCCAGATGAGTCTCCTCACTCCGTCACAGAGGAGCAGCACACTGAGCGGAGAGATCGAATCACTCTCCACCGGTGGAGGAAGTGTTACTCTGCTCCATCTCAGAGACGGAAACATCGACTTCATAAAGGGAATCTTCTCCCCCCAAATACGCTTTAAATTCATGTGAATAATGACTCTGATTTCTACCTTCTTTCTTATTCTAATATTTTAGGTAGGACTATTGTGTCGAAATCAAATATATACTTTAACTAGTGGTGAGTAAAAACACCAATAATTTAAAGTCATTTAAAGCCCTGATAATTATATTATTATTGTCATTTTTATATCAGAGCTGTTGTAATTCTTTAATTTTGGTGGTAACTCGTCCATGTTTGAGACTCGGCTGAATCTCATTCTGCTCCCTGAACACGAGGATCTCAGTTTGCATGTTCTTTTCTTACTGAAATACATAAAATAATAAAAAATCCAGAATATTCCAGCTGACACTGGAGCTTTGAAATAAATCATTAATAGCAAAACCGAATGAAAAGCATCAAACGTTAATAATTTGCAGCTTATATTTCCTGTAAAATAACCTCAAAAAGCCTCCGTTTTGATATATAAACTGGGTATAAGTGTGTGCGTCATCATATGACATTAAATGTTATGTGGTCAAATATTCAAAAATCATAAAATGTAAACTGTATTTGTTTTTAGACAATGGAATATTATTTCTGGTTGATAAAAACTAAACGTTTCCAGGTTTTTTTCTAGAAGCCCTCGGCTTTTCCATTTTGTTTTCTTACATGAAAGGACTTCTGTAAAAAATATTATTCTCATTCAATCAACAGCAGTTTTATTGTTAAATCCATGGTAGGAAAAGCAGTTGTATGTTTTTACTGCTGAATCTGTGAAGCTACTATGGATTTCCCATCAAAAGATGGTTGTAAGGCACAGACAATATGATGAAGTATGACAAATTAAAATATAGCTAACGGTCCACAAATGTACCAGAGACAGAGACAGACAGAGACGCTTATATAATTAATTTAGCGTTCTGATTCAATTGAAAGAAAAAAAGTCAAAATAACCAAATTCTCATTATTTAAAGATAAAAGTGTGTCCTGCTCTGTGAAAATGTCCCATTAGCTACCTGCTGACTTTCATCTCAGCATACTGATGTCTGACTAATGTCGACCTCAGCGGGAGCTGAAATCTGAAACACATGAACAAATTGTGAAGGTAACTCTACACATATCGTCTCTGGCTCAGCGTGATGCTGCTGGGTTGTAAATTTCAGCTGTTTAAAGGACTGATTTGTAGATTTTAAATGTTGGAACATTTTGGGACAAGATGAGACAAATTGGTCCAAATTGCAGCTTAGTAACCAGCACGATGACAGGAGTTTATTTTATATTTACAGTTAAAGGTGAAATATGGAACATGAACACAACGCACACCACAGCAACAAAACAAGGCCTCCAGCCATGGCGGTGCCAGGCTAGTGACCCCCGTGTGTGCTTCAATGCCACGAATATTCCTCATCAACCCAACTCTAATCCTCTTCAGTTGCTTCTCCATGAGAAGGACAACAAAATATCACTCGTTTGGCTCTCTAATCATGCTCTCTGGCCCCACTGATCACACGGATCCTGACAAATGGGGACAGGCCCTACCTGTTCGTTGCTCAGTCATTGTTTCAGCAAAGAGCTCACGTATCTGCCCCGTCTCTTCTTGACTGAAACTTCCCAAGATCCTCCATCCTCCTCACACCTCTCTACTCCACCCAGCTACACAATCCTCTGAGGTGTCCTCCAGCCGAACCCACAGCCTGGAGTTCCAACACTTCATGCCTGCCTTGTGTGAGCTGCTAATAAAGACTTTTTCTCACTTTTCATTGCTAGTCACGTCAGGAAATCCGCTATGGCGAGCCAATGAGGTCAAAAATCGCCACATATCCCCAGGGCTCCACCCTCCACAGTACCAGCCTCGTTATTGAAATGAAATGAAATGAAATGAAAAATGAAATGAAAAATACTTTATTTATCCCAGAAGGGAAATTCAACGTTGTAGTAGTTTTTTTTTTTTTTTTTTTTTT
>SSNP01000362.1:148353-204396 GCA_006937955.1 Pachypanchax playfairii
AGTTAGGAGTTAGGAGTTACAGTTAGGAGTTAGGAGTTACAGTTAGGAGTTACAGTTAGGAATTAGGAGTTACAGTTAGGAGTCAAAGTTAGGAGTTAGGAGTTACAGTTAGGAGTTAGGAGTTACAGTTAGGAGTCACAGTTAGGAGTTAGGAGTTACAGTTAGGAGTTAGGAGATACAGTTAGGAGTTACAGTTAGGAGTTAGGAGTTACAGTTAGGAGTCACAGTTAGGAGTTAGGAGTTACAGTTAGGAGTTAGGAGTTACAGTTAGGAGTCACAGTTAGGAGTTACAGTTAGGAGTTACAGTTAGGAGTTGCAGTTCGGAGTTAGGAGATACAGTTAGGATATAGGAGTTACAGTTAGGAGTTAGGAGTTACAGTTAGGAGTCACAGTTAGGAGTTACAGTTAGGAGTTGCAGTTAGGAGTTAGGAGTTACAGTTAGGAGTTGCAGTTCGGAGTTAGGAGTTACAGTTAGGAGTTAGGAGATACAGTTAGGAGTTACAGTTAGGAGTTAGGAGTTACAGTTAGGAGTCACAGTTAGGAGTTAGGAGTTACAGTTAGGAGTTAGGAGATACAGTTAGGAGTCACAGTTACGAGTTAGGAGTTACAGTTAGGAGTCACAGTTAGGAGTTAGGAGTTACAGTTAGGAGTTACAGTTAGGAGTTAGGAGTTAGAGTTAGGAGTCACAGTTAGGAGTTAGGAGTTACAGTTAGGAGTTAGGAGTTACAGTTAGGAGTTACAGTTAGGAGTTACAGTTAGGAATTAGGAGTTACAGTTAGGAGTCACAGTTAGGAGTTAGGAGTTACAGTTAGGAGTTAGGAGATACAGTTAGGAGTTACAGTTAGGAGTTAGGAGTTACAGTTAGGAGTTGCAGTTAGGAGTTAGGAGTTACAGTTAGGAGTCACAGTTAGGAGTTAGGAGTTACAGTTAGGAGTTAGGAGATACAGTTAGGAGTTACAGTTAGGAGTTAGGAGTTAGAGTTAGGAGTCACAGTTAGGAGTTAGGAGTTACAGTTAGGAGTTAGGAGTTACAGTTAGGAGTTACAGTTAGGAGTCACAGTTAGGAGTTACAGTTAGGAGTTACAGTTAGGAGTTACAGTTAGGAGTTACAGTTAGGAGATATAGTTACAGTTAAAAGTTAGGAGGTACAGTTAGGAGTTAGGAGTCACAGTTAGGCGTTAGGAGTTACCGTTAGGAGTTAGGAGGTACAGTTAGGTGTTCTGGAGCTGGAGACTCTTGTGTCTTGAAGTGAGAAGGTTTTGGGTTTGAAACTCAGCTTCTACATGAAATGTACATGTTCTCCTCATGTATGTGGAAGTTTTCTCCATGTCATGGTCCTGTTGATTGCCACTGACCAAACACATGTAGTGGTCCTCTAATGAGCACCTGTCAAGGTGTAGCCTCGTCCCTCACCCAGTAAGAGCTGGCTGGTATTTTAAATATGACTTTACTAAGATATCAGTTGGAGTCTGTGACTCTTATTTGGAATTATATTTCAAAGCCATTGTTTTAGTCTCTCTCTACATACTTACATGTTATTTTAATCATTATATTCCATTTGACATTATCTAAATGCATCACATGAAAAATTTAAGGTTCTGAAAAACAAATACATAAATAACATTCACAACAAACTATTGAACTATTGTTACTATTATTATTGTTGTTTGTTGTTTTTATTATTACTACTACTACTACTACTAATAATAATAATAGTTATTATTAGTAGTAGTATTATAAGCCCTCTGAAGACATTAATGGGATATGATAATTGTTGACTCTCATTCTGGTGCTTCTCTCACTGCTGCTTGTGGGTGTGTGTGTGTATGTGTGTATGTGTGTGTGTGTGTGTGTGTATTAGTGAGTACCACTCAATTGATCTCGGGGTCAGAGCACTTGACCTCCGACCTCCCTGAGGGTCGTTTTCTCTCCTGTTCTCCAGAGCTTCTTCCCCCTGAGAGCTGAAAACGGTGTTGATGTTGTTCCTTCAACCTTTGATTCATTCAGCCGACAGCTTTGTTTGTGCTGAAACGAACTCTGAGCCGTGGAACAACTGAGAACTCATTGAAAAATCATGCACTGATTATTGATTCTGACTGGAGACAGTGGAGCTGGAAAACTGGGCTGAAGAAACAGAACTGACAAAACAAACAAATAAAACCCTGAAGTTTCAGTTTCCAGATTCGTTATTGAGAAAAGAGTAAAATAAAAAGTTTTGTCTGAATCTTATCAAATAGTAGTTTTTACCACCTCATACTGTCTCTTTCTTTGTTATGCAGTGAAGTAAATACTTGCTGCTTGTCTCATTTTAACAGAATCATTTATATATTTTTAGTGTTTGTCTTTTTACAGTGTAGTTATAATTAAATCATTCATATTTCTTTCTCTTATTTTTATTAATATATTTTAACGTTGCAGCTTTTAAAAAGTTTTAAAGTTGAACTGTTAATTTTATTTAGATTACATTTGAGAGTTCCATCCACCCTGTGAGGTCACAATTAATCTCTTCTGGGCTTCATGTGTTGGTACTTCACAGATAAGATGACAGACAGGATGTGACATCATTGCAGGTTTTTTAGAATTGGACAGGAACTGGATTCATGCTGTAACAGATATTAGTGACTCCAGGCATGTTGATGTGAAACATCAGAGGTCTGTTTGAAACCAGTTTGGTTGAGCTGTACAGTAAAATTGACCTAAAATTACTTTGTATTATGGGGTTCATTAGGTATTTAATACATTTAGATATAATAACAGAAACCTTATGAGGACACAATGTGTCAGGAACCTCAGTGGCACTAGGAGATGAGTGCTTTTCTTCTTGTGTGGAGGCCAAATATTTTCATTTTTTCTTTAATGTGTCATTAGATAAGATTTACTTAAGAATCATTTGAAGTGATTTCCTGATTTTCATCTTGATGCCTCTCCTCCCTGTGCTCACAGACCTTCAGTCACCTCCTCATCAGTCCACCTGTTCTGCTTCTGAACCTCCAGGTGAGCTGCTGAACCACTACACTTACTACACTCGTCACAGACTGCTTCACCTCTTCGGGCCTTCTTCCACCTCTTTTCCATCCTCTCATCTCCTTTTTTCTTTCCAGTTGCTTGTCTTTACATTTGTCTTGGCTCCCTTTCCTCTCATTCCCACATTCAGCCTTCTCCTGCCTTCCCACATCACCTCTCTCCCTCCCTCGCTCCTCATCTCTGTCGCTGTTGGCAGCCTATTTAAATGCTCCATTGGAGAAGGATTAAGGTTTATGCAAGGTCAGTGTGGGATGTGATAATTATAATCACAGCTTTTTGCCTGGCCAATGACGGCCATTTGTTATTCTCAGCTCAGTGGCTTCAGAAGCCCCTGGGGGGGGAGCTGGTGGGAGGTGTTGACAAGAGGCTGCTGATTTACTGGGTCTCCTCCTCCCCCTCCCTCCCCTCATCTCCCTCACAGAGCTGCCTTTAGACTTTAGACATTTTCCTGCTCTCGTTCTCCTTCTCTTCCTCTCTTGACCCAGCACTTATCTCTTGTCTTTCTTTTTGTAAATTCACCCAAGTCTCGTCTTTTTTCTTCCTGTACAACTGTAGTTGTTTGTCACATTAACTTCACTCTCTTTAGTGAATGACATTTGTGCAGGAAGTCATTCTAGTTGTTCGGAGGTTGCACCATTCCCATCTCATTTCTGCGTTTTGCAGCTGATGTGATTCTGTTAGCATCTTTGAGCTGTGAACTTCAGCGTGTCCTGGGGCAGTTTGCAGCTCAGTGTGAAGCAGCTGGGATAAAGAATCAGTGCCTCCAAATCTGAGGCCATGATTCTCAACTGGAAAAAGATGGAGTGCTCTCCTTGAGTTGGTACTGAGTCTTTGCTTCAACCAGAGGAGTTTAGGTATTTTGGTCTCTTCTTCACAGGTAGGATAGAGCAAGAGATGGACCAAGGTTTTGTCTGCTATAATGAGATCTGTTGTGGTGATGAAAGAACTGAGAAGAAAGGGAAACCTCTCGATTTACTGGTTTGTCTATGTTCCGAACCCTCAACGATACTCAGGAGATCTAGATCTTGACTGAAAGAATGAAATCCTGGATAGAAGTGGCTGGAATGAGGTTCCTCCGTAGGGTGGCTGCTCGTCCCACTGGGGAAGATCAAGAATCTGCTGGAGGGATTATATGTCCTCTAACACCTGGAATCTGGAGCGTGTCACTGAAGGGATGGATGGATGGATGGATGGATGGATGGATGGATGGATGGATGGATGGATGGATGGATGGATGGATGGATGGATGGATGGATGGAATGATGGATGGATGGATGGATGGATGGATGGATGGATGGATGGATGGATGGATGGATGGATGGATGGATGGATGGATGGATGGATGGATGGATGGATGGATGGCACATTAATTCAGTTACAGTCAGAGATTTTTACATGTTATTGTCATAGTTACCTCCGCCAAGGAGGTAATGTTTTCATCAGGGTCTGTCTGTCTGTCTGGAACAATCCATTAGATTTTGGGGGTGATCCAGATTACCATCTGGATACAGGAATATTTTTAAGGATACGGACATAGTACTTTCTAGAATATATCCACTTGGTGGAGGTCTGCGCTCTCTGAGTGCTTTTCTCGTTGTAATTATGTTTAAGCTTCTGCACTCAAACTTCCTGCAGCACGACACGTCTTATAAAAAGCATCAGGATTTTAGATTTTCCAGACTAATTTTACTCACCTATATATAAATATTTAATGACTAATTCAGCTGTTCATAATTCAGCACTTGATTACAACTTTGATCCTGTTCATTTCAATTAAATGTATAAAATATAATGATTTAGAAATTACTGAATGATTCCAGAGTAACACACAGCTGCTTCCATCATCCCACAGTCATCACTGAAATAAAAAAGATACTTTAGATATCTACTTTAATGTTTCAGGTAACTTTCAGCTAACTTTTATCATATTTTAACAGGTTGTAAACAGAAAACTACACAGGCAGAACACTGAGATGCTTTCTGAGTCTGCAAGAAGGATCTGAAAAGACACGAGTACGGGACACGTATGTGCTAATGTGAAAATATTTGATGTGGAGGACTGAAAGTGAGTCAATCATTGGCTGTGTCCAAATTCAGAGTCTGCATACTTCGAAGGCTAGATTCATCGATTGGTCACGTCACAGCGCCGCGACTAGGCCTGTCCCAATTTGAAGACTCTTTCGAATGCGGCAGACGAATCCAGCCATTTTTTCCCCAATTTGAAGGCTGGGTCCGGTGTATCCGTCGCTGGCGGACATATCCCAACATGCACTTTGGGTCAAAAGGGAGATTTTTTTTATGAGCAATGGTGGACAGTGAAGTGAGAGCTGCACCTGGAGATTATTGTACTTATAAGCTTAAAACGGTTAGATTTAGGGATTTGGTCATTTATATAAAATATTCGAAAGTTATTTTAGTCTGAAATGTTACGGTAAAAGTTCTTGTATTGCGGTCTCGGCTCGTATGGCAGGTCCTGTTAGCGGCTCTGTTCATTTTTTTAAATTGAAACCGGAGTTTTATAGCCTTTCGGGCCAAAAGAAAGGACAGTGGTTTTTATAAAGCTCATGGCTGAGATGGATCACGTCTTTACTGGTGTAAAGTGTTCGGCTGCTGTGGCATGGACCCCATTCAGCCCAAACAGGAGAAGAAAAAGTTGTACATTATCAAAAATAAATGTGTAAAATCAAAAAGTAATTGTCACAAATTCACTCCCAATTCACAGCCGTTAACATCCGGTCGATGAAGTACGCGGCCCACGTCGACCGGGTAGACTGGGTCCTTCGAAGTATGCAGACCCTGAATTTGGACACAGCTAGTATCTCAATGTGATGTCATAGCTACACTGTGATGGTCACTGAGTTCTGATCATCTACATGTCTAACCTGAAACAGTTGTGATCTTGCTATCATGCTTATCTTCTTGTTTCTATTGTCTACCAGCCTTTAATTTCTGCATAATGAGCATTTTGAAGACATTTTCTTGACTTTGGGAATTTTTTTTTCTTGTGATTCCATTAGCCTTTACTGTTAGCTCATGCTTCAGCCCCCTTGTTTCCATTTAATCTTTAATGTTAGCTTAACCTTTGTAAATACACTAACACCAACTTAATAGAGCTGTGGCCGGAGCAGTCTTAGTGTGGTGCCCGACCCACTGGGACCTGCAACAGAACAAATCCCCACAATTCCCCTGCCCACTAAGAACTTACCGATAAAATGGTCCTCCCTTAGCATGTAAGTGTACGTTTCCAAAGAGAAGAGGACTAAGGGGTCACTGCACTCTTTCACCTTCAGGTTTTCTAGATTATTTCTATATTCTAACCCACTATGTGCCTGTATCAGATTAGTGTTTGAGCTCTTTATGCTCAGAACAAGATGTAGGGTGAACCAAGCCTCCATCCATCATCCCTCCACTCAACCAGTACTGCCAGCCATGTTTCACTGGTCAGGACTGTTGCTGGAAATAGATTGGTAGATTTGTCCAACTCCCCCCTCACATGCACACAAACACAGGGGACTAGTCAAGGATAAGAGTGTTTTCTGGCTGACTGATGTTAGAACCTGAACTAAGCGCAGGGCCACGATGGAAGCAGAGAGAAGAACCAGCAGTAAAAAAATAATGAAATTAAATCCTCACAAAACTGCCAAAGTTTTGTTTTGTCCACGTCTAAACCGAGGGAGAAACAGAATGTATGTATGAACATTGTACATATTTGGAATATCTGATCTGGTAGTTCATGTATGTGCAGACATACAGTATCACAAGGCTTAAAATGACACGAGATATCAAGTGTAAAGAACGTTTTATAACCACGGAACCCTAAAAAGAAACAAGAAGGACTTGTTTTCTGCTTTTCCCCTCACCTTTCTAATTGTCTCTGCTGTGTTCGACAGAGTCTTTTTGAAGGACAGGGTGTCTCATTAGGCATTCACACCCAGGGCTTGCTCCAATTGGTCTGCTTAAAGAATCTGAAGGCAATGCAATTGTGTAATTTGCACACAAAGTGGTCTGGATTGATCCAAAATAAACCTCTCAACTTTAAATGTGGGGGTGAGGCGAGGGAGGGCGTATAATTGCATCATTTAGTGAATTGATTGGCTGAGAGTCGATGGAAGGGAATCAGGAAGCAGCAGATAAACGGTGACAGCAGCGCCTTTTAGAGCAGGGACCCGTCCATGTAAAGACACACACAACTGGAGACTGAGAAACACACGTATAGATTTTAGAAGCAAAAATACACACTCGCTGAGAGAAAACACACTCAGAGACACAACAAGAGATAAACTCAGACACAAACATAGAGAAACAGACATGAGAATGACCCACACACATGGTCAGATTAGGAAACACAAAGAGAGCCCAGGTCCACATCACACACAGAGCGCTGCAGGCTGGGACAATGGAAGAGAGAATTAGAGGTTACAATAGATTTCATTAAGCCAAACTAGACTTAACGAGACAATCGATATGTCATAATTAAAGCAAGGGGGCTGAGAGCAACTTAGACTCTAAATGATGACTGCTCTTATTAAGATGGAGCAGATAGAGAAAGGCTGTGTGACAATGGAGCTCTATAACTACCTACCACAGCCGCCTTTTGTACTCAAACTGGCCTTTCACCAAGAAAGACCAATAGGAAAGGGGAGGAGGAGGATATAGAAGGTCTATAGCTCTCAGCTGGCTGCAGCTGAAGAAAAGAAGAAGTGATCTGGGATGATGTGAATGATTACACACACTATTGTACTTTTTAATACTTTTATGTGAAATTCTTCACTTCCTCCATCTAAGTTTCCTTAATGTCCATCCATCCATTTTCTATACCTGTTCAGGCTCTTGGAGAGCTGGTGCTTCAGAGGTCACTGGATGGGGACGGGGTTACACCTGGACAGGTTGTAAGTCTATCACAGGACCAGATGAACAACCTGTCACATGTCTCAGTGAACTCAGCCTGCATGTTGTTGCCTGTGGGAGTAAACCGAAGCATGTACAGGGAGAACATGCAAACTGCATGCAGAAAGGTCTGGACCGAGGTTCGAACCCACATCTCTCTTTCAATGAAGCAAAATTGCAAACCACTTGCACCAGAGTGCAGGTTGTTCTCACAACTTCCTTGTATTTTAGGATTTGGTGCAGTTCTGTTTGGTGTAGCTGGAAGCTCCTGGGTTTGACTTCCAGGGCCCTTTCTGTCTGGAGTTTTCATGTTTCAAGGCCCCAGAAACATGCACATGAGATAAATAGTAACTCTAAATTGGCCTTAAGTGTGAGTGTGCATGTATGGCAATTCATTTCAATGTGGTGATGGACCAGTGATGGACCAGTGATGGACTGGCGACCTGATCTGATCTTCTTGGGTTTTGGGCCTCAAACAGGCTGCGGGGTTCAGGCACCAACTAATTCCTGCTCCTCCTCTTTCTGTTTTCTTTGTACTGGATGGAATTAAAGTAGTATTGGTTCAGCATGTTGAGTATGCAGCATCACCTGCCACCTAGGTTGGTCACATGACTCATACAATCGCATTATTCATAGAAATCTCCTGTTTTCTACAGGAAGATTTTACTGTTGCTGCATGAGGAATTTTAGAGAAAGTTAGGTGATCTTCTGGTGTACGCTGGTTGCAGTGTTCTTGTGTTGGAACCTCCAGTCTACCTGCAGCCATCTCATTAAAGGTTTTGCAATAAGATGCATGAACAGGCCCCCCACATGCAACTCATGGTAATTTTAAGTGGTTATAAACATCCTCTGGTCAGCACATTTTGTCGGGGAATCTATGTGGTGGATGTTTAGTAGCTCCAAAATTCTGTGTTGATCATCACATCTGCTCAGAAATTTGTGGAAAAGCTTCTAATTTTCAAGATGACAATAGTGCAGAGAGACTCCAGCTGCACCTTCTACAGCTGCAGCTGGAGTGAGTCAGAACGGACTGTAACACCTTTGCTGAGCTGTTGCATCGTGTCGCCTCATGCGTCATGAAAAATAATTTCCTGGAAACAGCAGCTTTTTGTTGCAGTCTGTTTTATATCCTTATGAAAACATTCAGTTCTCTACAAATTTAAGTAAGTAAATAAAAAGTAAACAATCTTCGATCATGTGCTCAGGTTGTCTGGAAGGTATCACACTGGCATTCCTACCTGGAAGGTTTATGTGGTGCATTTAAGGAAAACCTTGAAGCAGATCATTGACCTGGTCCTAACGGGCCACGAACATGAGATTCTTATAGGGCGGCAGTAAGCAGGCCGTAGGAAACAGTCCAAAAATAATTTGTAGCACGTTCGCAGCTGTTCATACCGGTCATCCAGGATTAGGTTCTGCTGAATCTTAAGCTCTGAAATTTTCTCTTGATGTGTATTTTTATTAATGTTGGTAATAATGACAACGGCTCAGGAATGATGATATGTAGGAGCTTAGTTATTAACCAATTTTAACAAGTATCTAAATAAAGTTTTTAAATAATATATTAAATAAATTACATACGGGACATCAAACGCAAACAAGAAACTATTTAATAATCCTTATTTACAGTCTCAGGTGTCTGTGTGACAAACGGGAAGGTTTGAATCTGCACACCAGAAGTTATCACATTTCAAACACAATAAAACAAACAATATTTTATCAAAATGATTAAAGTCATGAAATAAATGTAAATGATGTCAAAAGATGTTGATGAAAAAACAGCAAATACAGCTAAATAGACTTAAACAAGGTTTTTCTTAATAAAGAGCTGGACCAGGGCTGGAGCTGGTTCTGATCTGGTTCTTTACAAAAACTGTAAGAGGAACATTTGTTTTTCCACATTAAGAGAACTAAGTTTCACATACAACTTTTACTGTAAACTTACATTTATATTCTGTAGTGGAGATAATTTATCTAGAGTTTAATAATAAAATAATAAAAATAATAATAAAAAAAAAAAATAAATAAAAAAAATAATAATAATAATAATAATAATAATAATAATAATAATAATAATAATAATAATAATAATTATTATTATTATTATTATTATTATTATTATTATATTTAAATATACATATTATTAATAGGCCCCTCCAGACCACATCTGGTGCAGTAACTTTTGGGATGTTTCTGATGGAATCTGAATGAATTAATATCAAAAGAACCAGTAAAACAAAGGTTTTCCTGTGTGGAAACAGATACATAATATTTGCAAAGAAACATACATATTCCAGCCTCTTTAACAGCTCAGAAACATGTTGTTATTATTCAAAGTTATTTGATCTGATATGTTAGTGTTTTAAGTCTTTCTTACAGAATCTCTGTGCAACAATACAAGACTATTTTAATTTACCAAGAAACAATTAATACCTTCATTTTGTGTCAAAGAAAAAAAATACAGACTAAAATTTGCACGTTTATTAGTTTTTATTTGATCAGTTAGACCTGCTCTGTGCTTATAATTAGACAAACTGAATATTTATGATCCAAGAAATGTATTTTGTCCAATCAATTTATAAAATTCTTCAGATCCCTTTACTGTAAAATAAAAAAGGTACATTTTAAAAAAAGCCAAACCCTGATCTAAGACTTTTTAAACTGAGAGGTTTTACTGAGAGAAAAATGGCATCCATCCCTTTTTATGAGGGTTAGAAACATCTCATTATTAAACAAAAAATAAATTCTGCTGATCTGGAAACACAGCTGACAATAAACTGTCATTGTCCTTCCAGCTTCCACCTCTCTTTCCCTCGCTCCCCATCTCTTTCTGGGAACTATCATTTTTGAATTATATTTTACGGCTCATTAAGCATCTATAACACAGAAGCGCAGGCACAAAAGCAGCAGGGAGGAGGGAGGATTGATGAAAAGACCAGAGAAATCCAGAGAGCAGCACACAGAGGTGAGAACCTTCCCCTGAGAGCACCCAGCATTTACACTAATGAAAAAGATGTGTTTAATTAGCGCTAATTATGTACAAACACACATGGCAAACGGCGTGGACTGACACGTGCTTAATGTGGACTTAATGTGTCTAATACACTGGTATTACAAAGATGTTTTAAACAGATACTTTCCAAGCAGACGCGCGTACCTGGAGCTTTATTCGTGTTTGAAATGCAGAATACCAACAAGTGAACAATCAACAGTCCTTCAAAGGTTTATTCCCTTGTGTTTCATTGTTGTCAGCTGGGATTCGATATTGTTTAATATTAATTCTGTCCATATACAGCAAATAATATGGTGAAATTGTTTCACCTTTCATGCAAACAACTGCAGCTTCAAGTGCTTTAAATAAAAATCATAAATAGCACTTGCATTAAATCTGAATCTGACTGTTTAGACTGAATTGAATTGCATGTAGTTTAAAATGAGCTGTTTGCTCGTCGTGTGGCGCTCTCAGATGACCATACAGACACAGAACAAAATATGCATCTGAAAAGTTTCTGAAGTTAGTTTCTGATAGAATCGGGTCCTTCTGCTCGGTGAAGTTTCACAGATTCTGTTAATGTTTTTCTGTTTGAATGACCTGATTATGAGTTTATATGGCGTCACTGTGTTAATTATTGCACACACACATTATCCCCTGACTCAGATAGATCTGCTTTTAGGGGTTTAATGTGAATATTTGGTATTATTAGCTGGTCAGCACAATATATTTAATTATTTGTTTATTTAATTTCCCTTCGGGATTGATAAAGTATTTTTGAATTGAATGTTTACAAAAGAAAAAAAAAAAGCAGCAAAATTAGTTTAAATAATTATTATTTCCAGATTAAATGAGAGAAGAATCAAACAAGACGTTTCTTCATCCACCTTTTCAAACAACAGTCAGAAGAACGCACAAAACACAGACACACGTAACATGTATCAAACTAAAATGGCGGCAGAGTAAAAACTTTTACACGGCGTTCATGGCTGTTGGATGGAACATGATGGCGGCTGATGCTCTGTAATGTTTCCTCTCGCTGCTTGAATTTTCCTCCTCTGTAGGTCCTTCCAGCCACAAGGTCACTGTGTGTTTTTAATTGTGGTGTCCCTCCGCCCCCTCCGCCCCAACCCCTCCAACCCCCCTCAGCCCAAATGATGAACGACTGCACCTTGTGAAAAGGGCCTTCGCCAATAAACAAGCTTATCTCTCCTCTCTGTTTCTGGCTGCTGCGTATGAATAATGAGCTCTGGGTATCACTGTTAATCACTATAATTGTTAATGTTAAGAGGGGCCGCTTGCTAGTTGCCCAACGCCTTTATTGATTTCATTTTTTTTACATTAAAACGCTGCATGCCTTTGTCAGAATAGCGGGTCATACTACCACCACCCTGCAACCCCCAGCCCCTCCAACCCCACAAAGGAGCTAATTAGTTATTTAGTGGCCTGTGTGTGTGATGGTGTGTATGTGGGGCAATACAGAGCTAAAGCCTGTTATCAGTAGCCTGATAAAGGGAATTGGTTGTCCCACAGAAGCTGTGAGAGGCTATGGCTGATAGCAACGTGGCTATTAAAAAGAGGACACACACACACACGCGTCTACACATACTGGTGGAAACAGACATGGAAATACACTTCAGCTCATAAACCGGTGTTTTGAGGAATTCCCACTTCAGATACTGCTGTTTATAGAAGGTCCATTTCTCTGAAGATATGCAATGACACCGCCTAACCCTTAAAAAGAAACAAGCGTGCTTTGGTGTTGAATTAGATGTTTAACTCAATCTGGGCGTCGTGGGTTACGGCTGTTTCACCTGTAAAGGAGGGAGCAGGTAAAAACATTTGGATCTATTGTATTTATCATTGTAAATACTGCAGGACTCATTCTGGGCTTCAGGGTAGATGGACGTCTTTGAAGCTCTTTGAAGACAATCATTTAGACGGTGTGTGCAGCTGACAACAATAATCAAGTGACAGACTCATGGGCTGCACGGTGGTGCAGATAGCACTGTTTGCTTGCAGTAAGAAGGTTGTGGGTTTGAAACCGGCCTTTCTGCATGGAGTTTGCGTGTATGGGTATCTCTCCGGGGGCTCTGGTTTCTTGACACAGACCAAAATTATGCTTGAGGTTAATTTGCAGCTCTAAATTGGCCCTACATTTGTATGAATGGTGGTTCATCTCAATGTGGCCCTGTGATGGACTGGCAACCTGTCCAGGTGTAGCCCCGCCTCTCAACTATGACCACTGGAATTAGACACCAACTAAATATAAAGATGGTTCCATTAGCTTAAAGAGGATCAAACTAAAATACTTTAAATAAACAAATTCACAACAGATTGAGTGACATTCCCATGTCTTTGCTGTATTTTTTGGTGAGGTGGATCAGTAAGTCAATATCACGCCTATTTTTGGCTTTAAAGCTCCCATATTATGCATTTTTCACACACTCTGAATCCTTCCTCACATCTCAATGAAATGTAAAAACCATACATTGTTCAAATTGGCCCTTTTCCAAAATGTTCAGCTGTTGTTCCCAATCTTGTCTCCTCTCACCACATTTTGAAATGCTGTTTCATGGGGGCATGGCTCTTCGGCAGCTCTAAGCATCACCCATTTCTGTTTTCTGCGCGTTCGTGAGACATCGGAGATTTTAGCGGTGCTGGTAAACAAACAGCTGATTACACTAAAATTAATGATAAACAAGTGTTGCAGTGCCAAGAAATGGACTTAAAATGTGACTAAAAACTTTGGACTGAGGAACTATAAGCCTGAAGATTCCAACAGCACGTTATTGAAAGGTTAGTCTGACATTTACTCATGTACCTGTGTTATTTTGCTGCATCTGGTAGAGATACGGTTCTTCAGGCTTACCAGTTTGACCCAGAAAGAGATGTAAGGGTGTTAGCTCTTCTGTAGGACCAGCTTGACTAAGCAGCAGCTCGGCTCCTGTTCTTCTTAGCAGCAGATCAGCTCGTTAGCTCTTCCAGCTACAGCTCGGCTCCAGTCGTTTTTTGCGAACGGTAGCAGGGACATCATAAATATATTCAATTCATGCCGCTCTTCTGTCCTCTTCATCTGGGACCTGATGAAGTGTTTTGTGTTCTTCTGAGCAGCAAACAACAGCATTTTGAGTGGTGAGTTTCCTAAACTGAGCCAGTGGTTTCGAATCGGTAACAGAATTGCGGGTGTCCGAGGAAGTTACTGCTGCACCTGGTGGGTGGAGAAAGTTCTCAGAGGGTGTTTGAACCCTCTCAAAGCACAAGCGCCCCTCTGGCTTATGACATCGAAAGCCGGGACAAGTTTAAACTGCACACTTACTAGGCTTGATTCAGAAATTGCTATCTCACTCAAAACAGCACGGATGTTTTTTTCCAACTTTTTATGCGTGTATACTGTATGTACCACAGACACACAATAACACCCCAAATCCCAGAAAAAGTCGATTTTTCATAATATGGGACCTTTAAGTTTGATGTTCTCTATATAGAGTAGGTGGCAGAAGACTGCTGCACTTTGAAACAGTATGTGTAGCTCAGGCTTGTTTAGAACAGCAGTGAGACATGAGCTTTATCTTGGTATTTGACGCACTTGGTGCTGACTTGTACAGTTGGGTTAGAATTAGAGGGATCTTCTCTGTATAAGTGTCTGGTATTAATGTTATTTTCTATATATGACAATAATCTTAATAAGGGGCGTTTTCACATTCATTCATGTTGCATTCTCCAAATGTTCAGTTAGAGACAGATGGTATTGTGGTTAACCAAAGGGACACTGCTGTGAGACAACGCAGTAGAAAAACCCCCTGTTGCATTCTTCAGACTCTGATTCTGATGGTGAAGTTAGTCCAAATCATACCTGAGCCCCTTCAGCACTGTCTCCATGATCAGTAAAACAGACTGTCCCCTGTAGTGGTGGTCAACTAATGCCGGACACATCCACAGCTGTCTGTCCTGTCCCAAAGTCTCAATTCAACTCAATCCCATCATCATTTTAATCTTGCACTGCAAGATGGATACTCGCGAGATTTGGAGTTTTCCAAACCCATGAAAATATTAATTTTTTAAAAATTTAATTTAGACTAAATAATGGAGTTTATTTTTTTCTATTGATCAGAAAATCTTGACTGTGTAAACTTAGCAGCTATTACAGTAAATCCTTCTGCACACTCTTTACATGTTTCAACTTTTGGGGCGGTTCCCATTACACGTCTCATGCCTTTATGTCCACATACAGTGTAATATGTTTGTGCAGTGCTTCAGTGGTGAAAACCTTTTCCATATCAGGTTTTACCTTTGAGCCATGCAGCAGTTTGGGATTGCTTTCTGATGTATTCCAGGAACTCTGTTATTTCATCCTGTGTAGTGGTCCTGATGCTCATCAGTCCTCGGTCTCCCTTTCAGGGTGCTGGACTTGAGGAGAAACCCTCCATGCATTGTTAGAGCCTTTCTTGTCTTAATGTTTAACCATTATATGGAGGTTTATGTGGTGGTGTGTCATCTGTTGCTGGTCTTGGGTCAGACCGAGGTTCAGAACTCCATTAAACCAGAGACATATTACTGATGCCATACTGGCTCAGACATATCCTGGATTATCCAGATATGTGTCAGATGGTTTCTGTCTGTCTGTCTGTCTGTCTGTCTGTCTGTCTGTCTGTCTGTCTGTCTGTCTGTCTGTCTGTCTGTCTGAGAGAGAGGGCGGATGGATATCCATGTCTGTGACATAATTTCAGCACTTTAGGCCATCATTTGTAGACCTGCGCAGACTAAATGACTTCTGTTCACATCATTTACACTGTTTTCATACAGGCTTTTAATTAAAGCTAAAATATTCTCCAACTTTCGTATATTAGTGGAGTCATTAACCTTTATGATGACAGAGATCATGCAGGCAGAACTGTGTGACAAAAAGATGATCCCAGAGACTCTGGGCGTTAATGTGTGTGTGTTTTGTTAATTAGAGGCAGTAATCAGATGATTCTCATTACATCCTCTTAACGCATGACCAAAGACAAGGGGTTCATGCATGTGCACATCTGTGTATGTGTGTGTGTGTGTGCACTCTGAGATGACAGAACTTCACTCCTGTTTCAGGTTTCAGCTAACAGTGTGGAGGCCCGACATACAAATAACTCACACACAGTCATGCACACAGATATGCTCACACACACACGCACACACACACGGCTACATCTCTCATCATGATCTTTCCCTGATCACAGGTCACACTAATTAGACAGGTCGCTTTTACCGACCAGGAACTAGTCTCCTCCATAATGCAGGGTAGATGAATCCCATCAGCAGGAATTAACAGGTCCTTAACTTAACAAGTGTTAATTCCATCCCTATTCATCAGAGAGACAATCTGATCCAGTCACATCAAAAACACTCACAGACTTCCAGTGCATCTTCTTTAAATGACTCTCATCCCACCAGTTGCCTAGACAAGCGAGAGCTACAAACATTTTATTCACAATAATAATAATAATAATAATAATAATCATCATCATCATCATCATTCGATGTGCCCAATCTATCTATCTATCTATCTATCTATATATATATATATATATATATATATATATATATATATATATGTATAGTATTTTTCTTAATTACTTTTTTTTTTGTGAAACTTTTGCATCACCTTAATCAAAATGCCCACAGTTGTTATTGGACTCATCATCATCAAATTGTGATTTAAATTTGTTCGTCATAAATTTGTTAAGATTTTGCTTGACTTTAAATTTATAAACGATGACTTGGGACCTATACAAACATGGAAATAATGCAGATCATATTTTTATACTAACTGCTCCTGAAGAGATTTTATCCTATGAAATACAACCCACGCAATTCAAATTCAGTCCTTTTCAAGGCAAGTCTAGTCTACTTGGTCCAGAGAAGGAAGTGATTTTAATTAAAGATAAGTTGCTCGGTGTGCGCCCATACTGAGCCTGTTAATCTGAATCCAATAGGCTGGATGTAGCAGCTAGGAGGCCCTTGTAAAGCATAGGCTCTATTGAAGCCCAGTGCATTTCATTTGGCTGGGAATCAATGCAGATTGACACCACTTAACATGCAAATGGTGCTCGGGTCAACCAGAGGCTTCCAGTCGGCTGGCGGTGGTCCAATATCTATGGCCCTCTTTTCCTCACATCTATTTTCTTCACTCTGTGGATCTCTGTGTTTACCTCTGTTGCGTCTTGTTTTACAGTCTCTTTGAAAGAGTCCATCCTGTCCTTTCTATCTGCCTTCTTTCTTCCTCGTGTGCTCCTCTTCCTCTTCCCCACACCTCTTTCATTCCCTCCTTTCCTTCTTCTTCTCCATCACATTTCTCCCTGCTGTTGTAAAAATCATATTCAGGATATTTGTCCATTTAAAGATATGAGAAAATAAAAGACTATTGATTACTTGATAAACTGCCAGTGGTGGCAACAGTATGAGAATAAAGTGAGAGGGAGCCCTTGCTGAGGCTATATGTGGGTGCTAGCTGCAGGCGTTATGTGCTGTGGATCAATAAAGTGTATCTGTGTGTGCCGGTCCTTAGCTATCCTTCCAATTACACATTTCCAGCAGTGCAGCCGAGCACAGCTCTTTGTTAACGCCTTAATGGATCAGCTAAAGGAAATGTTCATGCACACACACACACAGACACACACACACACACACACCAGCTTTACAAGGTAAGCATTCTCAAATTGATTTGTTAAACAGCGTTTTGAGCCCCAGCATTCTCTGCAACTGTGTAATTATTATGAGAGCTGACAATGTATCAGTGTGTGTGGTTATTTACTGCGATGTGTGCATGTCTGCATCAGAGTGTGTCTGTGGATAATTTCATAAAAGGTCATGTGTTTGTGCTGCTAACAGTCTCCAAATGAAGGAAGCTTCATGTGTCTGATTATTGAAGAAGAGAGTGTTTCATTAGAAATTTATTTCAAAGTAACACACACACACATCACAGCTGGTGGTTCTCTACAGCTCTTCTCTGTGTACTTCTCTGATTTATAATAATGTAGAGCTCTGGCCCTGAAGGCATGTGACTACCTGATGGTGTCATCTGCCTAACAAAACACACAACTGGAGGTACTACAGGTACTACCAGCTCCCAACTCATTACAGACAGAAGCCTGAACTCTCTGCTAGATACTAGAAAACGACACACAACGGTACTTTCACAACCCTGTCAGTAAACTTGATGAAACTTGATAAAACATCCATAGAAGTCCCTCAACATCTACAATAACTGTTTTATGACTCACTATTTGTGAGGAACGGAGGGCCAGTGAGACTAAGTTGTTGATACTGAGGCAAAGACATCATCGTCCTCTGCTCATCCCAATCAGCCACGCCCACTCTCTTCACGGTGGCCTCTTTTTAGTTTTGGATAACTTCTCTCTTGTTTTGTTATATTGAAAGTTGTTGTCCTTTGAATTTTCGTATAGGTAAGTGCACAAGGTTTGAGACAGGATCATTTTTGTTTGCTGTTTTGGCCATTCTGAAGTAGCAGTAACACATAGCTGTGTGTCATTTTACAAAAATCTGTAAATTAAAAGTCTTCTGTTTTATTTAAAATTCATGACTGTGTTCTTTTGGGTGTTTGAGATCTAGGGAAGATGGATCACCTTCATGGTTCTCTCTGGTCACTTGTAATCGGGGTGGAACAGATGCTAAAAAAATCATTACTGTGTGAAGGAGAGTGGGTGGGACTTTCAGTCCCATGCTTAATACAATATGGCAGCACCAGGAAACGGTATCTTGCAGTTTCACTTTTCAACAACAGAAGAAGGCAGAATCATCCACCCCCACTCCCCCCCACCAGCCGAGAATGGGTTACAAGCCCAAGGGCAGCTGAACTGATGCTGAAGATTATGATTATAGGCCTGCACCCCTTACCAAGTCTAAATCTTAAAGTACCCTCTTAAAGTCTACTGTGAATGGAGCTCTACAAACTATCCTCAGCAGCACCATCACAGACCATAACAAGCTGAAACAAACCACAGCGATTCTGGGAATGTTTGACTACAAGGTAACCCTGAAGAAAGGTTCTTCAACGTAGAGGAGCCTTGGAGTCAAGATCAAGGCTTTACAATGGAATGACCAACAGAAAAGTTCCAAAAAATACTGCTCTCTGCCTGTACCTGAGGATCTAAACTTTATAATCCTCCTACATCTAAAGGTCTAGACTCTACAGTCCACCTACATCTAAAGGTCTAGACTTTACAGTCCACCTAGATCTAAAGGTCTAGACTTTACAGTCCACCTAGATCTAAAGGTCTAGACTTTACAGTCCATCTACATCTAAAGGTCTACACTCTACAGTCCACCTAGATCTAAAGGTCTACACTTTACAGTCCACCTACATCTATAGGTCTAGACTTTACAGTCCACCTACATCTATAGGTCTAGACTTTACAGTCCACCTATATCTAAAGGTCTAGACTTTACAGTCCACCTATATCTAAAGGTCTAGACTCTACAGTCCACCTATATCTAAAGGTCTTGACTTTACAGTCCACCTATATCTAAAGGTCTAGACTCTACAGTCCACCTATATCTAAAGGTCTAGACTTTACAGTCCACCTATATCTAAAGGTCTAGACTTTACAGTCCACCTATATCTAAAGGTCTTGACTTTACAGTCCACCTACATATAAAGGTCTACACTCTACAGTCCACCTAGATCTAAAGGTCTAGACTTTACAGTCCACCTATATCTAAAGGTCTAGACTTTACAGTCCACCTATATCTAAAGGTCTAGACTTTACAGTCCACCTATATCTAAAGGTCTTGACTTTACAGTCCACCTATATCTAAAGGTCTAGACTTTACAGTCCATCTACATCTAAAGGTCTACACTATACAGTCCACCTATATCTAAAGGTCTACACTTTACAGTCCACCTACATCTAAAGGTCTAGACTTTACAGTCCATCTACATCTAAAGGTCTAGAGTCCACAGTCCACCTATATCTAAAGGTCTACACTTTACAGTCCACCTACATCTATAGGTCTAGACTTTACAGTCCACCTATATCTAAAGGTCTAGACTTTACAGTCCATCTACATCTAAAGGTCTACACTATACAGTCCACCTAGATCTAAAGGTCTACACTCTACAGTCCACCTAGATCTAAAGGTCTAGACTTTACAGTCCATCTACATCTAAAGGTCTAGAGTCCACAGTCCACCTATATCTAAAGGTCTAGACTTTACAGTCCACCAAGATCTAAAGGTCTACACTTTACAGTCCACCTACATCTATAGGTCTAGACTTTACAGTCCACCTATATCTAAAGGTCTAGACTTTACAGTTCATCTACATCTAAAGGTCTACACTATACAGTCCACCTAGATCTAAAGGTCTACACTCTACAGTCCACCTAGATCTAAAGGTCTACACTTTACAGTCCACCTACCTCTATAGGTCTAGACTTTACAGTCCACCTATATCTAAAGGTCTAGACTTTACAGTCCACCTATATCTAAAGGTCTTGACTTTACAGCCCACCTATATCTAAAGGTCTAGACTTTACAGTCCACCTACATCTATAGGTCTAGACTTTACAGTCCATCTACATCTAAAGGTCTACACTTTACAGTCCACCTAGATCTAAAGGTCTAGACTTTACAGTCCACCTATATCTAAAGGTCTTGACTTTACAGTCCATCTACATCTAAAGGTCTACACTTTACAGTCCACCTATATCTAAAGGTCTAGACTTTACAGTCCATCTACATCTAAAGGTCTACACTTTACAGTCCACCTACATCTATAGGTCTAGACTTTACAGTCCACCTACATCTATAGGTCTAGACTTTACAGTCCACCTATATCTAAAGGTCTAGACTCTACAGTCCACCTACATCTAAAGGTCTAGACTTTACAGTCCACCTGCATCTAAAAGTCCAGATTCAGCAAGTAATTCAGTTGGTTTCACTTTTGCCTTGAAGGTCTAGGGTTCCAAACCAGGCCAGGACTTCTCTGCATGAAGTTTGCATGTTCTCCCTATGTGTGGGTTTTTCTTTCTGGGGACTCTGGTTTCCTTCCACATACCAAAAATATGCACGAGGTGTATGAAACCCAAGATGTGGTTGTTCGTCTTTATGTGGCCTTGTGGTGGACTGGCAACCTGTCCAGGGTGGAACCAGCTCTCAGATAGGCTTCTGTGAACCTGAAAAGGAACAAGACGGTAAACAACTGACTGACCTGTCTGTTTGCATACTAAACTCTGCATTATTAAAAGAAAAAAAAAAAAAAATACCATAACAAACTGCAAGGTTCTGCATCATCACACTGAGTCTTCTGCACAAACTTATATAAACTGATGAAAACTTGCCAGATCTCAATAATCTTTGTTCATACAACAATTTATGCCAAGTGTGTTTAATAATGGATCTGCTGTGCAGTTCTTCTGCTTCTTCACTGTAACATGTGGAGGTGTGGATAACGGCAAATTTTGGAAATACAGAAAATCAATTAAGAAAACCTAATCCGCCAATCAAAAAAAGATGAAACTAACTGCCCGCCAGTTTTCAGAAAACCGTATGAGTAATTATCCCCACAGTAGATTGGGCAGCCAAAGGATGATATATGGGTTCAGGCTGGTGTGTCATGTCTTTTTGCTCTTATAGGATTAAGATAAGGAACATCTGAACAGAACCCTGCATTTTATTGTACACCAGAAGTCTAATTAGGTTTACCCCTGCAGGAGGAGGCAAAGGAGGAGTCAGCTTGACTCCTCCCTATTACACCTCCATTAAACTGTTAGGAGGAAGCACTCTCCTTGAATGAAGCCCCAGAAGTTGTACACATGATCATGTCAGTCCTTCAACTCTCTTTATTCACATTAACTAAATGCAGTAAATATTCCCATCATGCACAGTCACAGTTCAGTCCCGGAGGATGCTTCTGATCACGTGTGTGACTGAGATGTGTTTGTTATGAATAGCTTTGTGTCTGTAAAATGCATGTTTTTCGACTCTGCTTAGTGTGCCTGTCCACATAAACATGTTTCCTCATGTGTATGTGTGAGTGTGTCCACAACTTGGAGAAAGACAGCAGTTGAATTGAAGAGATTAGCATGGTCTTCTCAGCTTTTGATTAGTTCTGACTGGAAATCTCGCCCAACCACAAGGGGCCCCTCAGCAGCTTGCGCTCTCACACTCCATCTCTCCCTCTGGTTGTGTGTGAATGTGTGTGTGTCTCGGCGCTTTGCGTTACGCCAGAAATTGAATTGATATTTTGTAAACCTGATTTGTGGATAACGCGATGTGACAGCGACAAATGCCTGGCTGAGAATGGTTTTCAAAGCCGCTTCAAATGAAAGTTATTACAGGGTAAATGTGCATTTCTTTGTCTGGGCGGTAGCAGCAGCCCCTCCTGGCTCTGTGTATGAGTTTATATGGGTTGAATATGGATCCATTTCCTGGGTAATTGAATTGATACTGTCATGCACAGGGGCAGTGCCACATTGCTCTGCAGGGCGGATGGACTGCCTGATTGAATTGGATGGTAGGGGTGGGAGGGTGTGTGTGTGTGTGTGTGTGTGTGTGTCAGGGGTTGTCAGCGAGCAGTCATAAGATAGACACACCTCAGTGTTCCTCTGATTACTGCCATACAGCCAATTGTCTCTCCAATAATCTGCCGCCACAACCTCCTGACACACACATGCTCACACACGCACTAGCGGAGTGATACGGGTCAGGCAGCGCAGGAGCCATTTCCAATTCCCCAGCAGGCAGCCACGCCGCAGATCTGCTACATATTAATTTAGTCCTGGCTGAGATTTGCTCCCATTGAGTTAGAGCCGATTGATGAGAGAGCAGAAAGGATCGGACGGCTGCTCATTCGCTCTCCTCACCTCTGATTAGAAACACTGCCACTGTCACCGTGCTATTAGGACATAGGGGGGAGAGGAAGGGGAGATGGAGGTGTAAAAAGAGATAAGAGGGGAAGAGTGAGATGGGAATAGATAGAGCCAGATAGGAGCAAATGGAGACTAGGCAGACAGAGGTTAGGAAAAGGAAAGAGAAGATGATGGGAGGTGAAAAAAGGAGGAGAAAAAAAGAGGACAGAACTTAGAATGAAATAAAATTAAGAGAAGGAGAGAAATTCGGAGGCTGAGAAAGAACGGGATGGAGAAAAGGGTAAAAAGGGTTAAGTGAGGGATGGAAAGAAGAAGAGAGAAAAAGTTGAAGATGAGGAAGAGGAGGAAGTATGTGAAGGTGAAATAACAGAAGGATGAATGAAGGATGAATGAGGAATGACAATTAGAAAAAAGAAAAAGGGGATGCAGATTCCAGGGTTTCCTGAAATCCTCTTTTTCTCCATTTCTTTTTCTTACCTGTTCTTTCTCAATGCTTTCTGTTTCTCATGTGAAGTGAGCTGTACCTTGTTGCACCATGAGATGGTGCTCTGGCTCTCCTGGGTTCCAGGGTCTACTGACACACCTGCGTCTTGTTGTACCTTGTTAAGTCTTATCAAGCTCTGTATATAACAGTGAATCTCTCTTCAAATCAACTTTTTTGCTGATAAACTCTATAAATGTCATTTCTCAGTATTATTTTTGGTATTTTAGCACATTTTAACGAAACTAAATTTTATACCAAAAACCGTTAGTGGAGCGCCCTCTTCAGTTTAAAACGTTACACTGCATTTGAATTTGAATCAGGCATTGCTATTGGCTGAGACCTTATTTTCTCCATATGTGATGTCACCATTCTGCTGCTGTGGAGTATAAAAGAAGCTCTGTCTTGGCCACACCTCTGCTCAGTACAGAGGTGGCGTTGGAATAGCAAGTGTTTACGGTGTTTGCTGGAGGGCAAACTATCGGCTCGAAACAATACAGATCAGTGCTGCTTATCCACAGCAACAATGAGGTTCTATCAAGGTAGATGACTTTCACATACATAAAGCAGATACACAGCAGTGTCGTGACAGTGGTTCTACCGCGGAAACCCAGAACATCTGTGACTGTGAGTGTACAAGGGTTATCTCTGGTAAATGTAAGTATTTGTAAAGAGAAAACACCGTACCCTTTTGCGGAACAAATCAGAGCCGGGCGGGGGGCGGAGCAAATGACCGGGCCCTTAGATGACGAGGGGGCTTACCGTCCCCCCCCCCCCGAAGCCCCGCCCCTGACTGTACCCTTTCTCTTTCCTTGCAAGTAACAGATAACAAAGATATCAGCTAGACACTTGGGATGATGTCACATACCAGCGGAGATCCAAGGAGGTAAGTTTTCCAGGTGAATATTTGAATACAGAAGGTGAGTATGATGCTATACAGGAGGCGATGTCGAACAAATCCAGAGTCCAGATAATCCAATTCCTATGACAGCTCCAAGAGAGCAGGCAAACAAGGGGGAGTTCGGTAATGTTCAAGGACAAAACACACGGGAAATAATATTGTTGATTGAAACAGGTTGACAGATCGCTAGCTAGTGAAGCATGAGGGTGTTCAACTAACTGGCATCTTACTGCAGTTTACATTCCAATAATGGAGGGGTGGAGACAGGTGCAGGCTCTGACAGGCTCGAGGAGCACAGGTGGGAATGATTATTGTAAATTACAGACTCACGGGCTGAGAAACTTGACAACTTCATAGTATGACCTTCAGATCCAATGGTTGATTTACCTGTTGGCATGTCCTCAAGTTCAGTAGAAACCTTTCAATCAGCAGAAACCTGCAGGATAGTGACTCTCGAGGTCCAGGACTGGACATTACAAATCAATTAGTTACTATTAGACAGCTGTTTGGACAGCTGTTTCTAGAGGGTAATGGGGTGATGTAAAGTGATAATGGAAAGTTTGTATAGTACGTTTTGGCTTTGAGGTGTTGATACAACTTTTGCAGACTACTGTTACCTTGTCGGATTATGATGGGCTAGATCAACAGATTTTTACTCTTTTATTCATGAGCTCATGAGCTATATATTTATATTTTTTATTTTTTTCAAAAAATTGAATTGAAGCATGGTTGAAAAGCAATGTCTGACTTTCATTGACAAATAGTAATAGAATTAGTATTTATTATTAGTTTTGTCAGATTAACGTTATTTCTGTGACCATTTGGGAGTTTTTCTTTCATCGCCCGAACAGTACCGACAATTATATCCACTTCTGTAGTCTTGAGCAGCCGGGGCTTCAGGCTTTCATTCTCTTGTGGTTATTTTCTTTCTTCTTTCTTCTTCTATCTTTTCATGTCATCTTCATTCAGTCATAGTTTTCTTTTATTTTCTCAGGATAATTTTTTGTTAGATTGTTGTCAGTTAGATGTTTATCTTACTATCAGTTATAGTTTTTCCTAAATTTTCTTAAAGAGGCCATTTCATACAAATTTCAGGACTTTGTGGTTACTTCTTAAGTATTAACCAGTAATATGAAACATTTTATATGTAAAAAACATCAGGAAACACTTATTAACAGACCTTTTAATCTGTCTGCGTTAAAATTCGGGTGGTTCTGGCTCCTTCCGTCAGGCTGCTTCGTCAGGCTTCAGCAGCAGCTCATTCATATTAATTATTCAAATTTGCTGGACTCTGATTGGCTAACAAACAAGCCTATCAGAGCAAGGTATACTGTTTCCTGCCCCGCTGCGCATGGCAACACCAGACGTCGTCTCTTTCTTTTTGCTACGTCTTATGCTAACAGCTTTTAGCCAGCAGCATGCTAGGCGTGGTTTCAACTGTGGGAGCTGATGAATACTGACAAACAAAGGAGTTGTGATGAAACAGATACAGTTCGTTTGAACCTGGGAGAACTCAGGTTTTATCGCCACCTGCGTAGTTTGAGAGATTAAAACTGAAAGAGAAGTTGTTGACCTGTTTTCACACCCACTATGAAGGTAAGAACACCTGTGGAGCTAAAATATTCAACAGAAACCTCAGAAAAACTGTTTTTAATGGAAGGGCCTCTTTAAACTCATAATCTTGTTTTCAGTGATTTTTACAGGTAGTTTTTGAAAAAGTTTGAAAAGTTTTCATTTTGCCTCAGTTTTTTTTCACTGCAGTAAACTTGTCGTCAGTTTCTCTTCTCCTACAGCTCTTTCAACTGTAATCTGGGTTCTCAAATTAGCAGCTCCCTCTATAGTACATACACTCACCGGCCACTTTATTAGGTACACCTGTCCAACTGCTCGTTAACACTTCATTTCTAATCAGCCAATCACATGGCGGCAACTCAGTGCATTTAGGCATGTACACATGGTCAAGACAATCTCCTGCAGTTCAAACCGAGCATCAGTATGGGGAAGAAAGGTGATTTGAGTGACTTTGAACGTGGCATGGTTGTTGGTGCCAGAACGGCTGGTCTGAGTATTTCAGAAACTGCTGATCTACTGGGATTTTCACGCACAACCATCTCTAGGGTTTACAGAGAATGGTCCGAAAAAGAAAAAATATCCAGTTAGCGGCAGTTCTGTGGGCGGAAATGCCTTGTTGATGCCAGAGGTCAGAGGAGAATGGCCAGACTGGTTCGAGCTGATAGAAAGGCAACAGGGACTCAAATAACCACTCGTTACAACCAAGGTAGGCAGAAGAGCATCTCTGAACGCACAGTACGTCGAACTTTGAGGCAGATGGGCTACAGCAGCAGAAAACCACGCCGGGTGCCACTCCTTTCAGCTAAGAACAGGAAACTGAGGCTACAATTTGCACAAGCTCATTGAAATTGGACAATAGAAGATTGGAAAAACGTTGCCTGGTCTGATGAGTCTCCATTTCTGCTGCGACATTCGGGTGGTTGGGTCAGAATTTGGTGTCAACAACATGAAAGCATGGATCCATCCTGCCTTGTATCAACGGTTCAGGCTGGTGGTGGTGTAATGGTGTGGGGAATATTTTCTTGGCACTCTTTGGGCCCCTTGGTACCAATTGAGCATCGTTACAATGCCACAGCCTACCTGAGTATTGTTGCTGACCATGTCCATCCCTTTATCACCACAATGTACCCAACTTCTGATGGCTACTTTCAGCAGGATAATGCGCCATATCATAAAGCTGGAATCATCTCGGACTGGTTTCTTGAACATGACAATGAGTTCACTGTACTCAAATGGCCTCCACAGTCACCAGATCTCAATCCAATAGAGCATCTTTGGGATGTGGTGGAACGGGAGATTCGCATCATGGATGTGCAGCCGACAAATCTGCGCCAACTGTGTGATGCCATCATGTCAATATGGACCAAACTCTCTGAGGAATGCTTCCAGCACCTTGTTGAATCTATGCCACGAAGAATTGAGGCAGTTCTGAAGGCAAAAGGGGGTCCAACCCGTTACTAGCATGGTGTACCTAATAAAGTGGCCGGTGAGTGTAGCTTCCAGGTTCTGTGCTCATCATCATACTATCTACATAATCATGTCACGCAGTGTGCCTGTTTTTAAAGGTTGAATATGGAACAATTTAATTAAAAGCTATATTGTAAAAAAATAATCCCTCCACAGGGCATTGAGAGGGGTGCAGTATGAAAGTAAAGCTTTAGAATTATATTAGAAGTAAAATATAATATAATATTGATGTTATGATTATGTTTACTGTGAACTCCACTCATAGTGTCTGTAGGCTGTATATTTTATATTAAATTAATAAACTGCTGGTAATGTATTATAATCTGATTAAGTAACAGTTAATTTCATGTGTAAATCTAGAAAACACTCTGAGAACACAGACCTCCACCAAGCAGCTCATGTCCCCCATAATGTGATTTGCACATAAAAACTGGTGTCCTACATTTAATTTATCACAGTTATCAGATTCATTGATCATGGAAACATACTTTAAGGATTATTATGACACTTCCAACTCATCATGAAAATTCCATCCATATCCTTTAGTAATTTTTGGAATTATTCTGTTAAGAAGAAGAAAAATCTAACCCCACCAACAGCTTGACCTCGCTGGCGGAGGTAATGACAAAAACATGATGAAACAAAACATGTTTCTCTTGTCCATTTGTATGTTGCGAGTGTTACTGGAGATTCAGCAGCCTTATCACCTGAGGAATGGATCTGTTGCACTCTGGTTGCTTTTGAGACATGGAACTGTATCTTCTTCAGGATGGCAGGACGGCGGATGTTTGTATAGTGCCCTGAGATTAATTCTGTTGTGAATCTGTGTTATATAAATAAACTGAATCGAACTGAATCACAGTGGCCCGGACCCAGACTAGTGACCTCTCACCATAAAGTGATTCATCATGAAGATGAAGAAGGGGGGGAGGACAGTTCAGAAACATGGCTTCAATTATTTATTTCAAAAGTTCAATTGATGTAAATATATTCCCACTTAAAAATATAAAGGTTTACTGATCCACATTAAAGAAGAGAATGAGTTATGTAATGAAAGGTTCTATGAGGTGTGTGGCATCTCTGGTACTCGCAGAGGCTGGTACTACCTCAAAACACCTTCAAATATAGTTCACTGGAATATATACTTCACAAAGAAGCCCAAGTATTTTCAAAAGGCCACTTAAAGCTTTGAAGAAACACAATGAAGTGCAGAGAGAGAGAGACCCCGTTGAGTGTGATGGACCCCACAATGACTACATGAACTCACACACTGTGTGAAATCGCTTGATCATTCAATCCTGTGCAGCACTAACAGAGTGTTGGTCCAATGGACTGAAGACTTCACCATATCTCTTCTGCTCTAGACTCTGTCAAACATCTCTCTGCAATCACTTCACTATGTTTTAAAAACCTGCTTTTCTTTCTCAGATGCAGCTTCAACCTGAGAAAAACTCTTTCTGTATCGCTGCTCCAGCTTTATTTAACTTATTATAGAAAAAAACCTGCCTCCACTTCAAAAACTCTGCTTCAATCAGAGCAGAATAATACAAAGGGCTCTCAGATTATAGAGGACCTGCTGTACTTTAAGTCCTGTAATACGAGCTAAAATGAAATCCATTTTTTGCTTCAATGATCTTTCTAGGCAATGTTCAACATGGCCAGAGAGAGAAAGAAATGGCCATCTGTCTGCCACTGTTACTGTGCCACCCAGCACTACCACACACACACACACACACACACACACCCACGACCCTGGCTAAAAAATGAGCTGCTAAAAAAACCCCAGAGAGAGGAATGAGATGCCGTTTTTCCATTTGTAGCAGCATGATAGCACAAAGGAAAGAGACAAAACATTATTTGAAGATGGAAGATACACACACTCTGATAAGGGACAGAGGACGAATGAGTGTGTGTGTGTGTCCAGGAGTGTGTGACTATTTCATCTTCCATGGTAACTTAAATGGTAGATGGAGGCCGCACAAACACACAGATAGACCTCCCAATGCTGTGGCACCCCAGATGCCTTATGGGATTGTAATAATTCATAGAGTTAGCCAACTGCTTGCTGGACCAGACAAATGAAATTATACTGCCCAGATGAGATGGCTGCATATATGTGTGTATTTGTGGTTTGTGTATTTGTGTGTCTCAGGGTCACTCGTCCAGTCAGTACAAAAGAAAAATAACTGCTCTACTTCATAACCCTCAGCTCACACATCATGAGTGGACCTGCGCGTGTCAGTGGCATTATGTTATGCAGCACAAGGTCCAACACCGTGACATTGTTAAACCATGTTAGACTTTAGGGTCTGTGGCCAGGCATGTCAGCTGGTACACACAAACACACAGACACACACCGCACACGTCTGAGAGCAAACATGTTTTATCTGCTGCAGGTTTCATGCTGACCATTAAACACTGACTGCGCTGGTCGTGCAGACCAAAAGACTGAACCTGTTGTGTTCCAGTCTGAAAGTATGCAGGTTAATGTAATCTATTTAATCAAATCATCTGACCATTCCGTCACATTAAGCATCTTCTATTCTAGAGCTGCGCTACACATGTGCAGCTTGTTAGAGTAACTCTGTGATCTTACAAGCAATTTTTATCTTTTTGAATATTTCTTACTTATTTTATTTTTGTAAATGTTCCACTTATCAAATTATTTTTATTCTGGTTTGGATTCTGTGCTGACCGAAGGATTTTTGATTAATTTGCTACCTTTTTGCCACTTGTTATGATGCTGACTAGTGGACAGGAGGGTTGTTTACAAGACAGAGCCAAAAGGCTCAAATAAATACTGAATACTGAAATCTAGACTCCAAATCCACAACGAGTTAAAAAGAAGAAGACATGGCTGCAGAGCAGGAGCAAGGTGCAGAGAGAGAAAGAGGACGTTTAAAGGGGCGGAGCATCAGAGCAGGTGACTTAAAGAGACTGAACAAACTGAAAAAGAAGTCTGTTTCTGTTCTGTGGGCTGATCTGGATCCTCTTGAGTTGGTGGTTCAAAGGTGGATGAAGAACAACTTGTAGAAAAAACCCTCATCATCCTCTTCACAACACAGTAACTCAACAACAGAGTGTATCCTTCCAGTCCACAGCTAGAACCCTCTACAGGAGATCCTTCCTGTCCACAGCTAGAACCCTCTACAGGAGATCCTTCCTGTCCACAGCTAGAACCCTCTACAGGAGATCCTTCCTGTCCACAGCTAGAACCCTCTAGAACGACCCTCTGAAGAAACACTGGGTTACTACAGCATCTCATTTACCTTCAGGGGTTAAATAAATCTGATGAATTTGAATTGAATTCGGAACAAACAGACTTTCTGAGAGTTAAAGGAGCCGTCAGTCTCACCACAAAGCTTTTTTAAGTAAAAATAAAGCCCACCATCATTCTTTCAGGGTTTTATACACCAGGACATAATAAAAATGATCTGATCTTCATCTGTTCATAAGTTATTTATATTTAACCTGAAGTGAACAAAAACACCCAACAGATTCCGTCATGTCATTCTTCATTAAACAAAAACAAAAAAACTAAATGTAAAAACTAAGTCCAGAGGTTCAGTCCCAGCCAGGAGCTGCTAATCAGATGTATTGATTAACTGATCATCATTAGTATGAGCTTCTCTAAAAATAAGCAGGATTTTAGTCAGTTTGCTGGTCGGGAGCATACAGATGTGTTTAAACATGACGTAGAGGAGGAAACACATCAGACACTGCTGCTGCTCATTAATCTGTAAAGGGTTAAATGTTCCCAACAACATGCAGCTCATCATTCTATAGAAAGAAAGAAAATTCAGAAGTGACAAAAATATAAAAGACATCTGACAATCTTCCCAGGAGAGGAAGTCAAAGATTCACATCAAGGTCAGAGGTCAGACAGAGTGATGTTCAGAGAAATGACAAAGATCAGAAGAGCTCTAGCTCAGACGTTTACCTGGTGAGAGGTGACAGGAGATAATGGGACCAGCTGAGAAGTAGTCACATGGTGAAGTGATAATGAGAAGTGAACACAGGTGTGACTAGAGCTGTAACGATACACCGATGTATCGCGATACAGGGAGCAATATCGTATCGTGCGGTCCAATATCTATAATATAGATATAGTAAACGTGTTGTACTGACCACCACAAGGCGGGACAACATACACTCTAATATTGTATAAAAAAACATTTTCGCTGAAAAAAACTCTATAAACTGATGTGACAGCTTCTGGTCCAGGCCCTGGTCTTGTCCCGCATCGACTACTGCAACTCTTTGCTGGCCGGTCTTCCGGCGTCCTCGGTTAAACCTCTGCAGATGATTCAGAACGCAGCAGCACGTCTGGTCTTCAACCAGCCCAAGAGGGCTCATGTCACTCCGCTGCTCATTTCTCTGCACTGGCTTCCAGTTGCAGCACGCATCAAATACAAAGCTCTGCTTCTGGCTTACCAGACTCTAACACACACAGCTCCTACGTACCTTCACTCCTTCATCCAAACCTACATTCCCACGCGTCAGCTACGCTCAGCCGCTGAAAGACGCCTAGGGCTTCCACCACAACGTGGCATGAGATCATGTTCCAAACTCTTCTCCTCTGTTGTCCCCCGATGGTGGAATGACCTACCAAACTCGGTCCGATCCTCAGAGTCGGCAGCTACTTTTAAGAGCAGACTTAAGACTCACCTCTTTAAAGAACACTTTCAGTTTTAATGTGGAATTGATTTATGATTTATGATAGCGATTTGGGAGTTTATCTCTACAAAAAAAAAAAAAAATTGATACACTTGATGTGTCAGCGTCGGAATTAAACTGGACTCCAAACAGTCCACCTCCTTATATTGTTTCCTTCTCTTTGATTTCTTGCTTGTATGTTCTCTCAATGTAAGTCGCTTTGGATAAAAGCGTCTGCTAAATGACAGTAGTAGTAGTAGTGAAAACAGCATGCTAGGCGTGGTTTCAACTGCAGGAGCTGATGAATACTAACGAGCAAAGTAGATGTGACGAAACAGATACAGGCCGTTCGGACTCGGGTCTTATCGCCACCTGCGAAGTTTCAGAGATTAAAGCTGAAAGATAAGTTGTTGACCTGTTTTCACACCCACCATGAAGGTAAGAACACCTGTGGAGCTAAAATATTCAACAGAAACCTCAGAAAAACCGTTTTGGAATGGCCTCTTTAAATTAAAGGAATCTTTGTTAAAAGGGGTAGGAGTTTTCTTTCTGAGGTGAGATGTTTATTAGAGTTATTTTTGAATGTATTATGTCAATTTTGCCTCTTTTAACATCCAAAAACTAAAAGACAGAAAGTGGGAAGGTGAGAGGGGATGCAGAGCTGACTCCAGAGTAATAGTTCTTCTTCTCTGTACACTTCCTCGTCCCCTTTCCCATCTCACTCTTCCTTCTCACCTTTCTTATTTCCCTTACAATTCTTTTTATCTTCTCTCTCTGTTAAAACTGCATGTTTCATCATTCAGCCTCTTCTTCTTTTCAGCCTCAGTCTTTCAAATCCCACAATCCCACTCCCCTCTTCTCTCCTCTTTTAAATCCTGCTTTCCCCCTCTTTATCGTCACTACCTGTCTCTCCATTCATCAGTATTTCAGCTCCGGCCCGATAGCATCATTGCCTTACTGCTGTGCCAGGTTGACAGTCTGTCTGTCCTCACCGTGGGCTTTAAACACACTAAATCAACGCCTGAAAGAAATAGATATTTTGTCCCTGAGATAAGCCCATTTCCTGGCGAGTGTGCATTGAAATGATATAATAACTGACATGGATAGGAGAATGCAGGAAGAGCGAGGGAGTGAGGGGAAACAGAGATAAATATGGCATTTGCAAGTTTCCTTTTGCAGGATGAAGGCACCTCCATTTTTCTGGGGGAGGAGAGGGGGTGCAGGGTCTAAACGTTGACAGAGGAGGTGGTAAATTGAATGCCATGAGACGTCTGAGCCTCTCTGTCTCTAAAAAGAAATTCAATTAAAGTGTATTGGAGGCTTGTGAATGTGGCAGAGACTGGGCTCTCAGTGGCTGATAAGAGCAGCTCCTCTCAGCAAGAGGTGTTATAACTGAAGCCAGATCACTCGCTGCTAAACGTGTAATCCCCTGCAGCCGAACAATATGGGCCCCAATGTGATTCAATACAGCCACAGCCAATTCTCCACATTAAATCAACGCAGGGGTGCCCGAGTTCCCGCCACTGCCACCACACAGCCGCTAACGCACTTCCTCCAGCTTAAACCAACCACACACAGAAATCAGAAAGCCAGACCTCCAACAATAGTTTCTATCTAACACCCAACACGCACATACATACATGCTTCTGCACACGCATTGTATAAAAGCTCCCTTGGGAAGTGATTTCAGTCCTTTCAGTGTTAAGTACCTTCCTCGCTCTGGCTAATGCCACCCTTAATACTGGAATTATACACTCTGTGTGTGTGTGTGTGTGTGTGCTCACCTTTTGAGACAGATTAAAAAGAAAGATGAGATTAAATGGTGCTCCTTGGCTGATGCACACGCAGTCTGGTTTTGTGACCAGTTAAGCTCAAGATCTGTGAGTGTGAGTGAAATCTGCCACACACAAAACTCAACTTTTACAGCTTAAAGGGATACATCAACCATTTGGTAAATAATCTCATTGATCGATTTATCAGATTGGCATGATAAGCCCTGGTTGTAGAGCTTTGTGCTTCAGGAAACACTTGCACACAACATAAGTGACAAAACGAGAGGCGCGGCCTTCTGAAAAGAGGAGAAACTGTTTGTCTTTTATTCAGCTCGGAAATTAAAAGTTTTTTATGTAATCTGGGATTGAAAAGGTTATTAGGAATGTAAAGAGGCTTCAACAGTTGAAAATCTGTTTAATTAAATGTAAGAAAGTCAGATCTAATGAGACTAATGAGAGGGAAAGTGTGTTCAGGAAGAAGAATTAAATACAGTGTGTGTCTGTTGTTAAAGCAAAGTCTGGATGTTACATTTACAGAGTGGAGGAGAAGGAAGAGAAAGTGAGCAGCTGTAAGCAAGCAGAGTTCAGATCTACGTCCATCATAAGCTTCAGATTTCAGAATTAGACTCGTCCCCCATGTTTATCTCACAACAAGCAGAGAATTAAAGTATTTTTAACTTGGGTAGAGGAAACAGAGTACATTTGAATCAGTTCATCTGTCGTTGAATCTGTGGATCTGTCATAAAGCAGATGATTTGTCCCTGAATCTATTGGTCGGTTACTGAATCCATTGATCTGTTAATTTGTCATTAAATCCTTGGATTTATTGCTGAATCTGTTGATTAATTGTTTGGCAACTGTTTTTTTCAAAGGTGTTTGTGGCCAAGTTGAAAGAAAAATGCTGACATTTGGGATTTAAGTCCCGCCCCCTCCATGTAAAAGTCATTTTTCTGACCAAAAACGAAATGAAAACACACCTCAGATAATTTTTCCAGGTGTTATCGCTTGTTGATTCATGAAGCTCTTACCTTGTTGGATTATATTTAAAAATATGCGTGCATGTGAATTCATTTACTGTTGTGTTTAACTTAGTAACATGAATTGTTTTGGGGAAAATCATAAAAAAATACAAAATCCAAGTCTTACTGCTCTCACAGTCTTCTGGCCTCAACATACATGAACACACAGGCTCACATAATCATGTCATTAGTGAGTAATAGGTTTTCTGGAAATAAAGCTCATTAATTAATAACAAGAGGTACACAATAAACCCACATTAACAGCCAGCACACACACACCCACACACACACCCACACACAGACCCACACACAACTACTACCCCATCCAATCTCCAATTATTAATTAGTGAAAGTGAAATCTATGAATTACTTGCTCCATTATGTACTTTAGCAACTTCAATTTGCATTGTGGCCTGTTTCTCCCTGGCCAGCAGATTAAAGTGGCTATTTGAAATCAATTTCTCTAATAACAGATCTTAACGAGCTCATCAATTAAAGCTTCGTTAATGGCTTGTTACCATCCGCTGTGTGTATGTGTGTAAATAGGTGTGTGTAGTCCTGTCTGCCTGTGTTACTCCTGATGAAGACACACCCCGTACATACATCACCATGATTGGTCTGAGAAGGCTGTGCTGCTGGATATTGATAGGAGGCGACATGGGGGTTAGGCTTAACTTTTTGTTAACCTAACTGGAACCTTCAAAGAATATTGGACACATACACATTCTCATTTAGGGCAGGAGTGGAGGCGTGTCCCGGTCTTCAGAAGCTTTTTTGAAAGAGTCTTTATGTAAATGAGTGTGGTAATGGCTTCCAGAGCTGAGGTTGTGATTTCAATAAGTTAGCCTGCTCACTGGGGCATTTTCCATGTTAGAAACACTATTAGAATTCCTCATAGACACACTCACACACGGTTATGAGTCTGTGACCTCCTTTCTGACCCTTCTATTCTTTGACACACACACAGTCACGCCCCCTCTAAATGTAAGTGTTATGTATGCATGAGTTGGTCTAAGTTCTCACAGAAAGGTCTGTAATAAGCAGTTCACTCATTTAACCTCTGCCTCCATGCTTTCCTTAAGCAGTGATGAAGGAGGCTACAGCAAACATGCTGCTCACATTCACCCAGTAAGTCGACACATCGCTCTGCTACAACGGATTCATTCATTCACTTATTATTTAATCTGAAACGCTCTCACATTCTCAATGGTGCCAAAGTCTGTCTGGTACAAAAACACAGTCCATCCAGAACAACTAAATATGCCTCTAAAATCAGAGCCCAGGATAACAGCTGAAGAACATAACAGTGACACATTAAATCAATCAGATTAGTAACTAAAGACTGAAACAGAGACAGATGAATCAATGGCAGTTAAAAGCTTTGTTGCAGCAACAAACAGCTGATCTCTCCTGGTCTGTATGGAGTTTTAGGATTTGTAAGACGAGCCACACTTAAAAATGCTTAAAATAATTATTAATGTTCCAGGAAATCAGATCTGTCCAGTCAAGTTTAGAATAGTTTTGAAAGTAAATTAACAAAAGTGGTTAGTTCCAGTCTTAAAGCAGAATGAGAAACAGCATGATTTTAGAGAAATAAAAAAAAAACTGTTATTCTTTTTTGAAGTACAGAAAACAGGACTCAGTAGTGTGACACTGTTAGGATTAGAGTGATGCCAATTTGTGTATTTTCATATTCATATTTGTATCATATTTACTACATGAGTTTCTGAGATCTCTATGTCATCAACGTGATCAATACTTGTTTTAAAAACCTGTTATGATATAGAAAAGGTTTAATAGGGTTAATAAACATCTCATTGCCAAAAGATCAGAATTTTCTGGCCAGTTTTTGATGGGTTGGGTCTTCCGGGTTAAACCAAGAAGTTCTTTATGAAATAGATTAATTGAGTGGGATTCAGTGAACTGTACTTCACTGCACTTCATGTACTAGAGTCAGTTATGGCGTTCCTCAGGGTTCAGCGCTTGGAACAATCCTCTTTACTATAAATATTCTTCCACTTGGCAAAATGATTATACAACATAATATACATTTCCATTATTAATGTTGCTGATATATTTATCAATAAATATATCAATAATCCAGATTACAAGCTTGTCTTTGTGACATAAAGTCTTGGGTGAGCCTTAATTTTCCATTATTAAATTCAGACAGCTTGTGGTTTTTGGACCTGAGCACCTCTCACTGCTTTCACCTCTCACCTTTAGAGGTGGCAAAGACGATTTCGCTCCGAATGAGAAGCTCAACGGCTGTTTGTCGTTTTTCGAACAGTGCGCATGTGTTGTAGCCTCTCGTCCCTCCTTCTTCCTTCTCTTCCTCCTCTTCCCTCAACAGAAGAAACGCCTTCTGTGAATCAGGAATTGCGTAGTTGTGTTTACCATCGGCATTGCTGGAGTTTTTTGTAGAACTACAACAACTTTGTTTCCGCTTTTAATTTGACATTGTTCATCTTGTCTTCAACTCTTTCTCTCACTCTTTCGTTTGTTTAGACATCCAAAAACCCCGCCCCCTTCAACGTAGTCAGCACACTCCGTTGCGCTGTGTGTGTGTGTCTGTATGTGAGTGTGTTGTGTTTATTTGCATCTCTGTACTCCGTTTAGATACACAGTTATAATTGCATTTGTCAGTGGCTGTATTTTATTTTGACCGGATTATCTTGTATGTCTTGATGTGACTTCTTGTCAGAATTGACGCTGAACTCTCGCTTAAAAAATAGACCAGACACCAAAATGATAACTTAACAGCTCCATGTCTGGCGTGAACTACATCATATAGGTTAGCAGCGGCGCTGAATGGAAGCGGCCTTGGTTCTGCTGCGCTTTGCGGTGCTTCCGCGTGAAGTAGTACGGAGGCCTAAGCAAACTACGTAGTACGTACAGAAATATGATTGACAATAGATAACGAAACAGGTTCGTTATCTATTGGCTACTTTATTTCAAGCCCCATCAGGTCTATGATTTATGAATATTATAACTTTTTCTTTTGGAAACCAGAAGTACAAGACCGCTACAAGTTGATAAAATGATTTAAAAGTAAATTTGACGTCTAAATTTGCTACAAAATCCTCTTTAACACTTTTAAATGCATCATCAGTATTTTTACTTGCCACCACCAGCTGACAGTCATGCATAACTTAGATTTTAACACATTTATGTGCAGTCAAACATAAAACATCAAAGTAAGAAAGGAAATGAAAAGCTGAGTTACTGATGGTTAATTTGCTGAGAAAACTCAGCAGATTAAGTTAATTTTACCTCAACAACAATGTAAAGAACCTGTTATCTTTGACCAGGACATGTCCTTTAAAACACGTTACCAGGACGACCTTATTCCACCTAAAAATACTTTTATGCTCTGTTTCCTATTCTTTATACATTGACTGACTTTCAATCAATCAATCACCTTTATTTATAAAGCACTTTATAACAACCACAGCTGACACAAAGTGTTGTACAAAAATAAAAATTACATAAAATATAAATACCCCCCCCAAAAAAGAAAATAAACAAACAAACAAACAAACAAACAAACAAACAAACAAACAAATAAATAAATAAATAAATAAATAAATAAATAAATAAATAAAATAAAATAAAATAAAATAAAATACAATAAAATAAAATAATTAAAGCAGAACTAAGTAAGTTTTGCTCTCGCTCTCCCCCTACTGGTCCCCTGTGAAAGCTCACTGTCGTAACGTTCCCCCGCCGCCGCCGCAGACCCAGATGCTCTACCGATGTTCACTCGCGACTGAGCTCTCTCTCGGTCCCAATCACGTTTCCTTTTTTCTGCTCGTCGGTCAAAAGTTTTTTCGTTCTTTTTGGTTCTGCCATCTTTGCGCTCCTAAGGGTGGCGTTGCTAACAACGGCAAGGGCTTCATGCTTGTATTTATGTACGTGAGTGTGAGTGCCGTAAAGCAGGTTTGTTCTCGCGAGATTAGTCGGGTCCGATCCACTGAAAGTTGCAAGTGCTGCTTTCAGGACACAGACCCCGGAGGGAGGGGAGGGACCCATGAATCACCCCGCCAAGTCCTTGTTTACCCCCACAGGGACTCTAGAAAACATTTATTGAGGTGAAAAAACTTACTTAGTTCTGCTTTAATTAAATACCTAATTTAAAACTAAGTCTCACTGAGGTTTAAAGCCAAAGAATAAAAGTGGGTTTTAAGACGCGATTTAAAAGTGGACAGTGAAGGGGCCTCTCTAACGTGCAAGGGCAAAGTATTTCATAGTTTTGGAGCCATGATAGAGAAGGCCCTGTCCCCTCTGAGCTTCCTCTTAGATCTCGGTACCTCCAGGAGCAGCTGGTCAGCTGACCTGAGAAACCGACAGGGTGTGTGAAGATGAAGAAGCTCAGAGAGCTTTGTTAAGAATCATTCCTCTTGCTATTAGTCTGTTAACATGGTGTGGCTGGTCTCACCTGGCTCCTGTTGCAGCTACACACCTCCATCCACCTCATCAGCCTCTGCAGTATTTCAACCCGGCTCTCTCAAGATGCTGGAGAAGTTTTCTGGGTATCTAGAATGCTCCAGTTCACCCTCCTCCACTGGCCTGTTCTCATATGTCCAATGTTATTGGCTTAAAAATTAATTAAAAAAAAGAATTGATTTATGAGTCATGATTGTTTCTCAGCTCCTAACAAAAATCACGTCTTATCTAAGGTCAGCTGTGGGCTGAAGACAAACAACATTCAGATGGTCTAAGTAAAGTTTAGCACATACATTTCTATAAACTGCAGCTCATTACTAAACATTTAGTTCTCTTGTGAATTTCCAACAGAAACAGAGGGAGACTCTCAGCCATGTCTCTGCTCTCATCAACCGCCTGTTTATCAGCAAACTTGCACTTTAATGATTGATACAGGGAGAACTAATTATGACACCTCAGTTCACTCATTAAGCTACACAGCTACAAATGATTAATTGATTTATCACATTTTCCCTCGGCTCCATTTATAATCTCTTGCTGAAATGAGTTTGGGGAAGGAGAGGGAGGAAGGGGAGACCTGGTCTTGTGTGAGGGGGGAGACATGCAATGGAAGAATGGGTGAGACAGAAGGCTATGGGGGAGAGGAGAAGAGAGGTGGGAGCAGGGGATGATGGAGGGAGTGAAGGTTAGAAGGTGGTACAATTTTAATGGTGGAGTGGAGGTTAAGCAATATTAATATACTCCAACTGCTGCTATTAAGGTATATTAATGCACTGGGGTTCAAAGATAAGTGCTCTAATTATTATGGCTGTGAGGGGCCACATCAGAAACATTCAGTCTGACTTAATGTGGCTGATTCAAGTCAAAACAGAACCAATTGGCAGAAGCTGGATAACCCCAACTTTAACATTTACATCAGCTGTTTACTCTATGGCCCTGTCCCATTACCCACCCTGCACCCTACGAAGTGCACTTAGCAGAAGGGCATATAAGGGCTCGAAGTGCGTAGTGAATAAGTGCGCACATATTAGCAGTATTGGGACATCGAGCACTACGTGCCACAGCGTTCTTTCTCCATGACAACCAAAATGACAGTACCGGTCGTTTTTTGCGCTATTTTCATACTAGAAATTATTTTAAAAGTCCAACAATCATTTCGAGGAGAATGAAGCGCAGGAACCAAAGGAGGTGTATAAGATATATGAGGAAACTGAGGGAATTTACCTTTCGCCAGCCTCTCCCCAAGAACGGCTATTGTCCAATCACACATCATAGCAACCGTTACTATCCGAGTAGTTCCGGCAAACACTGACTCCAAGCAGGATCCCATGTTATTTGTAAATCGGACACTGGATATCCTGATAGATTATCTGGAGGAGTTTTGTTCTTTTCATTCTCAAAAACACAACATGAGCGGTGCCTACAATGGATTAAACAGTGTGGACGGCCCCCACTTCAGTTAAATGTGTCGGACATTACGAAGCATAAATACGTCTGCTCAAAGGTAAGGCTAACGGCTAACTACCTACCGTGTTGTCTAGATCCACTAACCGGAGGCAAGAACACAAATTGGACCAAAGTTATAATTACCATGGATATACAGTGGGGCAAAGAAGTATTTAGTCAGCCACCAATTGTGTAAGTTCTCCCACTTAAAAAGATCAGAGAGGCCTGTAATTTTCATCATAGGTATACCTCAACTATGAGAGACAAAATGAGGAAAAAAAATCCAGAAAATCACATTGTCTGATTTTTAAAGAATTTATTTGCAAATTATGGTGGAAAATAAGTATTTGGTCAATAACAAAAGTTAATCTCAATACTTTGTTATATAGCCTTTGTTGGCAATGACAGAGGTCAAACGTTTTCTGTAAGTCTTCACAAGGTTTTCACACACTGTTGCTGGTATTTTGGCCCATTCCTCCATGCAGATCTCCTCTAGAGCAGTGATGTTTTGGGGCTGACGCTGGGCAACACGGACTTTCAACTCCCTCCAGAGATTTTCTATGGGGTTGAGATCTGGAGACTGGCTAGGCCACTCCAGGACCTTGAAATGCTTCTTACGAAGCCACTCCTTCGTTGCCCGGGCGGTGTGTTTGGGATCATTGTCATGCTGAAAGACCCAGCCACGTCTCATTTTCAATGCCCTTGCTGATGGAAGGAGGTTTTCACTCAAAATCTTACGATACATGGCCCCATTCATTCTTTCCTTTACACGGATCAGTCGTCCTGGTCCCCTTGCAGAAAAACCGCCCCAAAGCATGATGTTTCCACCCCCATGCTTTACAGTAGGTATGGTGTTCTTTGGATCCAACTCAGCATTCTTTCCCCTCCAAACACGACAAGTTGAGTTTCTACCAAGAAGTTCTATTTTGGTTTCATCTGACCATATGATGTTCTCCCAATCCTCTTCTGGATCATCCAAATGCTCTCTAGCAAACCGCAGACGGGCCTGGACGTGTCCTGGCTTCAGCAGGGGGACACGTCTGGCACTGCAGGATTTGAGTCCCTGGCGGCGTAGTGTGTTACTGATGGTAGCCTTTGTTACTTTGGTCCCAGCTCTCTGCAGGTCATTCACTAGGTCCCTCCGTGTGGTTCTGGGATTTTTGCTCACCGTTCTTGTGATCATTTTGACACCACGGGGTGAGATCTTGCGTGGAGCCCCAGATCGAGGGAGATTATCAGTGGTCTTGTATGTCTTCCATTTTCTAATAATTGCTCCCACAGTTGATTTCTTCACACCAAGCTGCTTACCTATTGCAGATTCAGTCTTCCCAGCCTGGGGAAGGTCTACAATTTTGTTTCTGGTGTCCTTTGACAGCTCTTTGGTCTTGGCCATAGTGGAGTTTGGAGCGTGACTGTTTGAGGTTGTGGACAGGTGTCTTTTATACTGATAACGAGTTCACACAGGTGCCATTAATACAGGTAACGAGTGGAGGACCGAGGAGCCTCTTAAAGAAGTTACAGGTCTGTGAAAGCCAGAAATCTTACTTGTTTGTAGGTGACCAAATACTTATTTTCCACCATAATTTGCAAATAAATTCTTTAAAAATCAGACAATGTGATTTTCTGGATTTTTTTTCCTCATTTTGTCTCTCATAGTTGAGGTATACCTATGATGAAAATTACAGGCCTCTCTGATCTTTTTAAGTGGGAGAACTTACACAATTGGTGGCTGACTAAATACTTTTTTGCCCCACTGTAAATGCCAGAACGTTAACCTACTCTCTAAACTAAGTTTAACAAGCCCTTTAGCTTTAGCTAACATTAGTTAACATGTGAGCTAACATTAGCTGCTGTTGTTGTCGGCTGTTGTTGTGTTGACATATTTTTTTATCAGTTTACAACAAAGTCAAACATATAGCACCCCAACAAGCAACTTTAAAGCTGGAGTGCGTAACTTCTGTAACTTCTGTCGCCCCCTAGCGGAATTTTTGCGTCATTACAACAATAAAGCTGGCGCTTCCATATGACGTAAGCCCAGCTGCCACCGCTTTATCTCTGCCGTTGTTATTCCAACCGGTATCTGTCTTAATCAAGCTTCAAATTCAGTCTGTTTACTTTACCTGGCTCTATATTTGTTTCAATAAATATCATTTCATTGTTGAAAAAATCAAGAGAAACCAGTAAAATATAAAAATACTGGTAAAAAAACCTTCAGAGTTCAGGTTGGATTGTTTACAGGTTTGATTGTTCACTTTAATCTACATTTAACAGTTTGGTGTTGAAATTTATTAGTCAGCTGTTGGGGCCACAATGATCTATTTGTCTTATTCAGTGAATTTTTTCAGTTTTGACACGATGCAGAATCCTGCAGTCAGCTACACTGATCTGACTGACTGAAAAACTGTTACACTGGCAAACTGACAGACACAAACTGACACAGATAGAGACAGAATCAGCTGATGAGCTGGAACTTCGGCGCTCTGGGTTTCATCTGGTGCGCATTTTATATTTTGACAGTGTGTGCGGACCTGCGGACCACTTATGTGCACCCGTGAACATCAGCCAGATCTCTTCTCTCCACCGAGGAAAAGCGACGCCGATACAAATTCGCGTTTGCCTTTTCCTTCGGTCACTTTCCTTCTTAGCCAATAGTCCCTCTGCCGAACGTCCAGGAATTTTTTTTTTTTTTCGTGGTAGGATCCACTTCCCGATAAGTGTCTCTCGGCTGTTTATTTGGATTCTCCGCCATGTCGACCTTCACGTTCTGCCGGCTGCTACGAGACACTGCGTTCTATTTCTTATTATTTTTCTTGTTGTGATGTAAAAGACGTAATTTCATGTGCGACAGCGCGGGAATGTCGCAGTCGACACTCAAAGTAAAAATGATATATATTGAAAAATACCGTGAGATGTTTGAGGAGCCGATCGGCTTAATCTGCATTGTGTCATCTCCTCTGATAGTGGCTTGGCTGAAACGGACATCCACGGACATGTAAAAGTTACGCACTCCAGCTTTAAATACTACTGTTTTTATCTTTTATAAAGCATTTAATGAACGGAAAAACTACCTCTGAGATTTAGCTTCAGACCGGCCGTTGTAAACATTAGCCTTGATAGCAGTCGTATCTCCTTCATTGCGTGTCTTTTTATTCCGAATATATCCCTCCACTGCATACTGTAAGTCTCTCCTGCATTGATCGGGAGTATATTGCAGAGATATTTATCCACATGGGGAGCCTAAGTCTCCTCCCCTTCCGGTCGGCTCATGGGTCCCCTGAACGAAAAAATAACGAATGGAAGTCAATGAAGTTTTTTTCTGGTCCGCTTTGTTTTACACCCTGAATCACTGCTGTACCGCAATTTAAATGATAAATAATGATGGATGATGATAATAATGTCTTGACCGGGTCTGTCAAGTGGATTTGGATTTATTTATTTTTAAAATTTCGTAATTAAAATGACTACAACTGGAAAGTCGCACATATGACATCACGGCAGAACCTCCCGAGTCTCCCCGCTGCCTTTTCCCTCCTTTTCCCTCATTTTTACGCGACAATGCTGGTGTGTTTTGTACCTGGACGTCACCACAAAACTAGTCGTTTAATGCTCCTTCCTTCGTCCTCATAGAAGGAGGTGAAGCTCGCTAAACTCGCCGCCATTGTTCCTATTCTGATTCTTCTTCTCCTTCTGAGTGGTATGGTGACGTCAATTGGTTGTAGTCTACTATGTGTCTTCACACAAAATATAAAATAACTTTTGCCGCGTGTCGAAACGGATCGCTTTCTCTGCATCAAAACTTGTCTTTACAACTCACGGACATCATATGTTCGATCCATGGTGCATTTTAAACTGGATCAGAAAATAACTTTTATCGCTCCATTGACTTCCATTCATTATTATTTCGTCCAGGGGACCCATGGACCAGAAGGAGAAGGGCGTGACTTAGGCTCTCCATAAAGTTCATAAAGATCTTGTGAAACCAAAAGTCACTGAAAGCACGGTTATTCCTGTTTGTTGGATGTTCTACTAGGACGTGTGCAGCCCACACAAACATAAATATACCATTTTTGTGATATTTAAACACTGAAAGCTCGCTGATGTCTTCCAACAACATTTAACTTCGCTGGACGAGTGGCAGAGGTAGCAACAGTAACTAAAGGGGCGGGGCTTGGCGAAAGGTCAATTATGAGTTTCAGAATTATATTTTATGCATATCAATTATTTCTTAGTAGTCCTCCTGAATCCTGCACTCTGAGCAGCTGCTCCACTCTCTCCAGGTAAACATAATGATGTAATGCTGTCAAACCAGGAAGTGCCCAACTTGCTGCTTTGCTGCAGCCAGGACAAATTAATACTATGTAACGCCAACAGTAACATTTTATCATATATGTCTCCCAGACAGGAAGTAACATGATACAGAACCTTTAAAGAGCCCAAGTGTTCATTTGTACACATTTTTTAAAGTAAAATAACATAAACTGAAATGGCAGAAAGCTGTTCACCACAGAACGATGACTCTAAAATGAATGGAGCTTTCGTCTGCATTTTACAGCAGTAATACTTTCATTTGATTGTCATTAAAACTCTATATACTTTTAGTGTTAATTCAATGAATAAGATCTTACACACTATCATCAGAACGCAGCAATGTAACAAGCCATTTCGAGCATTTAGCCACCTCCCACTATATTGTTTCAAGTGAAGTTAAGAGAAACAGCAGTAAAAACTTCCACCCACAGAAAACTCTGCCATCACTGAATATTCTCACCTTAAACAGCTGATCTTAGAAAAACAAAACTGTCTAACTGTGATATGTTTTATATCTTCTCAGAACTTTGTCAGGTTTATTGAATATTTTCTTACTTTTATGTGCTTTCTGCCAACCAGTGCACTGCTCATTGGCAAATCCAGACTCAAACCAAAACAATATGTCCATACAGCTGCAGAATCTTAATAATCCATTCATTTCAATCAGGTGTGTCAAAGCAGGGTAACACCTGAAATGTGCAGGACAGGAAGCGGCCCTGACGACTTGTATGGTGAAGTCAGGGTTTCCCTCCTGGTCGTGGTACCTTTCACAGCCCAGCCCTGGATGAGCAGGGTTTAATGGCAGCCATGTAAATAAAAACAGTGTTTTCTTCAGTATTATGACAGGAAAATATTGTGTTGAAATTCTCATATGAAATTGTCATGTTATTTTTGTAAAAAATGGTTTTAAAATGTGTTTAAAATAAGCATAAACTACTTTTACTAACTTAGATATTTGCAAAAACTTGAACCTGCCCGCCCCGAGGCGATTGAAATAAGAAGACGTGGCCACAACACCATGAACCGGGACGATGGAGTCTACTTGTTGGACCACAGCTGGGACTCCATCATCACCAGGGAAGAAGCGGGCAGCAGGGGGCGACATCGTCCCCTGCTGCCCGCTCATAAAAGGAAGTAACATCTACAGAAACAACAGCTCTGAAGAAGGCGGAAGTAAACACGCCGAAACATGTCAGCAACAGGTAATACACCTCTCAAGAAGCCTGAGTTTAAAAAGAACCAAAAACAAGATGATTTTTCAATACTCAGTAAGAACCTACCTCAAGATTTCATTCTATAAAGTTTATTATATATTAAAATAATATAATGCAAATTCCCTGCACATGTTTTGGACCAATAGAAATAAACACCACAATTGTATTTCATATTTTTTTGATCGCGTAACTAAACCTCTGCTTAAATTTGCCGAACCTTGGTTAAAGTTAAACACGTCATGTTACTTACTAGCCAGCACTGAACAAGATGCCTCACACTGTGTTAAACACTTTAACCCAACTGACTGGTCTAAGTGGAAGACATCTGTAACAAGGAAACATGTCCTTTGGGAAAAGGAGAAGAAGTACGTTCTTGTGAGGAGAAAGGAGGAACTTTATGAAGAAAAGAGGGGAGGGACTCTAATGGCAGAAAAGAAGGAAGAGGTCTATCAGGAGAAGGTGTAATGAGATGGTGAAGCTCTGCTGCCTAACAATAGCTGCTGTGTGTCACTGCTTAGCCTGCTGCTCTCCACCTATTTGTCATAATCACAGCCAGTTTTCTCATTAGTGGAAACCATTAGCCCAAAAGCCTTATCTGGCTCTTATCAGCTCCTCCAATAGCACATCACTAAGCTCTGCAATCATGCACTCACACATCATAAAATCTTAAAATCACTAGGAGCTGTGCAGCCCAGCAGAACTAACACGCACAGTGTCACTGGCACATGGCGCCTTGCTCAGAAATCTAACAAGGAAATTTCTAGCTGCACACATGTAAGCGAGTAACTCCTGCAGTGCCAGCACGAGTTACCCAGCACACCCATCCTAATCTGGCTTCATTAGCAACGTTTGTCCCTCCTCAGTTGCTGGGCTTTGTTCAGCTGTCAGGATGACCAATGATGTCTCAGTGTTGCTTGATTCATGGCAGCGACCCTTAGATCACATCTGATGGCAGCGTCAGGCCAAATGACCAAACACCCCCCCAGCAGCCCATTATGGTCTATTTATCTAGCAGGACATCTAATGGGACAGAGCTTCTTTTCTACTCCTACACTGTGATGCTATCTCTGAAGGCTTAGTTGAGACTTGGACTGTTTGACGGTGGCTATCTGAGGTGGTGCAGGTTAATAACTGGAATAGCTGTTAACTTCTGAAACAGATGAGAGAGAATTAGACTTGAATGGACCTGGTGGAGGCTCCTCTGCTTTGAAAACCTCATGAGGCACCTATGTGCAATTACTGGGGAGGGGCAAAGTAACCACAATTTCAAATCATCAGTCATGTTTGCATTGAGAATATTTTAAGTATAGATGAAAATGAATAAAGTCTAAATCTTTTAGGAGTTTTTGAAACTTTCAGGCAGGAGCTTTTTATGCAAATATATAAGGATTGTTTTCCTTCTCTTATTTTCCAGGAGCTCTTGTGCCATTTTACTGACACGTGGTCCTAGAAACAGCAGCCACCAAGTTAAAGTATCCCAGCGTGTGGTTCATAGAAATCTTCCATAAAGTATAATATATATTTGCCCCACAAGTTCTGAAATTCATTAAAAGTTGCAGTTCTTCAGGGATCTGAACAACATGCTGGCTCCAGTAAAACGGACCTCGAGTTCACTCATCTGTATTTTTTCCTCACATGATTTTATTACCTCAGTGTTAGTCATCAAATGTTAAAACAAGACTGCTGCAGCTCTCACAGTGTGCAGGCACACGACCCAGATGTGGCACTGCATCTGCCATAGGTGGATCTGGTCGGGTTCTTACACCTTTGCTCAACTTGAAATGCTGCAAAATGTTAGTTTTTCAATAGGTGTGCTGCTACATGTGTCAGTGTGTCAACAGTAGCGAGCTGCCAGCGCCTTCAAAGCCTTTTCTACAGGCCTAAAAAAACCCTGAATCATAGACTGATGTTAATTTTGTCCATGAATTCCAAATAGTCTGTCTGCTTCCCGTAAGCTGCTGCTTATAGACATGGATTTTTATATTAAAGCATTCAACCAACCACATTTCAACCATCACTTGTTGCCATGTAAAGTCCAAGAACTCTTCCTGGAGGTCTTCAAAATCCATTCTGCAGGCCCCTCTAACAGAAACTCATAAGTGATTAATATGGTACTTCATCCAGTCAGATTTCAAATTGGGGATATTGAGGCCCTCTGGCAGGCATTCGGTGATGTCAGCGTTTTCACACCCTGTGATCAGACATGTCAACCTTGAGAACCTAGAATTAGGGAGACCAGGGTTGAGGGTGGGGGAAGCGAGCGCTGGTAGTGTCGGAGCGCTGGAGGGGCGTGAGTTGCGTTAGTAGTAGTATCGCCACGGTGGTTTAATAGTCGTGTTGCAGTGGTGTGAGACCGTTTGCAGCATGTAGTCTATGCTTGTAAGACGGTCCTTCAGGTGTTATTGCTATAAATAGCCGGTTGGAAACAACGGACGGCAGAAGGTGTCAGAAATTCGGGAGAAATTCAGGCGAAAGTTGGCTCCGGGAGATTTTTGGGAGGGGCACTAAAATTTGGGAGTCTCCCGGCCTGGGATTGGATAGTTAGAGAGCGTACTGGTCAGAGCTAGCAAACTTTTATGCGCTGCACAAACAGAAGTACAGTTGTGTTGAATAGCCGTTACAATGTCTGAATAAGGAGAAGAGATGGATTTGGTTGTAGATTTATTGTCAAAATAATTTTCAAGATGGACTTTAAAGAAAAGCTGGACATCATGAAAGGAATTCTTTTTAAGAGTAAAATGTTGCTATTCCCCTGAATATTGTTGCAGTTTTATTAAATTATGTTTTTGTCGTGTGTCACGGCTGTAGCTGCAGTAAACGCTTTTGTTTTTTCAGTTAAATCAGTACAAAATAACTTTTAAAACTTGAATCTACATGATACTTGTGATATTCACCAAAAAACATGTTCAGCTTCATATTAGACACTCTGGACACCTCAGATGGTTTTTCAATAGACTAAATAACCGCAATAATTCGGTTCGCAGCCAGAAGTGGTGTTCTGATGATTTTTGCTGCCTGAAGAAAAATGCAGCCATGTGACAACTTATTTCATAATGAGATGTTATTAGAAGTTTATACAGTATTCTTGTTTATGGTGAGTGTGACCTGTTAATTATTTAAACATATTTTTTATCATCCTTCCCTGATATTTTCTATATAAAAGCCCTCTGGGTCCTTATTGGCCATTGTTGGGTCCTTCTCCTCTGGGTGTGTCCAAACATTTGCCTGTTCCTCTGATGATGCAAAGAAAGTCAAAATAACATCATATTTAGTGTTTCTGTCCTTGGAGAATTTATTTAATAGGTAAAATGTATTTATGGAAAAATATAGAAACAAAAATAAATGATAAATCTGTTGAAGTCAAGACTGTAGAACAGCACATGTGCAGAAGGAATCGGTAGCACAGCTTAACAGGTAACATATTTCTGCAGAACACCGGTTCCAGCAACGGTCGTCAGAGACACGACTGCAGAAAAGTTATTTAGTACTGATTTAAAGCAGAACTAAGTAAGTTTTGCTCTCGCTCTCCCCCTACTGGTCCCCTGTGAAAGCTCACTGTCGTAACGTTCCCCCGCCGCAGACGCAGATGCTCTGCCGATGTTCACCCGCGACTGAGCTCTCTCTCGGTCCCAATCACGTTTCCTTTTTTTCTGCTCATCGGTCAAAAGTTTTTTCGTTCTTTTTGGGTCTGCCATCTTTGCGCTCCTAAGGGTGGCGTTGCAAACAACGGCAAGGGCTTCATGCTTGTATTTATGTACATGAGTGTGAGTGCCGTAAAGCAGGTCTGTTCTCGCGAGATTAGTCGGGTCCGATCCACTGAAAGTTGCAAGTGCTGCTTTCAGGACACAGACCCCGGAGGGAGGAGAGGGACCCACGAATCACCCCGCCAAGTCCTTGTTTACCCCCACAGGGACTCTAGAAAACATTTATTGAGGTGAAAAAACTTACTTAGTTCTGCATTTAAGGTACATATTGTGACAACATGAGTGATGCAACATCTCTTTATACTTTATTTCAGCATAATAAAATGTTTTAGGGGTGATTAATTCAGTAAGAGCGCTAGGTGGGAAATGTACAGACCCCCACTGTGTGTAAATAATGTTCACATACTCTTGACATGTTGTGAACATACATACAGTATATTGTTATTATATTATAATACATGATAATTTTTATCAAATTTTTATCTGCTGCTGCTTTGAATCTGCAGCTCTGTAAAGTGTTTAAATACTTTTGCACTGAGTGCTTTAATTAGCTAAATCTCAGTCTAAATACATTTTCCTGTAAACTCCTTTCCTTCTTCCAACAACTCCTAATCCAAGCTATTTCCTAAATCGGTGTTTAAGTTCAACCAGCTACCTCCTCCTTTCTTTTCCTACCTTATCCATCCACATCTTCCTCTCCTTATTTCATCTCCTCCTCTACTCTCTCCATGTCATTAAGCTCTCAGCTCACTCATGCACCAAATCACGTAAAAGAGCTTCCATTTTGAGAGAAATTTGTTTGTGCCATTAATAGTGCTTAGTTTTCCACATGGTTTCCTAGCAGCCAAGAGGCATTAGAAAGAGAAGTGAGGTGCAACACATTTCCCCTCACATCCTCTCATCCTCTCATCTCAGCCTCATCCGTCACATGAAGGCATCCAAAAAAGACAGAAGGAAAGACGAGGAGTACCAGCTAAACATAAAAAACAAACAATGGCGAGAAGGAAACCACATAAAGTACACAGTTTGACAGATTGTGTTTAAGGTAGCACTTTTAAAATCTCACATCACTTTATAGTTGTTTGAAAGATACATTGATTTCTCTATTTCTCACTCTTATACTGAAATGCATCAAATTTTACAGCCAATGAGCTGTGGCGTTTCAAACTACCCTGAAAACATGTAGGGGTCCATTCTGTAAATCTGGGATGAGTCACAATGAAAAAGAGACACACAGCAAGTAAGAATAAACAGGAACCGACCAACGAGAGTTCTCTTTTCATTGAGTCGCCTTTCCTGAACGTGTCCCTGTTCCTTCTCTCTCCATAAACCTTCCTGCTCAGTTCGTCTGTGACATCACTTAGTTTTGTCACCTGCAGCCAACCTATCTGTGTAATTAATATAACCAGGGTGTGAACATTTTCAGGTCAGCTCTTCTTTCATTTCTTCTCCTCCATCCCGTTTTCCTCCTCTGTCACCCCAAATCCCCCCCTCCAGTTAATCATAGTTGTTCCCGGCAAAAGCAAGCGTTAACGGCTTGGTGCATCAGGAATGGTCCTGCGCTCCCCACCGCTAATCAGACCGTTACAACTGAGAAGCTTTGCATTATGCAAATCACTGGTCGGGAACAGGTGACATTTGTAGGAGAGCAGGGCGACAGGGCGATGGAGTCTGGCTGATTTAGACATTAGTCCCTGTCACAACGCAACACACACATGCGCGTGGTGCTCATTTGCATATTCACACAGCGCACACTCATTTCATACACCAACAGAAAGAACAAAGGTAACTCATCTGCTTTTGTTACTGTAAGTGAGAAGCTCATTTGATCAGCCAGTCTGGATGAAGCCACTCCTTCTTAAGCTGCTTTTTATTTCTTTTTCATTCTCAGATGCTGCACTCAGGTCCAACCAAAACAAGTTCATTACACTGGAGGCAGGAGATGATGATGATGATGATTTAAAAATAAAGAGTTTATTTCTGCAAACACTCGGCGGCAGAACAAACACAATGACATAAAACTCAAAAACATTAAACCAAAATCCAAATGAAGGTCAAAATGTTGGAAGAAACTTCACAGTCTTGATTTAGAAGACGGGGTGAGGAGTCCAGAAGGGGGTTCAGAACACGCTAAGATCATTTGAGAAGAACAATAGCTTAAACAACGATCTGCTACTGACCAGCTGCCGGACCGCAGCTTAATTGGGGCAAACAAAAGGACAGGTGAAAACAATTAATTAATTACAGGAAGTGACATAGAACTACAACAAAAAACTACAATATGGCTGAACAGGCCTGGTTCATGACACTGTCTCAAACATGAGCTCAGCTGTCGTACTGTGTTTCTTCTGGAAAGTGTTGTTACAGTAATGCAAACTGTTGTGATGGAGTTGCAACCTGTCCAGGTGTAGCCCCACCTCTCACCCGATGACTGCTGGAGACAGACACCAGCTCCCTGTGACTCAAAGCTTTCTAACATTTAAGATGCACTAACATAATCATTTAAAGTTCTGTAGGATTCTCTGGTGGAGCTACTGCCTAAAAGTTCCAACTGATGTTTTTAAAGTAGTTTTTATTTGTTTTTATAGGATTGACTCGTGTGTTTAGGATTAGGTAGAAAACAGGACCTAATGGTTTTGGTTCAGAAATACGTTACTGGCTGAATTCAAACAGAAACCAGACCACATCAGAATGTTCCTCCTGGTTTTTTGGGTCATAACACACACCTTTTAAATATTTCAAATTAAACACTAAGAGACATGAAGATGCTCTGATGTTAACTCATCAGCCAGTATGTGAGGCACACCTTGGGGGTTGGACCCCTTTGTCTTCAGAACTGACTTAATTTTTTTAGGAAAGGTCAGAAACATCCTGTAGTAGAACAGCTGGTCCTCTGGTGCAGTCAGAACCATCTAGGGCTCAACATCCTTAAACTGTTGAGATAGCAGTGGACTTCAGGAGGAGCCTCCACATCTGCCCCCAACAGCACAGCTGTAACTATGGTGGACACATTCAGGTTTCTATGGACCAGGACCTGAAATTAACAGCCAACATTGACATTAAGAATGTCCAGCAGAGGTTGAACTTCCTGCAGCAGCTCACGAAGTTTATCCTGCAGGACCTGCTGGTGAACTTCTACAGAGTCGTTATCAAGAGAGGATCACTGGTACCAATTTGCCATCTGTCCAGGACCTGTACACCTCCATCCAGGACCTGTCCTCCTCTATCCAGGATCTGTCCTCCTCTATCCAGGACCTGTACACCTCCATCCAGGACCTGTCCTCCTCTATCCAGGACCTGTCCTCCTCTATCCAGGACCTGTACACCTCCATCCAGGACCTGTCCTCCTCTATCCAGGACCTGTACACCTCCATCCAGGACCTGTCCTCCTCTATCCAGGACCTGTACACCTCCATCCAGGACCTCTTCCAGAGTGAGGAAAAGAGCAGGCAGCATCAACAGGGACCTTCTCATCCAGGATCTCACCTCTTCTTTTCCTTCAGGGTGGAGCTCCAGATCACTGAACTCCAAAACCACCAGACCCAAGACCAGTTTCTTCCTCCAGACCATCACCATGTTAAACAAACATGTTTAACACATTCATGAAGAAATAACTTCTTCTCTCATGGAAATTATTTTTATTTTATTTGTATAAACAGCTTCAAACATCCATCAGACATTTCTGGTGGATGATGCTGCTGAATGTATCTGGTCTCTATGTCTCGTAATGTGAGCCGGAACCAAATTCCTGCTGGGACAAACACATTTGGTTCTGACTCTGACTGCACGTAGCTTGACACTATTTCATCACACAACGTTGGTTCAGACACTGACTTATAGACGACATGCACCCTAACATGTAATCTAAGGTGTGTTTGAACAGGAAACCAGAGAAACACTAGAGTATGAATAATGTTACAGATTGACTGTATTTTACTGTGTTTTACTGTATTTTACTGTGTTTTACTGTATTTTACTGTGTTTTATTGTATTTTACTGTGTTTTTTATTGCTCTTATGTTTATCCATCAGTTTCAAACAGGATTCTGTGTCGCCTGCTTCAGCCTCTGGGATACATCTGGCTGTGGTCACTGGTGCGCTCGGACTCTCAGAGGCCTTGAGTACCATGATTCTGTTTTAAGACAACTTATTTTACAAACTGTCATGGACGTCTGACCTTTGAGCCGTTTGGGAAGGTCTGCTGAAGGACAGGCTACAGGGGGATGTCTATTTGCTGGAGTCATTTGCATGGTGCAAAACTGAAATCGCTAAACCTCGTCTTAAACGCTACGAGAAGACTACAGCTATCACACGTGTCATTACCGAAGGACACACACACACTGAGATGGTGTAATAATATATTCATACTTATCTAAACCGTGTCTGCCTGAGTGATCCTCAACTGAACACATAACCATAATCACTTTGTCAAAGGGAGGAGGATAAAAGCAAGTGCATATGAAGAAGAGGAGGAGTGCGAACGTGGAGGCGGATATAGAGAAAATTAAGAAGTAAAGAAAGGGAGGAATGAAAGAAGGGAGAAGGGACGGGGGAGGATGGAAACACAGATGAGCTGCTGTGGAAGAAAATAGAATTAAAGTGTAAATATTTGAACTAGAATATATCTGAAGAAATTTCAGAGACCTGAAACAGCTCAAAGTTCCAACGTACGGCAACTTTCTTCTGGAAAGACTATTTGGATCTAACTTCTATTAAAATATCATAACAATCCTCCCTTTTGATGTATAAACTGTAAGAAAAGTAAAGTTTGTGAGGGAAAAACAAGTTTTAAAAGTTAAACTGTGACATCATCACACTAATATTAACTTTCACGTTCTGTCTAATTTCTACTTTTATTTGATTTGACATTTTACTCATTGAAAATAAAGAGTTTCTGTTTTAAATGAGTAAAAGACATTTTACTTATTTTTACTTAAGTCTCTTCAGTTTAATAAAGTAATGGAGCAACTTTCCTGTTCAGGTTCAGTCAGGATTTAAACTTCAGGAGATAAAATCATGAAACAAACAACAGTAATACAGAACCTCGAGAATATCTGCAGTTTGGAAAGCATTTTTTATTTCTGGTAAGAAGTTGGTGCAGATTGAAAATGAGAAATAATACAATCAATCCTGGACTCGAGTGTATGTTCTGATGCTAATGTTCCTTATGTAGCTTTTCAATATCCGCTGTTTTTCTAAACTACTTTTGCAAATTGTTTCAGTTTTTGATTATCTGATTAGTGGTCAGTATCCACTTCAGTTCAAGTCAGTCAGTCATTTTTTGCACCTGCTTGCAGGGAGCTTCTCCAGAGGCCGTTAGGCAGGAGGTGGGGTCACATCTGATCAGGTCACCTGTCCTTCACATGGTTATGTAGAAACGAACAACCTTCCACACACACACTCACAACCGAGGGACAGTTTATAGTCATTAATTAATCTCATGCATGTTGCATGTACAGGGAGAACATGCAAACTCCATGCAGAAAGATCCTGTCTGGTTTTGAACGCTGGACCTTCATGCTGTGAGACAACAGTGCTCACTGCACCACCGTGCAGCCCCAGTTAGGTTTGATTCAGTTCAGCTCAATTCTGTCATACTTTAATAATCCCTGATGACACTTTGTTGTTGAGTGACTGTGTTGTAAAGAGGATGATGAGGGTTTTCCGTCATGTTCTTCATCCTCCTTTGGACTATCAACTCTAGAGGATCCAGATAAGAACCAGAACAGAACCAGTCTTCTTTATTAGTTTGTTCAGCATCTTTACATCACCTGCTCTGATGCTCCGCCCCCAACATGTGACTGCAAGTGTGATCACACTCTCCACAACAGACTTAGAAAAGATCAACAATATCATAGCGACAGCAGTGATATTTGGTGTTGGCATAGTAACTGAAGGACTGACATTGATGTGTCTTCCTGTAATGAAACAAATGTTTTGTGGTTTTCCAGCTTGGTGCTGCTCCCCAGTGTGTGATTCTGGCCTGTCTCTGACACTGAACAGAGAACAATATGGCATTATATTATCCAATCAGATGATCGATACAGCTATTTAGACCTCCCAGCTCCAACCAATAGCAGAAGAAGAGTCATCTCAGCGTTCTGTGAGCTAGCTCATCTCTGCTCTCCTCTTCTCCGTGTGTCTAGCTAATTCACTTTCTCGTTAACAACCTTTCTACAGCCAATTACCATAAATCCCTGTTAGCTGCCGCAATTAACAGTAACGAGGCAGCGCTGCATGTGTTTCTACTGTTGTAATTAAGCCAGTGTGCTGTTAATTAGCAAAA
>SSNP01000362.1:212680-243705 GCA_006937955.1 Pachypanchax playfairii
CACACACACACACACACACACACACACACACACACACACACACACACTCACCTTCACGTACACAGACACAAGAGGAAACTTATTAGGTTATTATTTTTCCGCCCCATAAAATAGGAATAACTTAAAGCGGTGCTGCAATTAATAAGCCAACTATAAATCTGAATATCCGACATGCATATTATTCCATATTACACACACACTCACACACCTAGAGGGATCAGCGGGGTGTTTGGGAGCGGGCAGAATGATAAAGCCATCAGACAACGTTCTGGATGAAGAAAGCTAAACGGGTATGTGTGCACCAGAGCATTTGAGTGTGTGCGCTTGTGTGTGTATGATTGTATGTATGTCCCTTAAGAGTGTGTTCTGCATGGCAGCTTAAGCATTCTCCATCTCCATGTTGAGGGACTGTTGGCATGTACAGGACACTCAGGTTAAATCGGTCCTCTATCCTGTAACCTTTGGCACTCACTCTCACACATAAATATGTTAGAGTTACACAGACAAACAGAACTTTGGTCTCTTTAAAAGTCGTGCTCTGCTGCTTGAATTCCTCGGTGCAGATTCAGCTAAACACAGGCACTGTCTGTAGGTTTAGGTTACAATTCCCTAAATAAATGCTGTTTTGGAATTAGGGATTTTCTTGTTAGTTAGTTATGAAATTCTTAGTTCTGCCCGTGTTGTCATTGTTCCACCTGGGACTTGTCAGGTTTTATTTGCGTATAAGATCTCATCTTCCTCCGCCTTGGTCAGTCCTTCAGCCTTTCCTTCCTCCTTCTCAGTTCAGCCTGCCTCAAGTCATGATGTTAGATATATGAATGACTTTTTTGTTGTTTTTATTTCATATACTTATAAAGCATTTTACTTCTAATAAGCAATTTATTTAATCTTGTCCTGAATTCTCCGGTTTCTGCTGTCTCAGCATTTCTTAGCTCTAGTCCAAGGGTGGGCAACTCCAGGCCTCGAGGGCCACTATCCTGCACATTTTAGATGTTCCCCTGTTTCACCACACCTGCTGCAGATGAACAGGTCGTTAACAGGCTTCTATAGGACTTGCTGAGAGGTTGCAGATTTGAATCAGGTGTGGTGAAACAGGGGAACATCTAAAATGTGCAGGATAGTGGCCCTCGAGGCCTGGAGTTGCCCATCCCTAGTCCATCCTGCATGTTTTAGATGTTTTCCTCTTTTAATAAACCTGATTCAACAAAAACCTGTTAGTAAGTTTGAACTGAAACCAGGTGTGTTGAAGCAGAAACACCAGCATCTGCCTTGCTGCTCACAGTGTAACTCATTGCGAACCACTTCATACTGCTTACAGATCGAAGAGGCGGGTTCTAGCTGTTGTAAAATTTATAGACCTTAAAGACGGATTAAGACCCACACAGCTATTCAAAGTAATTACCTCTAAACTCCAGCCTCAGACCCATCTCCATATCACAAGACATTTAACCCATCAGATTCCTGCACTATGTCCATGTCATGCTGCTTCCTTCTCACCACAGTCACAGTTTCACACATTCTAAATGAAGATACAGGATTTCTCCACTGCACCATCACTACCACACCACAATCTCAGAAATAGAGGTACGAGACAAGAACATTTTTGTACCTATAGGTAAATTGTTTTTAATTGTTCCCTCAAAAGTACAATATTGGTCTTTAAAGGGTCAGAAATGTCCCTCTGAGGGTTCAAATTGATATAAAGTACAAATTTGTACCATTTCAACTGCATCTGCAACCCTGGTCAAGGCTGGTTAACCTCCATTTTATTAAGTTTCATCCATCATTTTCAATATTATGGTTTACATGTTGGTTTTAGACTTCAAAATGTGGCATAATTTTACAGTTTTAGTGGAACAACTTCATAAGGTACAAAAATGGACCTGGACTACAGGGTACACCCCCAACGACATGAATTTGTCCCCTGTAGTCCAGGTCCACTTTTGTACCTTATGAAGTTGTTCCACTAAAACTGTAAAATTATGCCACATTTTGAAGTCTAAAACCAACATGTAAACCATAATATTGAAAATGATGGATGAAACTTAATAAAATGGAGGTTAACCAGCCTTGACCAGGGTTGCAGAAGCAGTTGAAATGGTACAAATTTGTACTTTATATCAATTTGAACCCTCAGAGGGACATTTCTGGCCTTTTAAAGACCAATATTGTACTTTTAAGGGAACATTTTAAAACAATTTACCTATAGGTACAAAAATGTTCTTGTTTCGTACCTCTATTTCCATGCTCCTGTCCAGCTGGCCCCTCCGCCAGCTGTCTGAACTGCTTGTGCTACTTTAGTTTTATTGGCTGTCCAGTTTCTGCTGCAGGTAAAATATAAACTCTTTAAGTTCAACACAACCCCATTTACAAAACAATCAACTATCTTCTAAATGAAGATTTCTGCAACCTCACATGTACATTCTCACCCTCACCCATCCACCTCTAACCCTCATGCTATCACTCTCTCATTATCTCCGTCTTACACACACAGTGCTGACAAAGTGGGGTCAGGACCACTGATCACTGCACCCTCATTTTCTCTAGTTCTGTCACTCTTTATGTTTTCTATACGTTTCTGGGCCTTCATCTCTTTCTGTCTACTCTCTGATCTACGTTCTGCTGCTCAATCTTTTAACTACAACACTCTTCTACAGCCCCGCTTCAATTTCCACCGAACAGATACCATCAGAGCAGGACAGAGAAGAGGAAAAAGCTCCTCGTCTCTTTTCTGTTTCACACACTCTCACACTTTCACACACACACGTCATCGCCCCTCTATGGGTTGACAGATGTAGTGGGACAATAAAACATTTTGTAATGGAGGTAATATGATTTAAAATACTATCTATTAACCCAGATAGAGCTGTCAGGTGTGCGTATTTGGGTGAGAGAGATAAAACAAAGAAGACGGCAGTGAGAATATAGTGCTGACCATCTAAATCACACACACAGGCATACACACAAAGTTTAATTTATCCCATTAGACAACAAAGATCTTACCTTTCCACCAATTTTGTAACAACACACACACACAGTAAATACAAAGCTAAGAACAGTCAGAATCATATGTCATATGAGCACCTGAGGAATAAAGTGAGCTCTGATATGCTTAGATACATATTTTCTTTTGACAATACTACAGTAGTTCACATACACTGAGAAACTCTCAGCATGACACATTCTGAATACATTACATTTGCTTTCAGTCATTTACAATTTCAACACGTTTTACCTGCATGTTTTGTGAGTGTATGTTGAATCTGCTCAGCGAGAACGCTGACACATCTCTTGACATTCACTGATGAAATGAGTCTGCTGGTTTTCTAAATCCCTTTCTTCATGTTAAGACCAGCATCACAGAAATGCTCAAACAAAATAGGTTGGAAATGGTTCAAGTCAAGGGAAAACAAATGGTGAGTAAAAAGGGGGAAAAGCACAGCCGTAAGCATGGGCCACACAGATAGCCTTTAGATTGAGTAAAAACCTCTGGGCGTGCAGAGGAGATAGAAGGCATATCAACATGGACAGAGAAAATAAAGGAGCTGCAAAAAAAAAGAGGCGGGTTTGCAAAATCCAATTGAGCTGACACTTTTTCAGCCCCATACCATTTTCTGTTGTTTACAGCTTTATGAGTGGCTGACCCCAGCGTGTCTGTGTTTTCGTAGCTGTGTGTGTTTGGTTGAGTGGCTGACCTGTGTGTGTTTGTGTGTGTGAGTGTGATTGAGGCTGATAAATGTTGACAGCTGCGGAGAATCACTTTCCTGTTGGTAAAACCCCATATTGACTCTGTAGCCCCATCGTAGCCAGAGGTTAGCCGTGCTGAACCCCAGCAGGCAGAGTGGGGATGACATCAAGCTGGGGGCTGAGTGCTCACTTGAACCCACAACATTACACTGACCCACAGTGCACATTGGACACACACCAACACACACCACCCATCAAAAACCCACTCTAACCAGGACTAGAAAATAAATTGGGACCAATAAACAAGGTTCTCAGGTGAAGCTCTGTCGCCATGTTGGAGGTCTACATTGTAGAAATGAGGATTATAATTAGAAAGTAACAATAAACTGAAATAAAATCAAGTTCTTCAGCTTCTTAAAGAAGAGTTGCATGTCCTAAGACCTTGTAAATAACATTATTTACATCATCAATAGTAAAATTGGAGGTTTCTCTTGATAATCAATGTTTTTTCAGGTTTTTGTTTCTGTGTTTGTGTGATGTTGTGGTTTTGCACAGGACTCAGAGGTGCTGATACAATTACAAGAAAACAAGGTGCAATTGAAATGTGTTTTTTGAAAATGTTGAAGAACTTGAATGATAAGGTTAGAAAGTGGAGCTGTAGGTGAGAGGAGCGAAGCATCAATGATATCTCAGGTAAGTGATATTGTCATAGATATAAACATATTTTCCACAGAGGGCTGACTGATATGTCTGATTTCAGTCCTGAGGGAGACGAGGATTCAGGAGGAAGAAGGTGGGGCTTCACTGTGAAGAGTGGGCAGGTGAGTAGAGAGCCAGATGAGCTGATGTTGAATGAATGTAGGTTATAAACAGGGGTGCACATAAGTGGTCCGCAGGTCCACACACACTGTCAAAATATAAAATGCGCACCAGATGAAAAGTTGCAACACGCGTTTGCGTACTTAACATTGGTTTGGCTGAGCTGCGTGAATTTTTAGGTTAATCAGAGGCGGTTCATTGTCAAATAAATGAAGAATCCCGTTGACTTCTTTTGTTTGACTAATATGTTTCTCAGCCAGAGCGCCGAAGTTCCAGCTGATCAGCTGATGCTGTGTCTCTCTCTGTCTCTGTGTATCAGTTTGCCAGTGTGACGGATTTTCAGTCAGTCAGATCAGTGCAGCTGACTGCAGGATTCTGCATCGCGTTAAAACTGAAAACATTCACTGAATAAGACAAATAGACCATCGGGGTACAGACGTGTATAACTACCTTTTAGTGCAATAAAATACAGAAAACCACCTGTTTTAATCAACAGTATCAGCGTATTTGTCTTTGATCCGCGCCATTTTGAATGCGCGCAAAGCACTATGGGATATGCAGTCAATGCCCCATAACTGTCCAGTGTATCTTTTTATCTGACTGCATCACATTACAAACATCCTCATCATTTCAAAACAAAAAACAGTTACAGTAAATGACAGAAGCTCCAACAGCTGACTAATAAATTTCAACACCAAACTGTTAAATGTAGATTAAAGTGAACAATCAAACCTGTAAACAATCCAACCTGAACTCTGAAGGTTTTTTTTACCAGTATTTTTATATTTGACTGGTTTCTCTTGATTTTTTCAACAATGAAATGATTTTTATTGAAACAAATATAGAGCCAGGTAAAGTAAACAGACTGAATTTGAAGCTTGATGAAACCAAAAACAAAGCAGAGGAGCTCGGAAGAGACACAGCGAGACACATTTAAAAATGTGAGGACCAAGCAACAACCCTGGGTTCTCTTCTGAGAACCAGGCCAAAAATATTATGTGCACCCCTGGTTATAAAGCAATTTCTCAACAGGAGACCAATTCTAAATTTTTTAAATTTATTTTCTTTATTAATCCCTCATGGGGAAATTTGGCTCTGCATTTAACCCATCCTCACTGTGAGGTGAGGAGCAGAGGGCAGCCATCTTGAACAGCGCCGGGGGGGGGGGCAGTTGCAGGGTTCAGTATCTTGCCCAAGGATACTTTGACACGTAGCCTCTTGCTAAGACTCGGGATCAGACTCCGACCTCCCGATCGGAGGATGACCTCCTTCCTGACAGACTATAGCCACCCTGAGGCAGCGGCAGGTTCAGTATCTTGCCCAAGTATACGTCAACGTAGCTTGTGGGCACCGGGGATCAAACCTGCCATCTTTTGAACGAAGGGCGACTGCTGTTCTGCTAGACGAAGCCGCCCGCCAAAGAAACAGTTTTAGGTTATGCAACAATCTTCACGAGGATAAACATAAAGGACAGATTCTCAAGATAATTATTGATAGAAGAACACAAACAAATACACAATTACACTTGGAGAGAGGATCGAGTCACGAGACCACAGCAGAGAGGCTACAAGTCACTGTATGAACTTTAACAATCAGTCACTGGAGTTTGGTTTGAACAAGCAGAAGTGGGTGAGTAATTAGTGCTGATGAGGAGCAGGTGTGACTGGTTGAGAGGAGGTGAAGCACCTTCTCAAGTCAGCACGAGAGGCCTACTACATCACCTGAGGACAGGTGGAAGGAAGGAGGGAAAAGACCAAAGGATAGAAAAAACCCAGAGGACTGATGTTCAATAACATGTTCATCACTAACGGTATTTTTTATTTAAATTGTCTTCAGGGAAAAGGTGTCACTGAGTGCAGTCAGAATACTAATAATAGATTCAATGTGAAGCACTTTGGGTGATTTGAAAAGTGCTGTAATAAATCAAATCTAAATATTAATGTTTTTAATGTTGTTCACTGGACAAACACGAGCTTGTAACCAGTTCAGTTCACTTTATCTATTTAACTCCAGTTCAATTCAAATTCAGGGCACGATAGAAAAATGCAACAAGCCACGTCATTAAATCAAATCAGTTATTTAAAAGTTTCCTTTCTAAGAAACCAGCTGATGGGTAATCATCATTTCAACATAATCCTCCATCCTGAGCATCACAAACCGGACACAGGAAGAAACCTCCAGCAGAACCAAGATGAATTCTGTTTCAACCCGCTGGGCTCTGAGAGGACAGGAAAGAGATCCAGACAAACACAGATGGATTGGGTCACTTGTAATTTCTATGGAAAGAGAAACAGAGTTAAAGTTAATGGCAGCAATAATAATAAAAAGTCTGAGGTTGTTTTCACACCTGATAGTCTGGTGGACTCGGTTCGATTGGCGACCAAAATTGCAACACTGTTGCTGTTTTTTGTTGGTGTGGTTTGGATTTACACTGCACTCTATGAAACAGACCAAATAAGATTGGGGCGCATGTTTTACATCCACGCCTGTGGTGGCGCTGTGGTGTGCCTAAAAACATAGGTCTTGGTTTGATTGAAACTAACTCTGGTGCGGTTCAATTGCATGTGTGAACGTAACCGAAGCGAGAACGCAACAAAAGCAGGAAACAGACAATATTGTGCGGCCACCTCGTGTAGTCCTCTGTCTCGTTATCTGCTCATCCTGAACCCATTGCTGCAGAACATTGATCTGCTACATTCTCCAAACACAAAAGATCCCAAAACCACAAGAATCTGCTGCTACTTCTTGTATATTTACGTTTCACTGTCCCGTGGCAGCAACAGGAAGTGCAGTAACTCTACAGCGCCACCACAGGCGGGGATGAACACATGCACTTAAGCTTTGTCCGTTTCATAGAGTGCAGTGTGAATCCAAACCGCTCCAACTAAAAACAGCAACAATGTTGCAATATTAGTCCCCGATTGAACCGAGTCCACCAGACTATCAGGTGTGAAAACAGCCTAAGACTTAAGCATAACTAAAGGGATAGATCAGAATAATCCAAGCTAGTACTTACTATGACCCTGACTATGTATTGGAGCAAAAAGGAAAGTTTTAAATCTTAAATGTAGACAGAGTGTCTGTCTCGTGGCTTCATCAGGCTTCAAAGATAAACATAACAATAACAATCAAAACTGATCTAATCTTGTGTAATAATTTTACTAAGTTGTAGGATATATATAGTAAAGTGAATCAGTCCAAGCACTAAACCCTGAGGAACTCCATGACTGACTTTGGTACATGAAAAATATTCATTATTTACATGAACAACCCAGAATTAATGGATGGAAGAAGAAAAAGGAGAAAAGGAGTGGTTAAAGGACAAACTCCCTCTGGTCACTTTGGGTGATGGGGCATGACTGACCCTGACTTTGTACACAAACACACACAAAATGTGTCAGAGGGTTGGCAGGCCACTGCTGAGACAGGCAGGATGTTTTAGTAATCTCCACCAGTCAGCTGCCTGCTAGTGTGTGTAATAACAAGAGTGTGTGTGTGAGAGAGACAAACAGAGAGAGGGATTTGCTCTAGTTGTTTTAAATTACAGCCTCCACACTCTAGGTGAATAACCCCTCACCCGCACACTTTAGTTGCTGTCACTCACATACACACAAACAATGGCCAATGAATACTATATCAGGCACCTTGAACAGGGACACACACTCATGTGCACCCAGCAGCCTTGGCCAGGCTCTATGAGACAGAAATATAAAGGACAGCGGGGTCCTGCTGGCTGACCAACCTTGGTATTAAGTCAGGGTGGAAAACACAACCAAGCAGCAACATAAAATAAAGTGGCCACCACAGCAGCCTGTCACTTGGCAGGCTGTTTCACTCCATGGCCACACTACGTGACACTTTGATGGGTTGCAACCCCAAAGCAGGTGAAAAATCAAGTAGTTGTTTCCTGCAGCATGTACACATGCTAACATGAGACAAGAGACACAGCACAAAAAGTTGATAATGCAACTTGAAACAAGAAGGAAGATCTTTCTCAAATGTTTTAATTTTTAGTTTCCAAAAGATTTGAGTTATGCTTTTTAGTGAATCAGGGGGGAAAACAGACTAACATACAACTAGATCAGAAATCAGAGCAGCAAAGAAGTTTTACTCTGAAAAGCTGAAGAGTTACTTCTCAGTCAACAACTCCCTTTCAGTGTGGTGACTCGCGAGGCCTGAAAAACGTCACCAACAGGTGTTAAACCACCTGAAGTCCATGACAGGACCCTGCTGGACCCCCTGCAGTTTGCATACAGGACTAACAGGTCAGTGGAAGATTCAGTCAGTCAACATGGGGCTGCATCACATTCTGCAACACCTCGACACTGCATGAACGTACGCGAGGATGTTTGTTGCCTTCAGCTCAGCATATACCACCATCCTCCCAGAAGTCCTGCAGTCCAAACTGTCCCAGCCTCCACCTGTCAGGGGATCACAAACTTCCTGACAGACAGGAAGCAGCAGGTGAGTCAGGGAAAAATAACATCCAGCACCCGGACCATCAGTACTGGCGCCCCCCAGGGATGTGTCTTGTCCCCTGTACTATTCTCCCTCTACACCAACAGCTGCTCCTTTAGCGATCAATTTATTAAACTCCTAAAGTTTGCAGACAAAACTACGGTCATCGGCCTGATCGGGGACAGAGATGAATCTGCTTACAGACAGGAAGTGGAACAGCTGGTCTTCTGGTGCAATCAGACCCATCTCGCAGTCAACACTCTAAAAACTGTGGAGATGACAGTGGACTTCAGGAGGAGCCTCCACCTCCGCCCCCCATTATCATACACAACACAGCTGTAACTATAGTGGACATGTTCAAGTTTCTGGAGACCACCATCCCCCAGGACCTGAACCAACATAGCCACGATCATGAAGAAGGTCCAGCAGAGGTTGAACTTTCTGCAGCAACTCAAGAAGTTTAACCTGCAACAGGAGCTACTGGTGAACTTCTACAGAGTCGTTATCAAGTCTCTGCTGGTCCATCACAGTCTGGTTTGGTTCTGCAGCCAAACTAGACACAAACAGACTGCAGAGAGGATCACTGGTGCTGATCTGACTCTCACTCAAGGACCTGTAGTCCTCCATCCAGGGCCTGCACTTCTCCAGCGAAGAAATAGCCTGACCAATCAGATCCTCCTGCATTATGTTCAAATGTAGAAGGGTCTGACACCGGAGCCGCACCCGATCATTTCCACGTGAAATTTTAGGACGGACCAATTACACATCACCTTTGTTGTGCGCCATCCTGAAAACATGGAACTAGCGTTTTCCACCCAGAGCACAACATTCAACATGGCGGACTCTGCTGTGGATGAAGTGTTTACTTCTGTGTTTGCACAGTGTTTGCTTGGGGCGGTCAAATACGTGAACCGAGTGTGCAATGACACCTCATATTCACAAGTTTTTGACACAAAAGCGACAACTGTCATTAATATTCGTCTTTTCTCCTCCATTAACCATGTAGCTACCATTACGGCTCCGCTAGCTAAACCTATTGTTTTCGTTCCGCCTCGTGTGTATCCGCTTTAGCGTCACATATGTTGCGTCACTTCCGGGTTTCTGTGATTGGTTCTCTCTCAACTGGCTAAGCCCGACTTCAAAATTGAGAGACAGCTGTTCAGCTCCAGGCCCTCACGTCTTTGTAAAGTATTCTGTCAAAGACTCGGGCGTGGTTGATCAGGTAAGTGAAGAAATTTGCTCTGACTTCCTGAGTGGAAGCAGTACAGTTGACATGTTTTTGAACCTCATACTGTGATGCCATATTAGAAAGAAGAAACTTTCTCCTGCAATCATCCAAATAATCCTTAAATGTTTTTCAAATTTTCCAGCCATAAACTTTGACCTTTAACATGCTAAACTAAAGAACATATCACAAACAACTCTCATTTATAGATTCTTATTGAATACTTGATGTTTCCGCTGTAAATTGCAGATTGCATAATTTATACAGGCCTTGTTCTGTTTTTAACACTAGAATAACATGAGCTCCATATGCTCATCTACCTGTAATACACACACACAACAGACAAACAGAATTTCCTTTCATCTTTGCTTAATCAATTGTGAATTATCCATCACAACAAAGACCTTGGGCTTTGCCAGATTTCCTCACAGTTATTGCTGGTTATTACCGCCAATGAAAATATGAAAACCCAGGCCCTGATTTATCCACAGTGTGTGCAGAGCTTAGCTTATTTCAATCACAAACGGCAGCATCTTGATTTACACTGGCCACTGTTTAATAGAGCTGGTCATGGCCAAATTTAAACTAGCCAGATTAATCCACTAAACATTCAATACATTCCATTCAGCAGGCGAGCAGGAAGCACACACAGACTAATATGAATTTTCCGGGAGATTTCTCTATTGATCGACAGACAGATGATTTGTGAGATACATTGTGTGGAGATCAATACACAACCAGTCAATAGCTCATAGGAAGAAATTAAGTGTGGTGACGTGAAGGCTAGAGAGTCAAGTTTGCACATAGTCACTTACAACACATGTCCAGATGAAGATCTACACACTGTTTATAGTACGGGTAAGGACTTGAACCAGCAACGTTTCAGTCATGAGCCCCAAAAACTGCAGGGCTACAAGTAGCCAATGAGCTTTAATCAAGTCGAGCGGCTCAGTGGATGAGGAGACAGGAGGGTAACCAGTGACTTTTACAGCAAATAGGCTTATGTTTCCCTTTTATACACACACACACCCACCCACCCACACACACACACACACACACACACACACACACACACACTCACACATGTTTTATTGGAGTTCTTCTCCTGTGTCTGTTGCAGAACTGTGTGCAGTAAATGTGCATCGTTTTCTTTGTTGGTGTGAAAAACAGTGAGGTTAGAGAAGTGTCAAAGCCAAGCCAATGATGAATGGCATTAGTTTAGTCTATCATTACAGACTAGTGTTTTATATTGGAGTCAACTATAATGGAGAGGGTGGGGGGGGGGTGAAGAAGAAACAGACTGTACATAAAGATGGACAGCACATCCTCGTCTACTTCTGAGGCTGAAAAGTGAACCCGTGATGTCGTTTACAGAAACATATGGTGTTTTTAGAGTCTTTGCACTACAGACGTGAGACTAAAAGTCCCGCCTACAAACCCGTTCACATGATCATAGTGTTGTTTAAACATCAAATGCCTAATCATAAGTGAGTATATTTTAAAAATGGTAAAATTTGGGAACATGCAGCAGGAAAGTCAGAACCATATGAGTTTGCAGGAAATAACGACACCTGGAAAAAGTAAATCAGAAAAATGTTTTTTTTTTTTTTTTTTTTTTTTATGGAAACCAAATTTTTTTAACGATCCTGCAGCTCAGGTATGATTGTAGCTCAAGTTTTATTTTTTACAAAGAAAATGGGCTAAAATTCCATCCAGTCAGTTCACAAGTTTTCTTTAATTGTATGTTTCAGTTCAGGGTCATAAGGAACTGGTATTGATCTCCAGAGGTCAGTGGGCGAGAGGCGAGGTTACCCCTGGACAGGTAAACAAGAGCTATATTTTTAAAATCAACATAAATGTAAACACTGGAACAAAAACACTGTGTAAAAGCAGGCAAATAACCTGGAAACAGGCACATCTATGTGTTTGAGTCTAGCCATGTTAAGCCCCTCCCCTTCATGTAAATGAATAGGAGCTTTCCTTAACAGAATAAAACAAGTGGCTGCATGGTGGAGCAGTGGGTAGCACAGTGACAAGGCCCTGGATGGATGGATGGATGGATGGATGGATGGATGGATGGATGGATGGATGGATGGATGGATGGATGAAACAATGACTCCTGTTTCATTTACATGTGTTTTACTTTGTTTCAGCATGTTTAAAGAGGCCCTTCCATTAAAAACAGTTTTTCTGAGGTTTCTGTTGAATATTTTAGCTCCACAGGTGTCCTTACCTTCATAGTGGGTGTAAAAACAGGTCAACAACTTCTCTTTAAGTTTTAATCCCTCAAACTTTCTCCCGAGTCCAAACGGCCTGTATCTGTTTCGTCACAACTCCTTTGTTGAAACCACTCCTAGAATGCGTCTGGCTAAAAGCTGTTAGCATAAGACGTAGCAAACAGGAAGAGCACTATGCACAGCGGGGCAGGAAACAGTATTCTTTGCTCTCATAGGCTAGTTTGTTAGCCAATCAGAGTCCAGCAAATTCGAATAATGAATATGAACGAGCTGCTGACGAAGCAGCCTGAAGGAAGGAGCCGGAACCAACCGAATTTTAATGCAGACAGATTGGAGGGTCTGTTAATCAGTGTTTCCTGATGTTTTTTAGATATAAAATGTTTCATATTACAGGTTAATACTTAAGAAATAACCACAAAGTCCTGAAATTTATATGAAATGGCTTCTTTAAAGCTGGAGTGCGTAACTTCTGTAACTTCTGTCGCCCCTTAGCGGAATTTTTGCGTCATTACAACAATAAAGCTGGCGCTTCCATATGACGTAAGCCCAGCTGCCACCGCTTTATCTCTGCCGTTGTTATTCCAACCGGTATCTGTATTAATCAAGCTTCAAATTCAGTCTGTTTACTTTACCTGGCTCTATATTTGTTTCAATAAATATCATTTCATTGTTGAAAAAATCAAGAGAAACCAGTAAAATATAAAAATACTGGTAAAAAAAACCTTCAGAGTTCAGGTTGGATTGTTTACAGGTTTGATTGTTCACTTTAATCTACATTTAACAGTTTGGTGTTGAAATTTATTAGTCAGCTGTTGGGGCCACAATGATCTATTTGTCTTATTCAGTGAATTTGTTCAGTTTTGACACGATGCAGAATCCTGCAATCAGCTGCACTGATCTGACTGACTGAAAAACCGTTACACTGGCAAACTGACAGACACAAACTGACAGACACAAACTGACACAGATAGAGACAGAATCAGCTGATCAGCTGGAACTTCGGCGCTCTGGGTTTCATCTGGTGCGCATTTTATATTTTGACAGTGTGTGCGGACCTGCGGATCACTGTGTGCACCCGTGAACATCAGCCAGATCTCTTCTCTCCACCGAGGAAAAGCGACGCCGATACAAATTCGCGTTTGCCTTCTCCTTCGGTCACTTTCCTTCTTAGCCAATAGTCCCTCTGCCGAACGTCCAGGAATTATTTTTCTTTTCGTGGTAGGATCCACTTCCCGATAAGTGTCTCTCGGCTGTTTATTTGGATTCTCCGCCATGTCGACCTTCACGTTCTGCCGGCTGCTACGAGACACTGCGTTCTATTTCTTATTATTTTTCTTGTTGTGACATAAAAGACGTAATTTCATGTGCGACAGCGCGGGAATGTCGCACCCGACACGCAAAGTAAAAATGATATATATTGAAAAATACTGTGAGATGTTTGAGGAGCCGATCGGCTTAATCTCCATTGTGTCATCTCCTCTGATAGTGGCTTGGCTGAAACGGACATCCACGGACATGTAAAAGTTACGCACTCCAGCTTTAAATATTGTTTATGATACATTTAGTTGAAGTTATTTGTTGATGCTTTAAAACTCCATGTGTGCAGGTGAATCAGTGCAGGTTACAGCATGGCAGCACCTTTCAGCAGAAGGCCTGTAGCTCATCTTTATAAAGTGTATAATAAAAACATGAACATGTATTTCTGGAGTGAGGAGTTCTTGTTTCAAATATCTTCAAGTCACTTTGAGTATTTTTTTTTCTGACCTTTGTTTTAAGTCAACACAGTTGGACGTCCTGACCTACACACACACACATATGGTGCAGGTGTGTGTCAGTGAAGGGCACAAGGCGGGTTTTTTAATTGGGAGAGTAGATAACATGATGTTATCAAGAGAAAGAATTGACAGACTAAGAGACACAGCAAATCAGAGAAAAGAGGAAAGATGAGCAGATAACATCAATATTCCACACATCAATTTATTTTCATTTTGTTTGAGATCCAGATGTTTTAGGGGATTTTCTTTTTGTTTCAGCAGCCTCCATTTTTTTCCCTTTTGGTCTCAACCAGATAGGAAGTCTTATTTACTGACAGACATGGTAAAGAATTTGAGTTGCTGAGATACAGTAAAGGACAAGGGTTTGATGTGTTCATGTGTTCACCTGTGAAGGACACTGATATCAGCAGGAGGGGAGGTAGGTATGATGTTTGAAGGCAGAAACAGCAGAGACAATGACCTAATGAAAGATGGAGAGATAAGACAGCAGATAGATGGAGCCAGAGACACAGAGATGTGCAGGATGAGAGGATTAAAGGAGCAGAGGTTGTGCTCTGCAGCACTGCAACCTGATATACTGCAAACACACTCAGACATACTTTGTAAAAGAACTTACTCGACTACAAAAAGACAAGATCATGATGAGAAACTGCTGATTTACAGCTTAAACAAGGTTGATTTATTCTGCTGTCCTGCATGTTAAAGAGCTCTGAGTGTGATGAAAGTTGGTTTGAGCTTCTACAGATTTCTTTCACAGGTGCAGTACCTCTAATAACCTCTGAGTGGCGTCACCAAATGTTGGGCAGGTTTGTTTTTTATTACCTCCGCCAAGGAGGTCATGATTTCATCAGAGTCTGTCTGTCTGTCTGTTAGCAGGGTAACTAAAAAACTAATGGATGGATTTGGATGAAATTTTCAGGAAAGGTCAGAAATGACTCAAGGAAGAATTGATCAGATTTTGGGGGTGATCCGGATTACCGTCTGGATCCAGGAATGTTTTTAAGGATACGGACATAGTACTTTCTACAATATGTCCACTTGGCGGAGGTCTGCGTTCTTTGAGTGCTTTTCTAGTTCATTATCTACTTATTTTATTAGTATTGGAAATGGATTCAACTGAATTCAAAGTGCACTAAAAGAATTTTAAAGCCTTAAAATACAATTTGATTCGGGTCTGTGATGTGAGTAAATTACGATCATTAATTTTGCTGCAGTATGGAATTGCTTCTGTAATTAAAGAAATTAAAACATAAAGCCAGTTTAAAAGTCTGACATCCTGTCAGGCTTTGCTGTTTTCTTTTTTAAACATTTCAAGACAAATATTTCACTAGATACAAACTGGGTTTAATGTTGAACCTGCATATTTAATGGTTCATGTTTCAGTTAATGTGGTTTTAGTGTGACGTTACAGGGAGGAAACACAAAGACGCTTGCTGCTGCGTGTTCACTTAATGACCACAGGATTTATTCAATAATCTGTTTGCTGCCTAATTATTCCTCTAATTAGACTTTTTTCCTCTCTGTGCCACCCAGTGTCTCTCTCTCTCTCACACACACACACACTGAGGTGACTACCATGCAATAATCTGTATGTTCACAAACCCACACAGACACAAACACTGAGACTTTCAAGTAAAACACGCCTCCAAACACACAGAGACTCTGAATGTTTTTCATCTAAAATGAGGGTGAACCTCCCAACAGCTGGTCTTTATCCAAAAACACTCTAATTAAATACTGTATTTTTATCAGAAGTGGACCCCACACCATCTAACTGTCCATTTTGGTCTGATTATTGAGTATAAGGTGTGAGTTGATGAGTGGAGAGAAAATTTAGAGTAAATTAAAACACAAACTGCACAAGTCTTTTCACAGAAATTCAGGAAATCCAATTTAAAGAAGCTGCCATGTTGTATTTGTCATTAGAGATTTGGGGCTGAAAGTCCCGCCCACCCAGACACACAATCATTGTGTCTTTAAGGATCAATTAACTAATCCCAATCAATATGTTCTTATTGTTTAAAATGAGCAGCTAGAGGTGTCCACAGACTCTGGATACAAACAGCTCTACTGCTCATGCAGGTAAACCACCTGGTCCACTGCTGCTATTGGCTGATCCACCTCTGCTGGGAAGTTTTCACTTTTTTAAGCTTGTGACGCTTTACACCAGAAACAAAAGAGGCTGTTTATCCCTCAGCTTAGTTTTTAAAAGGTACAAAGGTTCTCCGAGCCTAGTCAAATGAAAACGTGGCCAGATGTTACCTGCAGGCCTTGAGCTTGACTTTTCTGGTCCAGAACAGTGATAGATCTCAAGCACCGGAAGGTCATTATCCCAAAAAACTCCAGCTGAAGACTCAGAAGACTCAGCATGCATTGTTTTCTCACATTTTAGAGATGAAAATAATGAGTAAAAACATTTGTTTCCTGGCAGCGAACACATCACCTGTTTCCAGTTTTATAAATCTGATATTGTTTCAACATGCAACATCACATTTTACAACAAGTACTTTCATCTCCCAATACATTTACATATAAACAATCATTTCTCAAAACCTGAAAATTGGATTCTGTTTGATGTTAATTTTAGATTTCATATTTCTGTATTGGGACCCTGTCTGATGATACAAATCATAATATCTGCACAATTAGAATTAAGTAACACTGATGTTGATTTTGTCTGATTTCTTTCTGTGTGAAACGAGCTGAAGCTTTTTGTTTTGTGGAGTTTGACATCAGAGATAAACACAAACAGAGCAGCATCAATAATTCATGATAACCAAAATAATAAAACTCAGAAACTAGAACTTTATCTTCTGTAAATAAAGAGAACAATTAATAATCTGTCAAAGGAAAATGGGTTATTCTTGGTTAGACACTTACTATGTAGCAAGAAGTTTTAATTCTTACATATTTTAATGATAATTTTTATGTTTTTTATGTATTTATTAATTACTGATGGGATGTTGCAGCTGTGATGCTCTAGCTTGGCTCACCAGAAGATAATAAAATAACTACTGAAAAAAATAATAAAAAATACTGACTTCTTTTAGTCCTGTGGCACCACCTAGTGGACAAAACGATCATAACATAGAAGAGAAAAAAAGCTTCATGGAAATGTTCAGCTGACAGAAACATCATCAAAGAGACAAATCCCTTAAATAAAAACAGATATTTCTACACTAAATTTCTACAATAAATATTTATTGATGTCACAACAACTATCAATTTACAGAAAACAAACACATGAATGAACTTCCTGTCTTAGGTCACGCAGGCAAAAGTCAAATACTATAAAACAACAACACATTTACTAAATGATGCGGTAGATTTATAAATGAAAATAATTAGTTGATCCTGTTCCAATATATTGAATCATCTAAAATGATTCACTTAAAACCAACGATGTCTTGAATATGAAAATATATTATTTGTTGTTCATTTCATAAATAAATTCAGAAACACTCTGAAGAGATTTGTTAGTTGTCACAAACAGAGTCTTGATCCTGCATCACAGTCTGTTTCAAAACATTTAAATTTGGAAGGGTTGACATAGAAGAACACTAAAACCAGACTGGATTAAACTAAATGCAGAAGATCCTTCGGACTGACAGAACTGCAGTTTTTTGGACAGAGATCATTGTATTTGTTGTTGTTTAGTGCAAAGGGAGATGGATTTGTTCTCATCAGGAAGGAGTAACTGTCCACTAAACCGAAAACTGGTAGTTCTCAGCAGCAACAGGTCAAATATTTGTGCTAACTGAGGACGAATCTTTCTGATCTCTGTGGAGAAATTCTGTCTGACTCTTGTTTACAGAATTGTTTTAATTCAGACACACTGAAGGATTTTCCAGAATGAACGACCTGTTTAAGGTCCTGCTGCAGCATCTCAATCAGACTGAAGTCCAGACTTTGACACCTGCTGGTGTTCTTCAGATCACTGACCTGCTGAACAACCAAAGTGTTCTTGAACTTGGGGTCATGAGCTGATGGTCGGACCTTCTTCTTAAAGATTTTCTGATTGAGAGCAGAATTCATGGTTTTATCAATTACATCAGGTCTATCAGGTCCTGAAGAAGCAAAGCAGCACCAGACCATCATACTACCACCACCGTGTCTGACTGCTGGTCATTTTTTACCTGAAAATCAAGACCACCTTCCTAAAAGTTTTTTGTCTTTTTGTGTCGTCAGTCTGCAGAATAAGTTTCCTTGAAGTCTTGGTGATCATCAGAAAGGCTTTTGACATTGGAACCCATGGAGCCCATTTTAGGCCAAATTATTTTATTATAGTGAACTCTGACCTTAAGGGGAGTGGCCTGCCTGCAGGTCTTTAGATGTTGTAGATAGTGTCTCTCACTGAGGGTCACTGAAGTCCCAGAGCTTTATGTCCAGACATCTAACAGGATCAGTATTATACACAATATCAAAAGATTCTGATTTCCAAATAAAATCTGATCAGCTGAACAAAATATAGCTCAGAACTTTTTATTTTGGCCTGGAAAAAAGAACTACGTTAAGCGCCCAAACGCTGTACTTTTTTTTTTTATCTCTATAGGAATAGTTGAATGAGACTTACTGAACCGGCACCAGCCTCCATTGTCTTTCAACCGGAAGACAGTTCTGCATGCTGACATTAGGGGGCAGTAAGAGCAACAATATCATGTTACATCAGAGAGCGCCGAAGAAGAAGAAGAACCATAGCAACGCTAAACAAAGATGGCGGTCTCAGTCGCTGTTTCTACCCGCTTCTTGTTATTTCTCTCAGTTATTACTGTCACTTCAAACCAGAATATGACAAACGAAACACTTAACACGGCTGCACCGGGTGACTTGAACGTTACATACACCGTTACGGATAATTACCCGGGTTTTGGGTCTACAACAAGCAGCCCAGAACCTCCCTTACCTTCCGAACCTCTGCCGGTTTCTGGCCGCCTCCTGACTCCTGAGACCAGCGGTAAGTTCTCTACATTCAGTGGTTTAGTCTAGGAATAAATAATGTATGTATATTCAAGCTCCTCTCGGACAGGAAACAGTATTTCAAACCGCTAAATAAACCTACAGACCTGCAGTGTTACCAGTTGAGTTTACTTTAGGTTTTTTATTAATCTGTCTTCGTGAGATATATTAGATTTTTTAAATTACAAACTAGTTCATACAACATGGTTCATGTTGTAGCATTTCTTATCTGAGATCTAATGTGTGTGTCAGCTGACAGGTTGTGCCCCTGTGACAAGCACAAAGATGTGTGCGACATCAACTGTTGCTGTGACAGAGAATGTAACGAGGAGATGCGTTTGTTCACCAGCTGCTCCATCAGTGTGGTGAGGAGGTGAGTGGGGGCTCGTCCGACCCGCCAGGGAATCGTTTAGCGCAGAGGACACTGACGGTTTTTATAGGAAGATGTTTATGGAAACACTTAACTTTCCTCAACAACACCACCAATGATTTCCTAACCCTAATTTGAGGTTAATTTGGTTGTGTAAATTCTCATTTGATTAATCCTAAATTTATTTAACGTGAAAATTCACTCTTTTCAACCGTAATTATCATTAAGTCCTATTGAATGTGTGTGTGAGTGCATATGCATAAGTGCCCCCCCCCCCCGTCAGAGCGACAGTACGTGCTTTAATTAGTTTACCAGCTCAGAGCAACTAATCCTGCTTTTTAACTCCAGATGAGGATCATCTGTTTCTATCTTTCTGTTTAAATCTTCCTTGGCTGTCAGAGATGTAAAAAACTCAATAATTCCTTTAGTTAACTGTAAAACATTTTCTTGCCAGGCTTCTGTTCACTGACAACTCTCTTTGTAGTTTATTAATCAAACTCCCAGTATTGTGTCTGTATGTCTTTTCTTCCTATTGAGTGTTTTTCTCACAACACTTTGCAGTGGCAGTCAGCAGCTGTGCAGCCAGGATGCAGCACGCTACACTCTCTGGACGGCTGTAGATGGCTACTCAGAGCTGCAGTCATCTGTCCAGAAGGAGGCAGACTACAACAACTTCTGCATCTTGTCACAAAACCGTAAGTCATGACTGAATCATCATTAAGGAAGTGGAAAAAGCTGGTTCTTCCATCCATTTACCAGGGTTTAACAAAGGTTGAGATGATGTGTATCACCTTTTCTGTGTAAAGTTTGGTTGTTCTTGTACATGTGTGGATTTTCTTCCACAGTTTAAAAACCTATAAGTTGGTTTAGCTCTGGTCACTTTGGTTCCCATCTAAATGAGCCATCTCATTATCAAATATCCTCTTTCATCCACGTCCAGGGATGTCTGCTTCAGTCCACCAACCCTAAAGTTCTGAGTCACGTGTGCAGCTGTGCTCACAGAAATATCAAGCTCCTTGGAGATAGTCTTTGATCTTCTGAGCTTTCTGTGGTCCATGTTCAGGGTGGTGCACACCATGATACCAAACAGCACTGACAGGTTTTCACTCTGACTGAATACAAGACTGAAAACATCAATGATGTTAATTACAGAACTCAAATTAGTTCAACATATTTTCAGTCTTTTCCCTGTGTTTCATGTAAATTGGGATCAGTTTTATTATTTTATTTTTAAAGACCATAATTTAAAGGCAGTGTCTGATTTTAGTCAGCTGATTCTGTGTTAAAAATAATGTAATGTTCATGTTACTTTTATGGTATTTTGGTGACCTCTGTGGGTTTTTAACAGAAGGCACCAACGTCTGTACAGAAGCATCTTATAGCATCTAGTAAAAACTATGAGCTGCCATGAGGAACTTATAATGAACTCTGATATAATTTTATATTGGAACTGAAGTTGTGTCTTTATAAAGACCTGCTCAGTAGTCACAAATGACCTCCACCGTCTCTTTATACATCTCATTCCCTCCCTTTAGGTGTTGATGGATTATCTCATCCCTCACCGGCTCTTCCAACTGACAGCAACTTTGATTTACTCTTCAAACGGTTTGCCACTTTTCTGTGGGAGGTGGAGAGCAGTGATCAGACTCTCCCTGCAGAGGTTAAAGCCTCACCTGGATACCAGGTTAGTCCTATTTTGATGGAATAACTGAAATTCTGTTCAGTACCATGGGAAATGGAACAAATCCACTCATTCAGATTTTTTATTTTTATTCTTACTACTTTCTATAAAACTATAAAGTAGTGAATCAGGTTTTTTTTTTGTTTGTTATAGAGCAGTCCAGGATAGATCAGACAGATTATGACACAGAGACAATCAAATGATGATACAGAAAGAAATGTGATTCCTTCTAGATGAAGTGAGATACAGTTTCAAGGAGAAACTGTCCAGAACCACGACGAGCTGCTTTCTCCTCAGACCCAGTGGAGTTAGGAGGACTGGAAAGACACAACCACACACAGAAACACTGATGTACTACTATGGGAATAAAAACAAAGACCATAAAGCTAATGACGATGGTAAAAAGATTCATTCAGATAGACAGCAGAGTCAAGAAATGTGGTCAGTATTTCATCCAAAAATCTAAACCTATATTAGCATAACTAACGAGGAAACGCAGGAGCCCTTTACTGGCTTGAAGTACTGATGAGCTTCCCCCAAAAAACTGAAGAGATTATCCAAACCTGGATGGCTGAGAACCTTCACCTGCACATGCAAAGAGAATAACATCAATGACTACTATGTGAAGGAAATTGCAAAATAGACAAATCTGGATTATTTTCTGTCACTTTTAAGTACATTTCCGCATGAGAAACACATTAGGGTGGCTAACTGTTACCCTTAAGGATTTCTTTCTGTCTTCTTTAAGAAAATAACATCCCACATTCATGTAAAACATCTGTTGATGAAGTTCATGTCCTGAGATTTTTATTCTACACCAACATTAGTACATTTTAGCAGGTGGATAGGAATCTACTGAACAGTGTGTTGGGATGACGTGCACAGAGATGTTTGTTAGGAGAAAATCCTTCAGACTTTGTCATATACTCCAGATGTTTGTTTTTCCAGCCTGATGTTGTAAACATCTGACAACAGGAAGTTTGTGTTCCAGAGTCAAAGAGGAGATACTGATCTGTGTGTGGAGGTTTTCTATAAACGTCAATGTTAAAACTTTTTTCTTAGCAGTCCAAAAATTGTCCATTTGCAGTGAACTTGATGTTGACTGAGTCAGTGTTCCAGATAAAGACTTCCTGGTTTTGATCCTGGTATCGCCCACATATCCGAACCGGTGGCTCTTGGTTTTTTTCAAGCCCCCTTGATTTTCAGGAGGACAAAGAGCCGAAAGGAGCAAACACACTGCATGACCATCAGATGGGTTGGACATGAAAGCAGCTAGTTTGGACTCCATGTTAACCTTAGTGTCACTGCAACTCTGTTGTCTGTTCCAGTATGTTGATGTGAGCTGCTGGTTTGTGGTTTCAGTATGGGGATGTTATGATGACAGCAGAGGCCAGCGGACAGACGGGCGTGTTCTATCTGCCAGCTCCTGGTGTCACTGCTGACTGTCTGAACTACAGTCCTGCAGGTAAATGACTGTTTAACATTTAACTGTGGACCACAGGTGAGGATCACTGACTCAGATAGAGCAGATGTCCTTGAAACCTGATATTCAAACAGGGTTACAGAAAAAAACACATTCCATTCATGTTGTGAAGTCACAGAAACTCAGTGGCTGGAGTGAGAATAAAACAAACAAATATCATTTCTGAGATGTTGCTAAGTTTATTCTCATCTGGCTCAAATATTACATGCAATTATCTGTTAGTTTGGTCATATTTGTGTTTTATTTAAAGAGCTCAGTCATGGTAATTAGTTCTTAAAGAGACCCTTCCATTAAAAACAGTTTTTCTGAGGTTTCTGTTGAATATTTTATTTCCACAGGTGTTCTTACCTTCATAATGGGTGTGAAAACAGGTCAACAACTTCTCTTTCAGTTTTTATCTCTTAAACTACGCAGGTGGTGATAAAACCCGAGTTCTCCCGAGTCCGAACGGCCTGTATCTGTTTCGTCACAGCTCCTTTGTTCGTTAGTTATCGGCAACTCCTGCAGTTGAAACCACGCCTGGCATGCTGCTGGCTAAAAGCTGTTAGCATAAGACGTATCAAACAGGAAGAGATGACGTCTGACGTTGCCATGTGCAGCCGGGGCAGGAAACAGTATTCTTTGCTCTCATAGGCTAGTTTGTTAGCCAATGAGAGTCCAGTAAATTTGAACAATGAATATGAACGAGCTGCTGACGAAGCAGCCTGACGGAAGGATCTGGAACCACCCGAATTTAATGCAGACAGATTGAAAGGTCTGTTAATCAGTGTTTCCTGACGTTTTTTAGATATAAAATGTTTCATATTACTGGTTAATACTTAAGAAATAACCACAAAGTCCTGAAATTTGTATGAAATGGACTCTTTAAACACTCACAAAAAAACAAACTGTAAATTTTTATTTGTAAATATAAGATGTTGTTTTTGGTTTTATTCCCAGCCTTCCTTAAGGATCAGAACAGCTGGTGTTCTCAGCACGTGGACCCGAATCAGGACTGCAGCCCGCTACCTGCCCTCAGCATAGACACCTACACTAATGTCCAACTTCTATCTGTGAGTCTTTAAACTCAAAGCTGCTGCTTCTGTAAAGCAATTACACTCCAAGATTTTGACTCCAGAGTTGTCATGCGTTGAACCATTTAGACCTGAGAGGTCTTCAGACCATGAGAACAGCAAAACCCACATGTGACACTGATAGTTTCCTCAGTTCTTTTATCTTTAGCAGAAGTGCGTTTCTTTTGAAATGCAGCACGTTGCGTCACTTTTTCGTTTACAAAACATCCTTCTGTTTTACAAAAGTTACAGATTGAATTGGAAAACAGGAAGAATTAAGATGCCGCATGTTTGATTTAGAAACCTAGTACACGTGTGATATTAAAGAATGTTTCTGTTTCATGCAGCAAATCTGCTTTAGTGGATTATTATTGTTTTGTTTTTGAGCATTTAAATGAAGATCAGACCTCCTTCCTCTGAAAACTAAAAATAAAGTGGTAATATTCAGTTTGTTGCAACCAACCACATCTGTATATTAGCTTGACTCGGGAACAGAACTTTTCTACGTTTAGTTTGTTGATTCACATACCGGTACTTATCTTGCTGCTGCATGTTCAAACATTCATTTTCTAATGTGTTTAATTGTAAGTGTGGGGTGAATAGGTGTGACCTTCAGCTCCGTATCAGTAGTGCACAGACTCTGGATCCAAAAGTACAAAGTGTTTGCTTTTATTAATGGGACATCTGGTCTAGATTTTAGATTTCCTGGTAATGACTAGCAAAGATGACAAAGCTAAATGTTCTTTAGACAGACCTCTGGTCTGTTTAAGGAAAAATTGAGAAACTTTACTTAATTTTGTATTATATTTTTTGTGTTTGGTCTAATGAATTTAAAAACAAAAGTCTTTTCTTCTCACCAGGGAAAGAATGCAGATGCAGCAGTGAGTATTCCTTCATTTATTTATGGTCATTTGTTTTGCCAACTTATTATTTGGTTGAAAAACAACAACAATTTTTCAGTTTCTAAGCCAATAATAGTTTAATTGTACAGGTTAGATCCGTTAGATGTTTCTATTGAGTAACTGCCATCTCAACAGTCTTTTTTTTACCAGTGTGTACACAATCTGTTGAATTCAGAGCAGTTAGATAATTTGTTTTACATGTGAGCATTTTGGGGTGATCTTTTCTTTCTTACAAGACCACTAAACCTCTGCTGTGAGGTTCTCTCAACTCTTAGCTCACACTGATCCATTTTGATGACGTGTTATAATCCCGTTGAGTTAATCTTAGATCTGGAATACCTCCATGCATGGTGGCAGCTGTTACATTACTATCAAGTTGTATTGTTTTGAGTTTTTCCTACCTCTAATCCTGAGGAGGTGTTCACAGGGAGCTGAAGAAACTCTTTAAGGATGTTTTGAGGCTACAGACTGAGGTGCACTCTGTGAGGCACATGCAGAGATTTAAACTTCTGTGTGGACATCATTCCCACCAGAACAGTGAAGTGCTTCCCACCAGTGACCCGAAAGAACTACTAAACAAGAAAAAAAGAGCTTTCAGGGACGGAGAGACCGGGACATATTGAGACGTGTACATAGAGAACTTAAGGTCAAGATTAAAAGCAACTAGGAGGTGTACAAGAAAAAACTGGAGCACAAGCTCCAGCAAAACATTATAAGAGATGTGTGGTCAGGGATGAAGAAGATTACCAGCTTTAAGCAGAAGGAGGAACAAGGCAGCTGGTCCAGATGGTGTTAGTCCCAGAGTCCTAAAGGTTTGTGCAGATCAGCTATGTGGGATTCTGCAGCGTATCTTCAACCTCAGTCTCACCCAGGAGAAGGTACCAGTTCTATGGAAAACATCCTGCCTTGTTCCAATACCAAAGATATCCCTTCCATTGTCCCCTAACAACTACAGGCCAGTTGCCCTGAACATCCCACATCATAAAAGTCTTGGAGAGACTCATTGGTCCACCTTAATAAGCAAACAAGCACCTTTCAAGACCCACTGCAGTTTGCTTATCGCCGTGGAGTTGGAGTGGAAGACGCCATCATACACCTGCTTCAACAAACCCACTGTCATCTGGACAAAGCAGGCAGCACTGTGAGGATCATGTTCTTTGATTTTTGTAGTGTATTTAACACAGTTCAGCCTGTTTTACTGTGTAAAACTCCAGATCCACATGGATCTGGAGTTCAGTACAGGTCAGAGTCCTGTCATCTGCAGAATTACTCTGATGACTTTGCAGTTGTTGGTTGGATCAAAGATGGACAAGAGGCCAGGTACAGAGAACTGGTGGACCACTTTTTGGTCTGGTTTGGGATTGTGGATTCTGCGGGGAAGGAGGTTACCCACTTATGAGGAGGTGATGTGCCAGCAGGCAGTGTGTTGAAGTATCCTTGGGCAAGATACTGAACGCCTCCCCAAAAAGAAATTGTCCCTATGCTGTACTGATGGTAGCACACTATCCTAAGGGATGTGTTGAATGCAGAGAAATAATTTTTCCAATGTGGATCAATAAAGTCTCTATTAATTTAATAGTTTTTAAGAAGCAGCTACTTGTCGGTGGTCTACTTTATTCATACTGTTTGAAAACAATAATAATAATTTTAAGCACATAGTTCAGCAAACATCATCAATATTAACATGGTTTGAGTCCAGTAAAAGGGTTAAATGTCTGTCTTATGGCTCTGCTGTAGGTGGTTTCTGTGAAAGTGGCATCAGTCATTCTGGAGTCTGTGGAAGGGCCTCGGACTGAGCTGATAGATGTTGGAGGAGACCTCAGTCCTGTTCTCCTCAACTCCTCCATCTGCACTAATGTGGTGCTCCAGGTGTGTCAGCCAAGTCCAACACAATACAGCATATAAAATAAATATACAGTATGTGTGTGCATTTTTAAGTGTATTTAACAGAATCGTCAGAGTCTAATGTTTAATAAAAAAGACATTGTTGACTGGAAATCTGATCACAGAGTTATTATATCCTGTAAATTAAAGACTGTAACAGTTCTCATCATGTGGACCACCTAAGCTCTTTGTCTCATCAGGTTATTTATATGATAACGTATAACTCATTTGGTGAAGTGGTGAATGCGACGGTGTCTCTGGTGCTTGGTGTGGTCCATGCTGCAGCTGTGAGGCTGGAGCAGAAGTTTCAGGTCATGTATGTCCAGGTAACAGACCACAGAGTCATTCTGTGTATCATACATGTTAACTACAGAACATTTCTGTCTTCATGTATGTAGAATAGATTTTTATTTTCATTTTGTTAGTTTTCCTCTTGTTTCAATGATTGTGATGGATCATCTGCTTTCTGCTCCACTTGTATTACATGAACTCTCAGATCCAGAACAGTAAAACTCAAGTTCATTTTCCAGGCTGATAACCAGCGCAGAGCACCACTGAGCAAGTCTTCATTGTAGGGTTTTTCTAGTCAGATTCATAAAGAAACTCAGGGTTTGTTAAACATGGTACAGTCCACCGGATAACTAAATATTTTTAGAAATGTTTTAGGGGTTATAATTAGTGGTGAATGTAATCCAACAGCAGCTGTTGTCCTCATAAATAATCACTTTTTTAGTTAGAAAACTTTCCTCCCAAATAGTTCTGACTTCAGATCAGTCTTTATCATGATGACAACTTCTAATCCACACCAGAATTCTTCTGGGTCAAGCAACTATTTTATTGTTTTACAGCTTCAAATATGTATAAATTCATACATGGATACCAAGTTGAATAAATGTCTTCATCCATAGTAGTTTTGAATTTTCATTTTTAAATAGAAATAAGTCCAATTTACAAGCCAGGACAAACAAAATGCATATTAATTCTTATATTAAATGTAAAAAGTAATACTGAGTGTCTTATTTAAAGGAGGATGGTGGAGAAGTGGCTGTCCGTTACAGCGGAAACCCGGGTTATGTGGTTGGACAACCTCTTCTGTCAGGAAAAAGACTAACAGAATATCCTTTTCCTGCTAATAAAGATGGAGTTATTTACCATGTATTCCAAACATGAGGACGTTTATCTCAACAAGAAAAACTGTGTCATCTCACCTTAACAAAGTTCTCTACTGGGATTACCAGAAGCATCAACCTCAGAGACACTTTGTCTCTGCTCCACAGTGCTGAAGAGCAGAATTGTCTCCTGGGTTCTCACCAGCGCTCTCCTGTCCTGTTTGGTCTGGACTCTGTGTCTGGATGCATATTAAGGCAACGTACCCTGAAACACAACAAATCGATTGAGAGGTACTGTGGTGACTCCTCGAGTCCTGACTTGAGTCTTGTCTCTCCAGACTGGAGGATCTAACCAACTGCTCCCTGGTCTCCCAGCTGCTGCTGGATGTTCTGAGAGGACCTAACTATCCCCAGGATGTGGCTTCTTTTGGGAACTCTCCATTAGACAATCCACTGGATTGGGTGCAGATCGAGACCAGCATCAATCCCACGGTGCGTACACTCAGAAAGTACGTCTTCAGTGAAAAAGAAATGCATCATCTGTATGTTATAAGTCAGCGAGTCAATTCTTTATTCAAAGTCCAGCGTTTTATTATAGTTCTCACTATTACAAATTAAAAGTCAGGAAGAAGCCAGACATTTTAAGATTGTGAATAATGTAATTTGTTTAAATATTATTGTCCTCAGTTGATTTGGAACTTGATCTGTTTTGACTGTCAGCTGTGTTACCAGGTGTTGGTGTGACATGTCTGTTTAAAGAAATCACAGGAATACCAAAATACACAAAATAACATTCATGTTAAATGTGACAAGAGAAGAAGAAGCCATAAACTAATTGACTTAAGATAAATTCATCCCCATTTTTCTGACAGACAAATTAACACCTGCAGTAAATGAACAGAAACTAGAGCCCAGATTAACAGAAAAAAGTTCTAACCTGAAGGTGAGATCTAAACCACTGAGATCAACACACAACTCCAAACATGACAGCAAGATGTCGGGGTCAACAGTGTCAAAGGCTGCCGATAAATCCAGTAAAATTAAAGCAACCGAACTGCCCGAATCAGCAATTAAAAGAAGATCATTAAAAACTCGTAAAAGAGCACTCTCAGTGCTGTAACAGGGTTTGAAATCTGATTGGAATTTATCTGAAATATTATGAAGTGACAAGTCCTGAAGCTGAATATAAACAACTGTTTTCAAAACCTTAGAAAGAGTTTAAAAATTACAAAAGCAGGTCTGATCGAGGTTCTGCTTTTTTTTATAAAAGCGGTTGCGCAATAGTCTGTTTAAAACATTGTGGAACCTGACCTGAAGACAAGGACATATCGACAAATTTTAAGATAAAAAACCAACACTGTCAAACACTTTTTTAGCATAAATGGAGGGAGACAGTCCAGGAAACAATGAGCAGAGTTTTTATGACAGACGATTGAAACCAATCCCAGGTGAAAAAACATGGAGGATATGAACCGGGATCAGAAGCAGGAGAGGGACCTAATCTGAGAAAAAAGCTTGAAATTTATCACACAAATTCTATGAGGGCTCAATTCCACCATCATTACCGGGGTCGACAATAGCTACCATTAAAAATTCTAAACAGAACATGTGGCTTTTTACAGATACAAGATTAGACATGAACTGTGATTTAGCTGCTTTTATGAATTTTTGGAAACAGATGCTCCAAAGACACATGCAATCTGTCTTTTCTCCACTTCCTCTCAGCGTGTCGGCACTCACGTCTGCATGCATGAGTATTGTCATTCAGCCATGGCTCTGGTTTTAATTTAGAGCACATACTGTAGCTCTAACAGGTGCCACAGAATCCAAGATATTCAGACATGTTCTGTTGAAGCATTCTGCAACATCTTTAACACAATTCGACAATTCGGAAATCCTTCAGTCCAGAGTTAATGAAGGTAGTAGAAAAGTCCAATACAGCTTATCTTAAGACTTGGTGGAAAACATAAAGCCCCTTCTGGGGCAAACAGAACGCAAGGTTAAGAAGTTAACCCCGGTTCTCTGATACATGAGTGAGGTATCTCACATATGGGACACGCTCTCACGCTGTTCCCCCAGAAGCTCTATTACATTACGCCAGTCTCAGACTGGCCGTCAGACGTGACGTCTGCTCCCCAGAGGGGGAGGGACTCCCTCCTACTATAAGAGCTAGACGGCACGTCATCACGTCAGTCTAAGTAAGCACACCTCTTCTCGCTCTTGGCAAGAAGGGCGGTCTGGTGAGATACCTCACTCATGTATCAGAGAACCGGGGTTAACTTCTTAACCTTGCGTTCTCTTTCAACATTCGTTTCGGTATCTCACATATGGGACACGCTCTCACGCTGTTCCCCCAGAAGCTCTATTACATTACGCCAGTCTCAGACTGGCCGTCAGACGTGACGTCTGCTCCCCAGAGGGGGAGGGACTCCCTCCTACTATAAGAGCTAGACGGCACGTCATCACGTCAGTCTAAGTAAGCACACCTCTTCTCGCTCTTGGCAAGAAGGGCGGTCTGGTGAGATACCTCACTCATGTATCAGAGAACCGGGGTTAACTTCTTAACCTTGCGTTCTCTTTCAACATTCGTTTCGGTATCTCACATATGGGATATAGAGACTCCAGTATTGCCAGACAAGCTTACTCGAAGACCAGAAACTCCTACACAGACACCCCTAGTGATGTCCCCACGCTCAGGATATTCTGAGACAGTGAGGGGCCAGTCACGTCCAGTCGATAAAACCTGGCAAAGGTGTGAGGCGTAGCCCAACTGGCCGCTGCACAGATCTCCTCTACCGAGGTACCCTGGAAGAGTGCCCATGAGGCAGCCATGCCCCGGGTGGAATGCGCGCGCAGTCCAGCAGGAGGCTGAAGCCCACTGCTTTCATAGGCTGCAACAACAGCTTCCACTAACCAGTGAGACAAGCGCTGTTTGGAGAGAGGCTTTCCCCGGTGGGGCTGAGCCCATGATACAAACAACTGCTCAGACTTCCGAAACGCAGCAGTCCTGTCCACGTATGTGCGTAATGCGCGCACTGGACAGAGTGCGTGAAGCCGCTGGTGTTCCTCCGAAGAGAAGGGAGGAGGTGAAAACGCGGACAACTCAATCGGAAGGCAGGACAAAGTCGAATTAAAGACTTTTGGCATAAAGGAAGGGTTAGGTTTCAATAAAACCCTGGAGTCTCCCCTTAAAAACTGCATACATGACGCGTTAACCGACAGCGCGTGTATATCACTCACACGTTTAGCTGAAGCCAGCGCCAGTAGCAAGGCCGTCTTAAAGGAGAGCAACCTTGGCTCTACCTGAGACAGTGGTTCAAACGGTGACCGCGACAGAGCACTCAGCACTGTCGTCAGACCCATGGAGCGACCAGGTTCCTCAAAGTC
>SSNP01000363.1:8164-61842 GCA_006937955.1 Pachypanchax playfairii
GCACAGTGAAGTAAACAGTCCAACCCCCCACCCCCACCCCCCCACCCCCAGCCCATACACCGGTAGCTGCGTTGCGCTAGCTTGTGCTGCTGCTCTTGAGAAGAGATGGCTACACAAACGGGGACCTGTTGTGTCCAAGGATGCTCAACCCATGCTGGAAGTTTCCACTCACTCCCGAAGGATGAAAAAACAAGAGAAGAGTGGCTGAAGTTCATTTATGGAGAAGTGCCACGCAGTTATAACCTCTCCGGTTCATGGAGTGGAGTTGATCACTTACTGCATGCAGAAGACAGCCCATGATCATGTCACTCTTTCTGCAGTGTCTGCCGTTCTGATCTGTTTATTTAATTACATAAGGTTTTATTTAATAACGTAATGTCCGTCCACCAGTTTGTGTGCGTTCGGACTGTTTGTGTGCTCACAGTACAGAAATGCACTCTCGTCATGTTCGTTTTTACACACAAGTAACAACTTCATGACTCCCCACTGTGAAAAAGTCCAGGGGAAATCTCAGGACTGCTGGGTGTCCCAGTCCCAGGACTGCTGGTTGTCCTGTCCCTGCAGCTAAATTAAATAGAGTGAATTAAATACAACTTAAAGAACGCCCTGGATCTGTTTATTGGCTCCTTTTTATTCATTTTTCAATGTAAAATCGGATTGGGACTCTGTATCGGCCGATACTCAAAATCAAATGACTCAGACTCGGACTCGAAGTCAAAAAATCTTGATCCGGACATTCCTAACAATAACCTCTTTGAAAAATTCCAGTCCGGTTTCCACTCTGCTCACAGCACAGAGACTTCCCTTGTTAGACTCACAAACCACCTTCTCATGTCATCTGATGGTGGCTCTCCCTCTTTCCTCATCCTCCTGGACTGTTCTGCTGCATTTGATACTGTTGACCATGGCATTCTATTAAACCGCCTCCACGTCACCACTGGACTCAATGACACTGCGCTCAGTTGGTTAAAGTCATACCTCACAAACTGGACAGAATTCATTTCCCTGGGTCTGTCATGGACTCAGGGAGGTGTTTGACCCACATGCAGAACTCACACGGATAAGGTTTAGGACGAAAAGTGAAAACAGTTTTATTTACAATTGTACAGTGAGAAGAGGAAAGTGCAATATTGCTGGAACTCAGGGATCTGGTTCTGCGAGAGAGAGACACAGTTAGTTGGGGTCCAGATGGGCAACAGGTGAAACGTGCGTGACAGGAAATGGGAACTCACGGTGAGGCAGGATGAGCGCTGCTTGAGGGGGAAGGCAGGCGTCGTGGTGCGGTGGTGCTGGATCCAGAGAGGTGCGTCGAGTGAGCGGTTGCCAGAGAGCGAACAGGCAGAGGTATGGTGCTGGAGGCGCTGATGAAGATACCAGGGCGATGAGGCACAGGGGAACAGCACTGAGTGAGCGGCAGCGTTGAGGAGTAATCCTGAGGAGGTAGAGTTATTTCAGCGCAGCAAAAACATGGAGAAAAATATTTTTTCAAAAACACACTAGGAACTAGAAATAACTTTAAAGTAGCTCTAGGAATGAATTCAGAGAGTGGCACTGTGCATTTACGCTACTAGGTTAACAACCAGGCAATGAATGATTGTTCAGCCGGAGTTTAAGAACGCTGCCTTTCCTCATCAACCCAAACGTCCTCCAGCCGTGCGTAATTGCCTGCTCCAACTCTCCAGCGAAGATCCTGATCTGAGAAGATGACTCACTCGACACTTAAACACACATAGACACTACACCACAGCTCACAGACCCTGACAGGGTCACTCCAAATCACATCCACACACAGTCACCTGCGGTGTCCCCCAGGGCTCAGTCCCTGGCCCCATCCCCTACCCCACCCCCCTTGGCGAAATCATCAGCCATCACAAAATTTCATTTCACTGCTATGCTGATGACATACAGCTTTATGTAAATACCACAGCTGTAACCCCATCCTCACAGTCATTCCCATAAAAACTCAGCTCCTGTCTGGAGGAGATATGGGCTTGGATGGAGCACAACTTCCTCCAACTAAACAGCTCCAAAACTGAGGCCATAGTGATTGGCACTCCTCACCAGACCAAATCATCATCCATAAGCATCACCTTCTCTGGCTCCAATATTTCCATTTAATCAACAGTGACTAATCTTGGTGTAAAAATGGACTCCAAACTCTCTTTTGAAGCCCATATGAACCACCTCTGCAAGACCTCCTTCTACCACCTCCGTAATATTTCTAAACTCTGTTCCATTCTCTCTCTCTTGGATGCTGAAAAACTGGTTCATGTCTTTGTCTCCACCAGACTGGACTACTGTAATGCACTTCTCATTGGGATCCCTAACAAGAGTCTCCAGAGTCTTCAGTACATCCAAAACTCCACAGCTAGGATCCTGATGAGAGTGCAGAAACATGAGCACATCACTCCCATTCTTCACTCACTCCACTGGCTTCCTGTCTCCACCAGGATTGAGTACAAGGTTTCCCTCCTCACTTACCAATGCATCCATAGACACCCCTTTGGTAATGCTGCTCCACATCTGTGAAATGCCCTCCCTGACGCCTTGAGGGCACAACAATCCACTGACTGTTTTAAAAAAGGTCTTAAGACATTTCTTTTCAGCAAAGCTTTTGGTCCTCTTTAGATGTTTTTTTTTAACTTTTCTTTTTTTCTTCTTCTTCATTTTTGCCTTTTACTTGAATTGCTTCTTTTTAACCTGTAGCACTTTAAGACCTCTGATAAAGCCCATTATAAATAAAATGTATTATTATTATTTGCGCTAACTTTGAAGTCATGGGGCCTATTCCACCAAGCGAGCTTACTCAATAAGCCAGGCTTATCAGGCCAATCCTGGCTTAAATTTCTCAATTCTGGTTCCACGAAGGAGGCTGAAGTCAAGCCTCACTCATTGACCATGGCAACATATGCTGTTGGACAAGCCTGCTCCCTTGCGGGCTAATGTTGAGACTTATTTTAGCACCATCTCTCTGATTGGAAAGGCCATATGATGTCACATAGTACGTCCCCTTTTCGTTCGGCTTCTTCTGCATTTTGTGTCGGCGTTTGACAAGCAATGAAGTGGTGGATTAGCGCCACTGCATGTAGCGCAACACCCAACAGGACTAGGATGAGCCTGTTCATCCCCTCACACACACCAACCGTTCTCATTATTTGCTCGTGTCATTTTAATACATTGGACATGTTTCCAAATAAGTAAAACACATGAATGTGACATCAGTCAGGGTTGAATATAAACCTTGAACTGTGCTGTTCAGACTGTCATGATAAAATCAGATGGCAAAACTGTCAGATGAATTTTCCTCCAGTGTGAACCTTTTTTAGTAAAAGATCTGTCACATTTTAACAAAAACCTACACACATTGGCAATAATTTACTGTGTTGTGTAATAACCATTACAACGGGTACAGCAAGTGTGTCCCTGAACTGGAATGTTGCAGGCAAACAAGCAGTCCAATATATTGAAATACATTGGAATAAAAAATATTCTAAAAGACTGTTTCAGCAGTGTGCAATAGCACACAGCCGCAGTTCATATAGAGAACCAACACGTCAGTAAGTTATTATGACTCACATGTAGGTGTTTGCAATTAAAATTTAATTTCTTCGAATTTATAAAATGACAAGTACGGTAATTAGAAGCCTATTTCCAGAATAACCATGGCGTGCCCATTCATTGATGACCCTGTCGATGAGGGAGCAGTGATTCTTCAAAGAGCTCTAAGGCAACAGGTTCCACATATAATCCGGCCCAGGATCGATCCGTTGCATTTTCCGGACGAGTATTTATATGAGCGCTACAGATTCTACATCTAAAGCATCATATATCTGTGCAAGTTACTGGAGCCATCTGGGTGCCAGGCTCATTAACCCCCCGCGCGTGCTCGTGCTTCGATGCTCAGCTTGACCAATATTCCTCACCAAACCCACTTGGATCCCCAGTTTTCAGTCCGTGGCAAAGAGCTCATAGTTGTATCGGCTCCAAAACTTCCTGCAGTACCTCTTAAGATCCTCTGTCCTCCTCACACACCATCCTGCACATGCCACTTATCCAATCAAATTTAAAAAAAGCAATAAAATCCTCCATGGTGTGTCTTCCAGTCGAAAAAGTGGCCCGAAGCGTTCATCCATTTCAGCAACATGCTGCAGCTACGTGTTAGCTAGCTACTAATAGCTGCTATTAAAACTTTCCACACAGAACTTGCTGATCACATGGGAAACCCCAGGGGCAAAACCCTCTATGGCAAGCAAATAAGGTATATAATCACCACATATCCCCGGTGCTTCCAGCTGCTTGACTTGCAGACTCCACAGTACCAGCCTCACTGTTCTGGATTATTTACGGTATTAGGCAACCCAAAAGGGTTCCCGCTGCTCTGCCAGCTATTGGCTGGTAGATGTAAACAAAATGCCAACGTTGTGCCCGTCAACATTAATATTTTACTTCAAATATAATATTTAAAGGAAATGCTGTATTTTTATTCTACAACTAAGAATCTCGTGGAGGCATTATTTTGTTAAAAATATAGCTTTTAATAAAAATATTCCATATACTACCTTTAATAGGAGCACATCGCTCCCAGGCTCTCACAGTTGCGCAATCTGCGTTTGTTGCTCTGCGTCTTTTTGCCAGTGGCCTGTTCTTGTACAGTGTGGGGGATGCCGAACATTTAAGTAAATTCTTGTAGTCTTCATATGTTTTAATTAATAATTCTTGCTCTGCCTGGGAGAAGAACGTGGCTCTTTACTTCCCTTCATTCTCAGGTATCCAGCATCGATTAACAGGGGCTGGATTTAAAGTCCCGTGAAAGCGCCTCAGCCTGGCTTGGTAAATGCCGCTTGAGTTAGTGAGAATTGAATTCACCTGAGCGTCATTCATGTAACCGACTGAGCCAGGTGTGAGATGTTTGGCTAAGTCAAGTGAGGCTTTTCTCCAGAAGCCTCAGTTTGTTAAGCTTGCTTGGTGGAATAGCCCCACAGTCTCAACTGCATGAGCTGATAAATACTAATGAGCAAAATCAATGTGATGTCACAATGATAGGATTTTCTACCTCACCTGATTCCATCACCTGCCTCCTTTAAATGATAAAAACTGAAAGAGAAGTTTTTGTGCAATTTTCATACCCAGTATGAAACCCAGAACACATGTGGACCTAAAATATTCAACAAGAACTCAGAAAAAACCTTTTTAATGGCACAGCATTGTCAAATGGTAGACAATTATTCATAGTACTTGAATGAGCCAATCCAAATACCAATGATTAGATTCATGAGCAGAATTACTCTGAACAAATGGAAAGCTCTTGAATACTTGTTCTAGATTCCCAAAGACCTTTCCTTCACATCTGACGATGACCTTCAGAGAACTTCATCTTGCTGGGGGTCTTAAGAATGTAATGTTTCCATAAAGTGTGATAGAGCGTGATAGGTCCACGATGGTATTTTGAGCATGTACATAAATCCCATAGCAAGGCCTTGATAATTTATCATCATTTTGTGGGCTTTAATCCAATGTGTGGCACAGACTACTAAAATTAACCTTTTATTGAGGTGTTTTTGTTCTTGTGCTCAGGCTTATTACTGCAATGCAATTATGAGAGTAACACAGAAAAATGCTCTTTTATGGTTGCAATGCTATAACAATTTAATACAACTTGAAATGTAAAAATAATTAAATTTGAACAATAGTTTTAAGTGGGAGCAGTCCTCAGCTTGGTCTATGTAGAGGAGTCCTATACTGGGAGGAAATGTCCAAACTGGGAATTATGCTCTTTATAGATGCTAAATGTGCAACTGTAAGCATTGCTTCAGGGGTGAGTGGTTCTTCCCTCCACTTTGCTGCTGTGCAGTTATCAGTCTCAATCTGCTGAAAACTTAATCAGCTCTAAAATAAAAACTCAGAACATGTCCACTGTTTGTTTCCAACAATCACAGGTGATGTTTTCATAAATTCCCATGGCACATGTTATGCTGCTATCCAAGTAGACCCTAATGTCACACAAGTGCTTATTTACTTGAAAACATGTTAATAGCATATTTTCCATTTGAGAATGGGGCTAATGTAAGCTGAATCTTATGGCTGTATTTGTATATAACTGTAATTTGTTCTGAGTCAGACCGAAATAGAAGGGAAAAATAAGGCAGCCGGAGAAGAGTCTCATGTTATTACAACACTTATCGCCAGCATGTGTGGGGCTCTATTATATCTATTACATGAAAGCAAACAAAGAGGACCATTTAGTTTGAGCAGTTTTTTTTAGCAAGGGGATTATGGGTCCATATAGTTGAAGCAGCAGGATGTAATTTTGGGAAATGGGTAATAATTAAAGCTACCAACTGGTGCCAGTGGCTGGCTGTTTTTTAAATCCTCCACTTTTACTTTCTTTTATTTTTTAGGGGGAGACAGGGCTGTCTCGTACTGACTTGTTTGGCAGACTGTATCGTGCGTCTGGGTGCTTTATTATGTCAGGAAAGATTTACTCTACAACAGGTGTAGTAAAATTTACTCTCTGTTGTATAGTATACTTTGTTTGAGTTTAAGGCACAACTGAGCCTATATGGTTTTGGAGGCACAGTGGACAGGCAGAGAGACACATTTAAATAACAACATTAAGGTAAAGGGGGATGGCGAGCAAAACAGAGACAAAAAGGGTTAGGGTTTGAGTGTGTTTATGTGTCATGACTGTTTTTCTGTAAGACTGGAACCCTCTTACAAGCACAACTCCAGGACAAGAAACAGAGTTTTAAAGGTTTTAATATTACAGTGAATACAACAGCCAGGCACTAAGTCCCTGTGTTGCAGGCAGGACAGGAACCGGGCCTCACTGGAGGAACAGGCTGAATCTAGGCGTGGAAAAGACAGGTTAGTGGACTGGATTGCAGCAGGGAGGAACAAGCATGAATGAGGAGAGAGAGCTTACGGAGAGGATGATGGTGCTGGTGGTTCTGAGGAGGAGGAGTGGTTGGAGGCTGAAGCTGAGGTGAGGATCCTGTGGTTGGTGCGCAGGTGCTGGAGGGTGGACAGACCGACTCAGGCTCTGAATGGTGTTCCAGCAGGTGCGACTCCAGGGGAGAGAGAGAGAGACGGGCAGAGAGCAGATCCAGAAACCAGACTTGGTGTGGAAACCGTGGTCCTCACCTCTTCTCCTGAGAAGAGGTGAGGACCTGCGGGAAGGCGTCAGGTCCAGGTGGAGATCCTGGGAAAAGCAGGTAAAAAGACCAAGCGTTATAAAGCTCAAAATGTTGCAAATAAGGTTAGTTGCACAAGCCACTCTACCACGAAGGAAGTAGGAACTATCTGGCGCCCGTCTCATGTTGATCCTCCCCTTAAATCTCAACTCAGGTGATGAGGAGATGAGCCACACCTGCGCTCCAGAGGCTGATCCACCTGTGAGGAGGTAAGCAGACAACACCCACACACACAGCCACACCCACAGGCAGCTCAGCCACACAACATTATGTTAATCATGTGGAAAGACTACATAGAAATAGTACAACATAGCTAAAGAAAGCCAGAGTGTGGTTTAAACCAACCACTAGCCCAGTGCCATGGGCACCAGAGTGCACCTGGTCCGAGCACCAGGGAGCACAACAGGCACAGGCAGACCGGTACCGATTGGCATGCAGAGGTTGTAGCCACAGGCCTAGTGCAGAGGTGATGTCTGCAAGAGAGGAGAGTAGCTCCTGTCCCCAGCAGGAGGACGCTCCAAGAGTACACAGGTCATGGAGCCCCAGAACCCAGCACACTGACCCTTCCCCCAGTACAGGGCCAAGCCAGGGCTCAGTGACCCTGTCGTCCAGGGGTCAGCCCCATCCCCGACTCGGTGCCCACCCACATCAGAAAGTCCAACCCTGCCACTCCCACCAAAAGTGTGACTCTTGAAAATAATTGTTCTTTTTTATTTCATTTTCTTGTTTTTCTTCTGTTGGTCACTTTACCATGAATACAGCACTGCAGATGGAGTTTTTACCTTTTTATAGATATTTCTAAATGAATCAGTTGCACACAGCCTTGTGTTCCTCTGTTATTTTTTTTTACTTGAGTAGTAGTACTAAGCACTGGTTCACACACAGCATAATACTGTGTCACATGTTGGATGAACTTAATCTAATAGAGATCTTCTTGAAGTACTTTAGTGTTCTCTTTTTATTCCCATTACATTTTTTTCTTCACATCCTTTGATGGATGTTGGCATAGTAAATATATAATTGGACAGAAGTTTGTTTGTTCTGCAAAGCCTTAGCTTTCACTGTAATCGTGTTCAATCCCTGGTGCCGATAGGCTATGTGTTGAAGTGTCCTTGGGCAAGATACTGAACCTGCAACTACCCCGGGGTGGCCGTAGTCTAATCAGCAAGGAGGCCATCCTCCAATCAGAAGACCAAAGTTTAATCCTTAGTCCCGCTAGAGGCTACGTGTTGAATTATCTTTGGGCAAGAAGGTAAACCTGCAACTGCCTTATGGGTGCCGTACAAAATGGCTGCCCTCTGCTCCTCAGAAATTAGGATGGGTTAAATGCAGAGCCTGAATTTCAACTTGAAAAGCATGCTTATAGGGCTGTTACTCAAAATGGACTTGTGTTCGATTACAGGTTGTGGTGTTCATCCCAATTATATTTAATGTTTAATTTGTGGCTCAGGTGCATGAAAATAGGTTTGATTTAGCACGTACGCACATGATACGACCATACAGGCCAATTGTGACTGCTCCAAAAAATGACCTGTGAGAGCATTTTTGTTTGAGACAAACAACCTGTGGGAGCATTTCCTGGGATCCAGCAGAGAGTAACTACCAACAGTGCATGCGCGCATCTATCTTCCCAGAGGAGCAGCTACATACGCATGTGCGAGGTTTCTCTCTATTCAGTCGAACAAAACACAAATTGTGCAGCAATATGTCACATTTTAATAAAACAATTAGCTTTAAAATGTAAAGATACACATGCACGCACTGTCAATCAAAATATTTGTATGTTAGCAAGCGGAACGGTTAAGGTAAGGGTCGTTTGTACATTTCACAAGATCAACCAACATGATCATATCTGACTGGAGGTTGGGCTCATTTGATTTGAGCATGGCTGCACACATCAATTCTTTCCACTTTACAAAATCTAACCTGTTTGTCCTCATGAAGTCTTTTATTTCATATAAGTGATTTCATCATTCTCTGGGTCTCATTTAGGGAAATACACTCATGAAACAGAGTTGCTACAACCATCAGCTATATGGTGTTTCACTGTTTTATCAACAAAAACACAAGCTCACAAATGCTTTTCAACATCCATGTAAGTTGTAAACAAAGAGCTTTTCGTCATTTCCGTTTTCATTTGCCTTCGAAATTGACATTCACCCGAAGCTCATAAAAACATTCATACTCCATACTCCATAATCCTTATGAGTGTTGAACAACACAAATTTGCACCATGTTTCATTAAAATTCATCTAAATGTTTTATTGAGAGCTGAGCATTTTAAAGTCCATGAAACAGTTTGTGCTGTGGATCATTTCTGCTGTGATGTTTCTGGGAACTGAATCGCCATGGTAAGTCTGATCACATTGAGCCGCATGTTTTCATGCATAATATGTGTAATAGCATTTTTCAGTTTGGGCTGTGGAACATTTCAGGTTTGGTTTTTGGCCAGCTGCCTCACATTGGTAACGTGGATTGCTGATAACAGTAATTAAGTAATTGAAAAGTACTGAATTCAAATACAGTGATCCATCACTACTTCACCATTCAACTTTTGCGGATTCACCATTTCATGGATTTTAAAAAAATATTAATCCAAAAATAAAAAGTCTAAAATACCGTGTTTTCGGCTGTTTGTTTACCTCCCCACACTTCCTCCGCGGTCGGTTGATGACCCAGCGCCTCTATCTGAAGAGCTGTAAAGCTCTCATTAGTACCTGTGCAGTCACGTCGTCATCTTCATCGCACTGCACAGGTCCTTCACCATCATCAGTCAAGCAACGCAACGCTATAATCATCACTGCAGACGGAAGCGACGCGGAGCGATCAGCTTTTCCCCTGTTATTAGATGCGTCTTTTTCTGCGCGGGTCCACAAGCGCTTCTGCTCCTCTGTTTATTCAGAGCTATTTTTCACTGTGAATAAGTAAATAATATCATTAAATAATTTGCTACATCGTTCATCTTCAATTGACAACTCCTCTCTCTTTCTGCGAAAGTCCTTCCCCGTTTGTGTTTAGACACCCAAAACCCCACCCCCCTTAACGTAGTCAGTCCACTCCGTTGCGCTGTGTGTGTTGTGTTTATTTTCATCTCTAGATACACAAATATAATCGCATTTGTCAATCGCGCTATTTTATTTTGAAGAATCGCTTTTATTTTCAAAATTGATCGGATTGTCTCTGTGTTTTTAGTGTATACCTACTTCGTGGATTTTCAGTTATCGCGGAGGGGTCTGGAACCAATTAACCACGATAAATGAGGGATCATTGCAGTTCATGAATGGAGTCAGTACATTAGGTGACAGCTCTTTGTCAGCTGAGTAGTATTTAATAGGACAAGAACAGCTAAATAATAAAACAACTTTTTTTTGCCAGGGTGGTCATCATTGATGTTTTAGGAGTTAATTTTAAATACATGATTATTTAGAAGATAACTCTTAAATTTTTAGCCTTAAAGGTGGAATATGTAATTTGAACACCATGACAACAGAACAAAGCCTCCGAGAAGGACAACAATAGCAGGAGTTCAGCTCACTAATCATGCACTCCAAAGCTGATCACAGATTAGCTACATTTACATGGGCACATTTAATCGGAATAAACGCCCAATCGGAACAAAACTATGTCATGTAAACATGTCAATCAGAATGTTTTGATCCGATGCAGCCTAATCAGAATGAAATTTCCTTCCGATCGAGAGGGGTGGTTTTGTCCGATCCTCAATCGGATAGACGTGCATGTACACACCCATTCGGAATGATGAGGTGAAAAATCCCACTGCGCATGCATACAACTTCAGCGTGACGTCTTTCCGCTTTCGCAGACCCAGGTAGAAAACATAGCGGGAGGTAAACAGAAGTGGTCTGCTGGCACAGTCATCCTGTTCAACCTACTCTCCTCTCCTGTGGTGGAGGAGCAGTAGCAATATGTATTCTGCCTCTAGCTTGGTTAATGCGACCAGTAAAAACCCAAGCATAAAGGTAATCACCTGCAGAAGGTCCATATTGGGGAAAACGTGAGTCAGCTCAAGCACACGATGGGGCGGAAAAGACGCGCAGAAAGGACGGAGTTTGTTAACTTTTTTTTCTTCCCTCGGAAAGACAACTCGCTGTGTGCATGCTCAACTCATTTAACCTGATTGAGTGCTTGGTGCATGTGTACTCATGGCATGATCACATCATTTCAGTTAGTGTCCATGTGAACAGGGATTTGGGAATTCCGATTGACCAAGATTTTAATCAGATTGGGGAAATTTGTTGCATGTAAACATAGCTAATGATTTTGATAAATGAAGCTGTATCTTCCCTTGTGCGAACGTAAATTCAACACTCAAGCAGATTCAACCATTCGCACGCGCATGAACAGAAATTCTGCTTGTGTGGGTATGTGACTTTTGACAGTTTGGAGGTGGAGCCCAGCGGCAACACTGACCCTCACATGATTGATCCTTTACAATCAGTCACGCCCACACGATGAGGTCATCATTCGTCACTAGTGGTTCAAAGAGATTCAAGTTGATCCGTGTATTTTTTGTGTTGACCATTCGAGACATACTAATTGTTATTTTTAATATGAGAGAATATTACAATGAAATGTAGTTTATTTACAATTCTTTGGTTTTGTGTATAATTGTGATTGCAGAGATAACTGATGGTGGTCATGTGATCACAAGACAGCAATTTATTTTCAGCTCAGGCACCTTAGGTGTCAGCATTAGAGAGGGTGAGGGTGGTACATTTGTTGACCGTGTCTCTGGTCACTGTGATTATTTCATGTTTCATTATATTATTTTAAACATGTTATCAGTTATTAAATCTTTCTTTAATGAGGGTTAAAAAATGTGTTTTTGGATTGCAGTGACTATCTTTCTAACAAGCACATTAAGAGCCCCTCAGCTGCTTGTGTTTGTCCCTGCAGTCTAAAGTGACATTAAAGGGACTGTATCATGCTATTTTACAGTTTTCAACGTCTGGGATCGGCACATATATGATAAAACCTTACTGTTTGAGTTATATTCACTTCATTTGTCCTGAAATATAACTTATATTCTCGAGTTATTCTGTGACCAGGAAGTAAAAACGCTCGGTTTACCTAAAACCCCGCCTTCCAGCTGTGAGTGCGAGTGGGCTGTTTAGAAACACTAAACAAACTCCTGTAACTCTCACAGCGATATGCACATTTTCGACGAGAAATTTTTAGAATGAAATACAACAAAATGGAGGTGCTAATTTGTCAGAGGATGCTCGGTGGTGAGGAGCGTCTGGAGGCAAGCACGGTCCACTCGCGACTGGATGCGATCCGACCCGGGAGATGACACTAAGACTGGGATCGGACAGGTGAGGTGAGACAGGTCGTTGGCGAGGTGCGGGTTTCTGGAGGCAGCGACCGTAGTCGCTGACTGCGAGACCAGCAGCCGAGAGCGAGGCGGACTGAGAGAGAGAGAGATCGACCGGGACAGGTCTGAGGAACGGGTTGGATTAATGAGACGGATAAACTGCAGCACGGAGGCTAACAGGACCTAGTGGCAAACGGGACGTATGACTGAGCGCTGTCAGGGTGAGTGACTGTGTCTTTTATCCGGTGGTGGGATGGACTGCGGTGACTTGGAGCTCAGCTGTTAAGCTGGATTCATGCTAACATGTGATTAGCAGGGTCAAGTTGATAAGTCTTTATTAGCAGCTCATGCTAATAAAGAGCAGCAGGTGGTTGAAGTGTGGGAACTCTGAGCTGTAGGTTAGACATCTGTCGTGATGAGCTCCTGACAAATTGTTTCGGACTCTCGCAGCTCGTCTCGTACCTACTACAGGTGCAGCAGGGTTTGGTCAGGAACTTCCTGATACGACACCGTGACGTAACGGGGTTCAAATTCAGCCGTTTTACATGAGCGAGTAAAGCAGCTGCTCAGAGCTCAGGTTTCAGGAGGATTACTCGGGAATGCACAAATTAAGCCTAAAACCACTCTGGAGGTCTTTTAAATAAAGAAATAGCATCACAACATGATTAAAAGCTCAGAAAAGTTGAGTTTTCATGATACAGGACCTTTAAACCTGTAAATCATTGTTCTCCTGCTTTGTAAAGAAACAAATTAGGAAAAATATCTGGCTGATTTTTAAAATGTATAAGTCCGCATCATGTTTTATTTTGACCTACTTCCAGATGGAAATCATGCATTCATGAACATTATTATTTTACTGTGTAAATCTCATCTGTAAATAGAAGCATCAATTTCCTTGGCAAGCAATTAGGGTCAAAAATCACCACATATCCCCGGTGCTTCCAGCTGCTTGACCTGCAGACTCCACAGTACTAGCCTCGCTGAGCCGGACTATTCACCATGTTAGGCAACCCACAATGGAGCCCACTGCTCTGCAAACTATTGGCTGGTAGATGTAAACAAAATGCCACGGTCATGCCCGCCAAAATTATTATTGCATTATATTTTAATTCAAATATAATTTCTAAAGAAAATGCTGTATTTTCATTCTACAACTCTCTAAACACCCAAGGGAGGCATTATTTTGTTAAAAATATTGCTTTTTATGAAAATTGCACCTTTAAGATTTTTTATGCAGACAGAAAAACATGATTTTGGTTGCAATATTCAGGTAATAGGAGTCCCATCAAAAGAACGGGTTGAGTTTTTGAGTTTTGTGTTCTCATGATTGCAGTTCCATGCAGTTTGCTGTAGCTCTGCTCAAAATTTCTTTCATCAAACATTTGATTTTACCTCATTTGGCTCTTTCACTGAACAACCTTGAGGATTGAGAAGTATAAAAAGGAACAAAATATTCATGAACTGTTTGAAATATGACAGCTACTGACCACAGTTTTCACATATTTTCTTTTATCTAAGATTTATTAGAACATTTAATAAAACACAATTTTTTGATCTAAGGAGTTGCAATAAAAAGTAAAAGCTGAAATAAAGCATGACAAAAAACAACACTGTTTGTGAATATTACTTGATTTACATTTACTAGCAAGCTGTTGTTGTGCAGTCATTTTGTTTTGGCCTTGGCCTATGTTTAATTTTCCACATGCTTAAACGTCAAAAACAACTTCTTAAACTAGTTAAAAATAAGATGCAAATTTAGGTTTGTAAAATTGTGTATGGTGCACCCTCATGTATAAAACTACCTCTAATTTATTAGTATTTTTTTTACTTTTAGCACAGCTGCACAGCACATTTCCCTGTGAAAACTTTAGCATCTTCCACAGGGATAAGTTTCAGCTAAGTTAATTTACAAAATGTGTGCTTCTACAAATTAAAAATAAATCTTTGGCACTTTACAGATGCTGCAAAAGTGTTTGTTTTGAACCAGAATTTACTACAGATGTTGGGATGAAAGTTAATTTAATTCCCCCACAATCATGGTTTTCGGACAGAAGTATTGAATCACATCTTCATGCATACGATGTAGTCCTGTTGGCGTCTTTGAGCCATGAAACTTCAGCAGGCACTGAGGTGTTTTGCAGAGTGTGAAGTGACCCAGATGAGAGTCATCAAAATCTGAGGCCATGGTTTAATAGATCTTCATGCTATTAAAACAATTTCTTTAATGAAGATGCTTAAAAACTTCTGTGATGAATTAGAAGATGTTACCATGTTGATTAAGTGAATGATTGCCAACACGCTTGCTTTCCTGCCTGTACAGGATGTAGTTTTACCTTGGCTAAGTGTTAAGTGAGATTACCCAGTATGACCTCTCAGCTGGTTCTGCTATGAGCAGCTGTTACACATTTATCAGAGCAGAGAGTGTGACGTTATCTCTCACTGTGGTGATTGTCCACTCTCTGTCTCATGCTCCACTGCAGCATATAATTATCACTTTACTGATGTCATTGCAAACATGCATAAACAGTAACAATATGGTGATGCAGAAAATATTTAGATGCCATAACATACTGCAACAAATACAACTTTACTATCTGTGTTAAGAAGGTTACTTTGGAAATGTAACTGATATAGAATACAAGATACACCATTTAAGGTTTATTAGTAGTGTAAGTACCCTGTGATGGACTGACGGCCTGTCCAGGGTGTCTCCCGCCTTTCACCCAAAGGCCGCTGGAGATCGGCACCAGCTCCCTGTGACCCTGAACATGAAGAAGCTGGTTTAGAAAATAGATGGATAGTAGTGTTACTAGTTTAATTACTTTACCAAAGTAATATAATTCACCTTAATTATTTACTTTTTAAATAATTTTAAAACTTTGGACTAAATGTTAAAGGTACATTATGTAAGAATTTTACAGTGAAATACTCACACAACAGTCTAATGTCCCACAGATGTTGAAAATAAAGTCACATTGTAACAGATCTCGATATCAGCCGACTGGGTGGTCGCTAGTTTCTGTCACAGCGGGCGGCTGTGGCTCAGTGGCTAGAGCGGTCGTCCTCCAATTTTGAAGGTTGGTGGATCGATCCCGGCTTCCACCACCACATGTCGAAGTGTCCTTGGGCAAGACACTGAACCCCATGTTGCCCCCCGATCTGCGTATCGGGTTGTGTGAGTGTTAGCCCCTACCCTCTCCCCCCGGTTTACATATCGGGTTGCGTGAATGGGTGAATGCAAAACCTTGTAGTGTGAAAGCGCTTTGAGTGGTCTGAATGACTTGAAAAGCGCTATACAAATACAGGACATTTACCATAAAAATGCTGTTCTCTGCTCTACTCTGCATCCAGACTTCCTGGTTCCATAGCCAATCACATATGAGCCTGCAAAGTTGCCAAGTCTTCAACACAAGCAAGTGCAATTCCACAACCACCAGCAGCTAAGAGTAAAAGAAGCAGCCCTGAGGTAACTTGTAGTATTCACACCAGCCCTGTTTAGTCCGTTTGAATCAAACTCTAGTTTGTTTGCACAGAAAATCTGGTTCGTTTGGGGAGGTGTGAACGGTCGACCGAACTCTGATTCAGACCAAACAATCAAACTCTAGTCCACCTAAAAACGTGGGTCTCGGTTCGATTGAAACGAACTCTGCTGCGGTTTGATTGCATTTGTGAACGCAACCGCACTGGGACCGTACCAAAAGCAGGAAATGGACTAAATTGTGCAGCCGTCTCAGCCACCTCATGTAGTTCTCTGTCTCGTTATCTGCTCATTCTGAGTCCAGTGATGCAGAATATTGATCTGGTACATTCACCAAACATAAAAGATCCCAAAACCACCAGAATCTGCTGTTAGTCCAAGTTTTCCAAGTCTGTTTCACTCTCCCGCGGCAGCGCCAGAAAGTGCAGTAACAAGTAGCGCAGAAACTCTACAGCGCCACTACAGGCGGGGGTGTAACATGCTCCAAAGGTTATTTGGTTTGGTTCATAGAGTGCAGTGTGAATCCAAACTGCAAAAACTAAAACAGTAACAATGTTGCGACTTTGGTCCCCAATCGAACTGAGTCCACTGGCGTGTAGATACAACCTAAGAAACCATAACATCCTTCCAACTGAGCAGCTGAGCTGCATGTGATGGGGCATTCAAATGCACTTAGGAAAACTCAAAGCTGAAAAAAATAGGCCTTAAGACATTCCCAAAAAATGAACAAATACAAGAGAAACAAAACAAGGATCAACATAAGAACTGACAACCCAGCAGTAAAATCAGGGGGGGAGGGGGGGAGTAGCTGAGAGCATACAGTTTTTTTTTCTAGGCTAGATAGTTTATATAACATTGTTCATTTAGTTAGCGCTGAGTTGCACTGTGGCTACTGTCACCTTGTGTAATTATGCATCTTTAGCGTGTTTTTGCTGCTTTTTCATTTAGTTGTTTTGTGTCTGATTTTTTTTTTGTTCAGGTAGAAATTGTTGTTTTAGATTTTAGATTAGTTGCTTCCTGTTAAATAGATATACCAAAAATATAGATTTGTAAGCATGTCCTTTGATGAGTTTGTTAACTGATATGCAGTTGCTCCTGGAGTGGGTTTATCAATAAGTCAAGTTAAATGTCCATCCATCCATTTTCTGAACCTGCTTCTTCCTGTTCAGAGTTGCAGAGGGCTGGTGGGACATATGTCTTAATGATGTAAACTGTTGGATGACGCTTAATTTTTTGCTTTTGAATTCAGACAAGACAGAGGTTGTGACTTTTGGGCCCGATAATCTTAGGAACAAGTTGTGTAGTCAGTCATCAACGTTGGATGGCCTTTATTTGGCCTCCAACAAGAAGGTAAAGAACCTGGGTGTTATCTTTGACCAGGACATGTCCTTTAGTTCTCATATAAAGCATGTTACCAGGACGGCTTACTTCCACCTGCGTAATGTTGCTAAAATTAGGAGCATTTTGAATCAAAGTGGTGCAGAAACTTTAGTTCATGCATTTATTACTTCTAGACTTGATTACTGTAATTCTTTATTATCAGGATGTTCTAATAGTTCTGTTAAAGGCCTCCAGCTGATCCAAAATACTGCTGCCAGAGTTCTGATGAGAGTTAGAAGGAGAGACCATATTTCTCCTGTTTTAGCATCACTTCATTGGCTCCCTGTAAGGTCTAGAATAAAGTTTAAGGTTTTACTTTAGACGTATAAGGCCTTGAACGACCAAGCTCCAGCTTATATTAAAGATCTTATTGTTCCATATGCTCCTAACAGAGCACTTTGCTCTCAGACTGCAGGTCTGCTTGTAGTTCCTAGAGTTTCTAAAAGTAGAATGGGAGGAAGAGCTTTTAGTTATTAGGCTCCTCTCCTGTGGAACCAGCTTCCACTTTTTATCTGTGAGGCAGACACCTTGTGTAGTTTTAAGAATAGACTTAAAACTTTCCTTTTTACACAATCCTATAGTCAGGGTTAGTTTGGGTTCTCCTGATCCATCCCTTTAGTTATGCTGCTATAGGCTTAGACTGCCGGAGGACATACTGACCACATTTCTTCACTCTGCTGTCTTTCTTTACTCTGGCTGCCTCTGAGGAGGATGTATCTCACATAAACAAACAATGAAATAGTCCCACTAGAGCCATCAAATTGTTATTGCTTTGATTGTTACTGCTGCCATTAACTGTTTCTCTGTTTATCTTTCTATAGACATGACGACTGGCCTAAATACATCTGTGTTTGTCTGTGTCTCTCTCCTGTCAGCTCAGACCCCAGTCGGCTAAGGCAGAAGGCTGCCCATCCTGAGCCGGGTTCTGCTAGAGGTTTCTTCCTGTTAAAAGGGAGTCGTTCCTTTCCACTGTCGCCAATCGTGCTTGCTCAGGAGGGGGGATTGTGCTGAAATAACAATTCAGCCCAATCGGCTGGTTCCTTAGATATAAAATGTTTCATTACTAATTGGTTGATTTTTCTGTGAAGTGCCTTGAAATGACTTTGTCATGAACTGGCGCTTTATAAATAAATAAACATGAAACTTGGTGCCGCGATCTCCAGCAGTGTTTGGGCGAGAGGCAAGGGACACCCTGGACTGGTCACCAGGACACAATTCAGACTAACTAACTTATCTCTTGCATGTTTTTGGTCTGTGGGAGTGAACCGGAGTCCTCGGAGAAAACCCACACATGCACGGGGAGAACATGCAAACGCCACGCAGAAAGCTCTCAGCCCGAATTTGAACCCAGGACCTTCTCGCAAGGCAACAGTGCTACCAACTGCACCACCGTGAAGCCAGATAAGATAAACTGGTTAAATCAAATTGAAACTCTAATATTAGTCAGAAATATATGCAAAGTAGTATGATTTTAACAAAAGCATACAGTATTTAGCATGAAAAAGCATTTAAAAGCTTTACATCTAATGTTATGCTGATATGATCTCACTTTGCATCTCCAAGTAGTACTTTGACAAAAGTCACAAATAAAACAAATGTTTTTTAAAAGTTGCAAATTGTGGCTTATTTTGAATTGTTAAATTCTTAATAGAACATTATGTCAAAAGTTCACTTTCTTAAAGGTGTGATGACATCACTGTTTAAACTGGCGTAAAGCTATTTCATGTAGTAGATATGCCCGCATATGTCAACTCACAAAAGAATTTGATTAAAAAACTAACACGGCGGGGGTGTACGGGCAGGTCAGAATCCTCTTCTCAGCAACACGGTTCCTTTCATTAATGATATGTGGGTCTCCCTGGCTGACTTCGCTCTGATTGGCTACAACCATTACCCGCAGCAAGCCTTTCTTCTCGGCTCCGTCAACAGTCCAGTAACATGGCGAGTGGACGTTTACAACCGTATATGTTCGAGCCTGAAACGTCTTCTGAAGAAGACGGAGGGGTGAACACATAGAACTCAACTAATCACATGAGCGAATAAACAGTGCTGTCAGATGTTATCAATGAAAATAGATTCACAATATGGTATGATAAACCTGTTGCTCACGGACATTGTTGCTAGAGCGGCTATCACATGCTAGCATCATGAACTCTTCAGACCACGAACAAACGTTTATCAGGCAAGGCAGCATTTTATTAAATAAATAAACTTACGGGTATTGATGATGTGGTCGCCTCCTTCAGGGTTGGTAAAGAATTTTTAATTAAAATCAGTTTCTTTGACAATCCCAACTTGAATTCACCCAAGTTATGGAAGCAGTCCTCCGTGAAGTGAGCTGAACATATTTTCTAATTGAGGTTATAACTGCGTGGCACTTCTCCATAAATGAACTTCAGCCACTCTTCTCTAGTTTTTTCATCCTTCGGGAGTGAGTGGAAACTTCCAGCATGGGTTGAGCATCCTTGGACACAACAGGTCCCCGTTTGCGTAGCCATCTCTTCTCAAGTGCAGCAGCACAAGCTAGCGCAACGCAGCTAACGGTGTATGGGCTGGGGGTGGGGGGGGTGGGGTGGGGGGTTGGACTGTTTACTTCACTGTGCACTTTTATTGGATGCTATGAAATACGTAGGATGAAATGCCACGTAGGAAAAAATGGTGCTTTCCGATTCAACCGTTTTTTAAATATGAAACAAAGCGGACCGCCCACAAACGGGAACTTTGATACTCGCTTTGGACGTTCACACGGCCTCATCAGTGCACAACACATCATGATATACCCCAAAAACCTCAAAAAAGTGCATTTTGATGTCATAACCCCTTTAAGAAACCGATTGTAAAGAGTCTGTAAGTCTTGGATCTATGATCCGTATGACATTTATCAAAATGATTTTAGTTGCAGAAGAGATGTTGAACTGTGTTTTGCTACTTATATCATGTAGGATACATTATTAAAACATTATTGCAGAGGGGAGGAATGTGAAAGGCAGTGAGAGTTTTGTGAGGGCTTTCTGAAGCCTGTCACTAAGGCCATAGTGTAGGCCTTGGGTTCTTCATTTCCTCCAGCTTTGTGTCCTTTCACATCTTCTTCAGAATGTATTCTAACAGCCCTGACAAGTGGCAGTGAAGCATTAACACTGAATTTTGCTGCCCCAGAAACCATCAGCCTCACACACAGCCAAGTGATAGAGACACCAAGAAGCCTTGAGGATTGAAAAGAATAATGAATTCAGCCACAGTGAAACCACAATAAAAGACTTTTTTTCCTGAGTGTTTTCTATGGTGTGGCCTTCAAAAGCATAGCTTGTTAAAAACTAGAGAAAAATGCACACCTACACTTGACAGAAATGGCACACAACACAATGGTGTAAAACATCTGCCATCCCACACCTTGTCACTTCCCATTTTGCCCTGACAGCCCACAACTTTGATTTTTTTTTTCAGTAACTTTCTGAAATGCAAAAGGGTAGCTTGTGTTGCTAATGGCAACGTCCCATTAACCAATGATGATAAGGAGACGGGTCAGGTGGGATCATAGCAACAAGACTTCTGCCAGCCATTAAACCGGTTGGAAGTAAAGGCCAAGATGTTAACAAAGCCAGATCTAAATATGAAAGCAGGACTTTGACAAGCAAATAGCATCTGTTAGAAGAAAACAGTTAATTGGAGTGCAGCTCAAGGAGTAGCTATACATCCCACATGCTTCTGTGATTCCACAGTTGCCAAAGATACTGATACTTGGTTACTTAATCTTTCTCTGTATGAATAAGTGGCAGGTTGGTTGCTGTGGAATGTAAATTGGATTGCTGGGTGGTGCTTTTGAAATCTTTTTGTCAACTTAATTTAATTCAATCAAGTTAGACCATTGGTTTGTATTTATTGTTGCTCACAATAAATGGGGGGTTGGAGCAATGAAATTATTTTGAGTAATTCAAAAATAATAGCTGCGTTGGTTCTTGTGGCCTTCAAGATCCATAAAAAAGTAACACTGGAAGACTTGAAAAAGTTTTTTTTTTTCAATTGTGAACCATAATTTCAGACTAAGAAGAGCTGACTGTCATCCCAGCTGCTCTACACATGTGAACTGCCTTATAGCATGGTAAGTTTCATAGCTTAAAGACGCTAACAGAATCATATCATTTGTGAAAAGCAGGAATGAGACCCTGAGGTTCCCAAACCATACAAACCCTCCTCCTCATCACTACACCCTGAGATCCTGTCCATGAACATCACAAACAGAGCGCAACACAAGGGCTGTCCTGAAGTAGTTCAGACCATTATCAGAACAAACTTGACTGCACTCCAAGAACACTAACACAGCTCCCGATTTGGTTGTATGATACAATCATATTTAGTACATTATAAAATTAAATTTCGGAAAATATTTTCTATCATTACAGACCTGCCAACCTTGTCAAAAAAACGTGAGTACCACTTGGGTTGCGTGGCTTTTTCTTGCAGAATTTTGCGAGTATAAGGCAAAAAATACACACACACATATATACACACACACACACACACATATATATATATATATATATATATATATATATATATATATATATATATATACGGCAAAAAATACACACACACATATATACACACACACACACACACATATATATATATATATATATATATACGGCAAAAAATACACACACACATATACCGTTGCCTCTTTCTCTTTTTTTCTGTGTGCTATATATTGGACTTAGTATTTACTTTATACAACAAATAATTTCTACACATTTCACATCCAATGACCACTTTGGTTTAAAGATTCAGATAATTTATTAAATATTTGATTTTTGTCAATGAGATTAAGAAAGAAGACTATTTATTTTTTCCCTCCCTTCTCTGTTAATACATGTGATGATCAGTGATCAGCTATTGTGCGCTGCTGTGCGCACTGACGATCAGTGATCAATGATAATGATTAGCGCTGCTGTGCTGTACTATCAGAAGATAGCGGCCGAATTTACCACACAAACTGCCGTCTGTCTCCTGTTGATCCACAGCTTATATTCCCAGCCTCGGAGGGCTGGGCAACGAGCCACACCTGCTCCTGATGAGATCTACCACACCCTGATGAGTGAGGTTAGTAACCGGAAAAACCACACACCAACTACTGGAACCTGACAGATAGCTTCTTTTTTAATTTGGGAAAAATATTGCCCCCATCTTCTTGTTATGGGAGACTGTGGGACTTTATCAGTAGTAACCTTAAGTAGCAGAACTAAGTTGAAAAACGTGTAGTAAAATAAGATAGAACAGAATGAAGTACAGAACACATCAGCAACTTTGGCCTTCAAGGAATATCTTTTATTTTGAGTTGTGTGAATTCTTTTAAGTTCTCTTATTGTCAGCAATAAAGCCTTCCCCCAATCCTCCCTAGCCCCCCTGCTCTATATCTAAATCTTATATAAAAATGCAAATGTCTCTCTGTGTATGTTCGGTTGCATCTCATCTGCACAGCTGTGCATCTTCCTCTATGGTTTTCATCTCAGGTGTGACCACCTGGCAGCTCATTGACCCTTTTGCACTGGTTTTAACGTGTCCCAGAAGGCTGCAGGCTGGCTGTACAGCTACAGTATATCTTCCACCATGACAGCCCATGTGTTTACAAACAACAAAAACACTTTGGACATTTAATATATTTTAATTGGGAAAACACTATGGACTCTTTTTCTATTTGAATGAAAAACTATTTACTGTTGACAACCATAAAACCCAAAGCTTGTTGATTGATTTAAAAATTAAAGGTTTTTAAGTAGGTAGAATCTTAGTGATGCTAACAATAAAAAAACATGTTTAGAAAAATGTCAATATCACGTCATCCCATTCGGTGTGATTACAAACTAAAAAGAGCTTGATTTATTTTTCAGTTGAGATTGTATGCATTTCTAACTTGTCCAGCCCATAACATCCCGTNATATATATATATATATATATATATATATATATATATACATATATATATATACCTTCTCATTCAAAGAGAATGAGGGCAAAATATGAAGTAAAGAGAAAGACAAGAGAGAGAAAAAAAGATTGGCTTACATAAAAAATCAGAAGTGATGTTGATTTACTATTCAACCCCTTCCACAGAGTCTTGTAGTGTCTTGTAGTGATAGATCAGTTCATACATCACACACACCACGGTGCTGACAGCTCCCACTGCCACAGCTCAGCTCCAACCTCTCAGCTTCATTCATGCGACTGGATGTGTGAACACATTCCAAGCAAGAGTACTCCTCCGGTGACACGGAAACAAAATCATTAAGTCTTGGCAGATGTGTCAATTTTGCCATGTGGCCAAATTAGCAAATTCTTTAGTTATCCTGAATGACTGAGAGTCTACTTAAACTTTTTCAGATTGATCTTCAAATTTATAGTGATTTCAAACAAAGCCACACACACACGCTCATGTTTGTTTTGTTATCCTTATGGGGATCGTCCATTGACTTCCACTGATTTTAGTAACTAGATTTATACCTAACCCAAACCCTTTTCCTAACCTTGACCATTACTGATCTATAACTAACCCTAAGACTAACTAAAACTCTATTCACATCATACCTATAAACCTAACCCCTAACCCTAAAAAGGGGAGTCGGTCCCCACAAGAACCCTCGGACCCCAGAAAGATAGTAAAAGTCTGGAACCTGGTCGTCAGAAGGTCAGAAAAACAAGCCCACACACACACACACACACACACACACACACACACACACACACACACACACACACACACAACAAGCACCTTATCCCAACAGATCCCAGGAGTGTACCCTCAAGCTAAATCCTTCTTTCCACAATTTTCCCAGTGCAGCGGCCCCACATGTAGGTTAATAGTGTACGGAGGACTCTGAGGCACCCTCTGGCATTGGCTAATGGTGGGCGCAGTTACTGTAAAAATGTCAAATTGACCCTTCTCAGGTACCCCCATTACTCATGGCAGCTGTTCACATGTGTTCCCAGGTTTCCTATGTGGCTGTATGTTGTTTTCTTTTGCAAAGTTTCTTTGTTTTCGTGATGTAAAAAATGTTGTTTCATGGACCTCAAAACAGCTGTACAATTGGATTGGGCTCACAGAATCCGTGTAGCTCTGAAACCAAAAGCTGATCCCAGGCAGGTCTTTGTCAAGAACCAAGGAAGGTAATTGATGTTGAGTTATCACATTGAGTTTTGTCTTTGAGTACATTTATCAACATCTGAATCAAATCTGAATCTAACTCATCACCAATACTGCTGCAACTTGCATATTTATTTTCAACAGACTATATGTACTAACTTATTGGAAGCTACACGTTTTTTTTTAATGCACAGTTCAATGCATGATCTGTACTTTTCAAGTTTTTACATATTATAATCACTTTAAAGAGGCCATTCCAATCAAAACGGTTTTTCTGAGGTTTCTGTTGAATATTTTAGCTCCACAGGTGCTCTTTTCTTCATAGTGGGTGTGAAAACAGGTCAGCAACTTCTCTTTCAGTTTTTATCTCTCAAACTACGCAGGTGGCGATAAAACTGGAGTTTGAATGGCCTGTATTGGTTTCGTCACGTCTCCTTTGTTCGTTAGTATTCAGCAGCTCCCGCAGTTGAAACCACGCCTAGCATGTTGCTGAATAAAAGCTGTAGCATAAGACATAACAAACAGAAAGACACAACTTCTGCTGTTTCCATGCACAGCGGGGCAGGAAACAGTATACCTTGCTCTTATAGGCTAGTTTGTTAGCCAATCTGAGTCCAGCAAATTTGAATAATGAATATTAATGAGTTACAGCCTGAAGCCGGACGAATTTTGATGCAGACAGATTGAAAGGTCTGTTAATAAGTGTTTCCTGACGTTTTTTTTAGATATAAAATGTTTCATATTACTGGTTAATACTTAAAGGAGCAATAAGTGGAAATTCATCATTTCCAGTTTGAAAGAATTCAAAATATGCAATGTGAAGCTCTAGATGTGTAATTCCATCTGGAACATAGCATGAGGTCATACACCATCTCTCTGTGTTGATATCGAGCCTCTTGTTTACAAAGGTGGTCTCCTTCCGCGTGCATGTTCGTGCATGTGAAACTCCGCCTCCTTCATGTACTGAGCGAAGGCCCTCCCTTCGCTCAGTACAGCCGACACACATTGTTGAAGCGAAATGGCGGAAGGCGGAGCAAAGCGTTCACCTGAAGATGAACGGGAACACATTTCATCACCCAAGAAGCCACGGCCAATGACAAACAAACCGGGTAAAGCAAGGGACAAAACGAGGATAAACATTGGTCTTGCTTTTCCAAGATGGAGAGCACTGAGAGAACGAGAGAATTTACGATTTGACTCGGAGCTGGCTTTTCTTCTCCTGGACAGGTAAGGAACAATCATTATTTTAATCTAGTGTTACTGTAATGACTCGCTCTGGAAAGCGATAAAGTTGTCGACTTTGTCCTTTATACTGCTTGCATTCAGTTCTGCTCTTTTACCTTGTAGCTGTAGTGGCTAAATGTCCGTAGACTTTTTTTTGGTCTCAATCCTGTACTCAACAGCACACCTAGCGGTGAAAAATCGCTTGTTGCTCTTTTAAGAAAAACCCACAAAGTCCTGAAATTTGTGTGAATGGCCTCTTTAAGAACTGTACAGTACTCGGTTTTATAACTTTTTATTTCCTTTGTATTTTATTTTGTTAACATTGTGTGTGGCTCTGTTATGTGTCCTGTTCGGTTTCTGCTGCCGCTGTTATGACCAAATTTCCCCTTGTGGGACAATTAAAGGATTATTCTATTCAATTGTACAACCCGATGTAGATTGGGGGGAGAGGGGAGGGGCTAACACTCATTCAACCCCATATGCAAATCGGGGGGCAACATGGGGTTAAGTGTCTTGCCCATGGACACTTTGACATGTGGTGGGGAAGCCGGGATCGATCCAACAACCTTAAAATTGGAAGACAACTGCTCTAACCACAGAGCCACAGCCGCCCCAGCACACAGCTGGTCTTTCTGATTTTATTCTAAAGATTATAGTTGCTCCTTTTCCTTATCATTTTGTTTTACACAATGTGGCATGCTTGTAAAGTTAATATGACTTTTTGTTGACAACCTCAACATGTTACAAGAAAAGTTTTATTCTAAAAGAACAAAGATGAATCTGGTGGTGTGGCTTTTCTACTGACAACAGTTGTTCTGTATTGTCCTCAGTTCATGCTTTCACAGTTTTTACAGGTACTACTTTACCCAGTGTGCGATTTGAGAAAAAAGCAGTTTTTTGGGTTTTTTTTCACTTTCAAAAGGTCCAAAAGGACCGTGGCGGGGGGTTTGGTCAATATACATACACACATTAAACACAAGGGGCTTATTTATTTGACAAAATAACAGTCTTGCCATCAAAGGCAGACCCCCCCACCAAATGGGACCCTGACTTTACCTAAACGCTTTGACATTTTTTGTAAAATACGTTCCTGGGTTCACTAAAGGTCATTGATGATATTCGCAGACCTACTTTGTTCTTGTGCTTTCGCAATGCGAATACAGTGATCAGATTATCACATTCTACTGCGTAGCTGATGGTGTCAGCTCTTATGTCTGGGGTGAGAGGGGGTGTGGAGGTAAACGGAGCGGGATGCTTGATAGAAGTGAGCGTGTGTGTGAGAAGATGAAAGAGAATGTTGGTAGTATTTGAGCTGCTCTGTAGTTGTGGCGGTCTTAGCCTACAAAAACCATATTGACTAATAAAAACAACCTGTTAAGCAGAACAGCGGCTCTTCTTCCATAGCGTGTGGTGACGCTACAGTACATGGAGCTGTCAGTCTGATCACGATGTGTCACAGCTGACGAGACACTTCCCAAGGGTAGAGTCAGTGTGATGAAAACTCTCAAATAATTGTTCAAAAGATTTTTTTTTTCATAAACACTTCTAGGAAAATCCACTTGGGTTGAAACTTGCAGTGCAGTTATGAGTAAAACATGTCCAGATGTCTGATATCGGCACAAACCGGTCAATTTTCTGATGCTCTGCTCAGGCGTCCATAACAGATAAAAGATCATGGAATATTTTGTCTTGATCTGAAAATGTTCTTGTACCTGTAATCAATCAGTCATGCATCAACAGCAGACTACACTGCAGCGATCATGTGCCATCATGTTGACTGTTATTGAATATTTTTAGTAGAAAATTCACCAAAATTGTGCAAAAGCACATTTTCCCATAAACTTAGTGTTTTTATATAGTCAACAGATTGCCACCATACCATGCCACAGTTATAAAATGAGCTACAGAAAATAAGAGTTGACTCAAAGCTTCATAGTTGGGGGGTAGAGGTGGGGGGGGGTGCCTCAATAGGAATTATATTTTCAGTAAACCTAGCGTTAAAAATCAGCATTTTCAGTTATACTACTAGAGTCATGTAATTAAACCTGCACAAGGACAACACTGAGCTTCAACAGTGGAATCTAAGCTGCTTCCATACATCACACCTGTTCACTCAACTACTACATGTTTAGTATTGCTAATATGAAATAGTGAGCCAACATGGCATGAAAACGTATGCTATACTAAAAAAAACCTTCTTGGATGTTTTTTACCAATATATAATACATGCAGTGTGGCCCTTTCTGTCACCTTCACAGGCATTTTGGATTAAAGCCATGAGATACAACCTATGATAGCCTGATACATAAAATAAAAGTCAGTTCAAATAAACCCATATCCCATTCTCAGTTAATGCATCGTAATACTTATCACATGTTATTATGTACACTACAAGTCAAAAGTTTGAATAAAAAAATGTGTAAAATAAATTATTGTAAAATGATTAATTGCAAAACAAATAGTGATAATAAAAAAGAAAAATAGCACTTGCAGTACCAGAATCCTCCACTAGAGGTAAAACATGTAAGACATTCATATGATTTTATACTGCAGGGTTTTGGCTGAGGTACTAATCCTGTTAAAGTGGTAAAGCTCTTAGAAATGAGTGTTCCAAATGTTTTACATTCAGTGTAGATTATGGGGTTTATTGCAAAAGTGATTCATAATTACATGTTGAATGTTATCAGTATTACAGATCAATGAATAGTGTTATGTACCCTATGCCACTATATGCTAAAACTTGCTGTCAGTATTTATAGTTCACATATGAGTTTTAGTCATACCTCTGATGTTCCTCTTGTGCTACCATCATCAAATATTTTATTACGTCACACTATGAATAATTATGTTACTTAAATTAACCAAACTGAATTATTATTGCAATGAGCCCTCTAGCCTCACACATCCCTCCAGCTGTAGACTATTTTCAGGTGAGAATAGATACAGATTAGATTTTGCTCATGGTATTTGTAAAACAAGGTACATTTTTGATAATAGAGCATTTTCAAACTAATATGTCAGACACCAAATATGTCTGTTTTAATACTGGACAAAAACAATATACATAGTAGCTCTCTTTAGAAATTACACTGTAATAAAACAAAGTCTAACAGTAACGATGTTTCAGTTCCCATCTTGCCTGTTTTCTCCATCAGTCTACATCTGAATCACCTGCACACTGCTCAACCTCTCTGTTTGCTCACCTGTCACCACCCACAGAAACTCACCAGTTTCCAGTTTGCCAACTAACTTTTGTTACTGCAGTTGTTTGTGATTATTTAGTAGGTATTGTTGAGGTTGTTTGTTGTTGTATTTTCTGTTTTGTTTCTTTGATTTCTTAATTTGCTGTACAGCACTTTTGTCAGCTGTCATGCTGTATGTTAAAGTGCTCTATAAATAAATTTGATTTGAATTGACTACTCTGCCTTGTCTGCTGTATTCAGGTCCTGATACGAAACTAACATTTTACTGGCCTCCCTTTATGTAACACTACAGATTGCTCCATTAAAACAAAGAGTCAGAAGAAATTACCAAAACTCCAGCCAAGACACCACTGTACATATGAGGATCCCAAACTACAGAATGGGGGTGGAAAAACTGGCAGATTGTCATTTCAATTAAATGGTTTGCCAACTGATTTTGCAGATTAGCACTTAACAAACCAAATGGTAGGTGGGGTAAACTTAATTAGTAAAATCAGCTGGAATGGAGTGCATGGTCTGGATGGAAAGGCGCATGCTCTTGGCAAGCTTTGGATTGGTTTGATGCCCTTCTGTTCAAGAATTTAAAGTGCAACTGACATCCAAATCAACTTTTTTGCTGATAAACTCTACAAATGAGTGTTTAATAGTCCTGCCTACATTTCTGGATCTTGTTTTTGGTATTTTAACACATTTTTATTAGGGTGTCAAATTATCGCTTTAGTTGCGATTAATTAATTACAGCCATATTTGGTGCGTTATATTCCTTAATCGCATTATTCTAATTTTTAATTTATATTTACAGTTTCTGTTTTTGAGTTGCTTTTAATAAAATCCTTTTTAGTATTTCGGCTTCTTGTGCTGGAGTTGTACAAAGGGATTAATCCAGTGCTTAATTTGTAAATCAAAAGTTACCGGAACGCAAATAGCGCTATGAGACCAGAATTCACTGACTGATACCGGAACGCACACATACTGTAGACATGTATGAATGCACACACATACACTACCGTCGGACCAGACCAAGCGTGGTGTAAATCGTCAAGCAGGGCTAGAGAAAGTGATGATAAACCCAGAAGAAGTAAGTTATACTGCCTTTTTGGTATTTTGATTCCGCTGTTGTTTAACCCAACTGGCGCCGTAAACAGATCCTAGCAAACAGTTACCGGAACACACCCTTTCAAAATAAGACAGTTCCAGGATCTTGTTCCGGCTCAAATTAAGCCCTGGATTAATCACTCTTAGGTGGACATCTATTGGCTGCTGATTGACTTCCAGTGACGGCAATATGAGCAAAAGAGGTTAGTTGCAGAGCGGAGAAGTGACAATGGAGGAGCATATGAGAGTTGTCGGTCCCATGAATGGAAAATTTGCTTTTCAAAAACTTCCCGACGGAACCATGGATAACAATAGTGTTTTTCTTAGCTATTATTAAATGAGATTGAAAATAAGATTAATTAGATTAATTAATTACTGCTCAAAATGAATTTATCTCATCCAATTTTTAATCTCATGACAGCACTAATTTTTATACAACTATTCATTTTATACCAAAAACCGTTAGTGGAGCACCCTCTTCAGGTTAAAACATTACACTGCACTTGAATTTGAATCAGGCATTGCTATTGGCTGAGACCTTATTTTTCTAAAAGTGACATCAGGATTCTGCTGCTATGGGATATAAAAGAGCTCGGTCTCGGCCACACCTCCACTCACGAAGTGAGTTTGAACAGGAAGTGTATATGGCTGTTATCAGAGTTCATTTTAGTGTTTGTGACTGTGTGAAAACACGTTTTAGCACATTACTCAATGTTTTTTTCTTCATGCTGGGATACTTTGATTTATACCTTGGACACCTCTCTGAAATACGCTTTATGTTGCGTACAATAATGTGCAGCAGCTGCGTGCACGCAGTCACACATGATGAGGCTGAGTCACAGATAGTATTAAACTAGCTAATCCAAATTTGGCTTTTGCTTTAATCAAAAACAACATATCATGAAGGGACAGACCTCATTCTATACCGCTTAAATGAAATGAAATGAAATGAAATGAAATGAAATGAAATGAAAAATACTTTATTTATCCCAGAAGGGAAATTCAACGTTGTAGTAGTTTTTTTTTTTTTTTTGTCCAACAATAAAAACAATAATGAAGACAATAATATAATAATAACAATCAAGGTCTGTTCTTGTTGTGGAGGCTAATGGCTGCAGGCAGGAATGATCTTTTGTATCTTTCGGTCTTGCATCGGACCTGAAGAAGCCTCTCACTGAACACACTCTGTTGTTTGATCACTGTGTCATGCAGAGGGTGAGAAGAGTCCTCCATCATCTTCATCAGCTTGTCCAGCATTCTTTTTTGTACAATCAGCTCCAGCGGCTCCAGAGATACTCCAAGCACAGATCCAGCTTTGCTGATCAGATTGTTGATTCCCTTCAAGTCTCTGGTTCTGATGCTGCTGCCCCAGCAGATGGCTGCAAAGCTGATTGCACTTTCCACAACAGACCTATAGAAGATTTGCAACATCTTGGTGCAGACATTAAAAGATCTCAGCTTCCTTAAGAAGTAGAGTCTGCTCTGACCTTTCTTGTAGATGTATTCTGTGTTGCATTTCCACTCTAGTCTGTTTTCCAGCTGAACTCCAAGGTACTTGTATTCCTCCACTACCTCTACCTCCTCTCCTAGGATGGAAATACTGCTGTGTTGATTCTTTCTCCCCCTGAAGTCAACAATCATCTCCTTAGTTTTGCTGCTATTTAAAACGAGATGATTGTTACCGCACCATTTCACAAACTGACTGACCAGTTCTCTATACTCAGCTTCTTGTCCCTCACTGATGCACCCAACAACTGCAGAGTCATCAGAGTATTTCTGCAGATGACAGGACTCAGAGTTGTACTGGAAGTCAGAGGTGTACATCGTGAAGAGAAATGGTGAGAGTACAGTTCCTTGTGGCGTTCCAGTGCTGCTGACCTCCATCCCAGACACACAACCCCCCAGTCTCCCCAGTTTGTGAGGTAGTCATAAATCCAGGAGGTTGTGGAGGAATCCACCTGGAATTTATGGAGCTTCTCACATAACAAAGCAGGCTGAATTGTGTTAAAAGCACTTGAGAAGTATAGGAACATGACCCTCAAAGTGCTGCCTGATTGGTCCAGATGAGAGTGTGCTCTGTGAAGCAGGTAGATGATGGCATCTTCAACCCCAAGCCCATTACGGTATGCAAACTGTAATGGGTCCTGAAAGGTGCTGACCTGCTTGTTGAGGTGAGCCAGTAAGAGTCTCTCCAGGACTTTCATGACGTGAGATGTCAGGGCAACTGGTCTGTAGTCATTTGCAGAGGCGGTCCTGGCTAGATTTACGCCCTGGGTGAAGAATCCCATGGCGCCCTCCCCCCCAAAAAAAGAACAGACTTACCCCCAAACCCCACCAACACACTGAAATATATCATATGATTTGTATTATTTTATTATATAATCTTCAATACAAAGATGTAACAAAAACACAGGAACAGAGAAAAACAAGATAAATTAAAAAAAAAGAAAAAAGTACTTTATGGAGTATAAAATCAAAAGAAGAACAGTAAATAATTAACAGAATATGAATTTAACGCTCAGAATGTGCAGTAGCAGATTTTTCAACATGTGTTTTTCACCTTGTATACAACTGGCATTAACATTACCTGGTGTGAAGTGCAATCTAGAACTTGACTTTTCTAGCCTTTTTTAACGCAAAATCATCAATTACATCATCGTATGAAATCTTTTGTGCAACTGTATGATTGATGCTGATGACGGCAAGTCCAGAGAGACGCTCCTGTGACATCGTGGACCTCAAGTATGTTTTAATAAGCTTCAGCTTGGAAAAACTCCTCTCTGCTTCAGCTACTATCACTGGAAGGGTCAAACCAATTCTGAGTGCAGTCCACAGATTGGGATAGATTTCTGCAAGCTCCTTCTCATGGATGAAAGTCAGCAGCTCAAGCAAAGTCATGGACTTTGATGGGAGGTCAGGGAAGTTCTTCAGCTCCTGCACAAGCTCTCTGCCATCCATGTCTTGAAATACAGATGATGGCAACTTCTTCCATCCAACTCATTCCTGGGAAACACAAAGTCAGCAGGTACCTCACTTGGTCCTCTGCAAACCAGCTGTGTCCGAATTCTGTCGGTCAGAACTGAAGGCCAATTAGCAGGGTCAGTAGACAGGGGTTCATTCTCAGGCACAGGCTTTGATGAAATTTCTGGCTGAGGCATTTCTAATAAAGAGCAAATGGTATTGTCATTAATATACATGTTATTCACATCATTTAGTGTTTAAAAAAGTAAACACTGTAAATAAAATAAGCCCCCCTCCCCACACACTCACACACCTGAGAAATCCTGCGAGGAGCATGTGGTGGTTGCAGCAGAGGTAGATGGCTCCTCATCAGACTCCACAACCTTGTCTGTGGCTGTTGTGGAAGGATCTGATGCCTCATTTTGGCCAGTGGGTGATCTAGCTCCAAAATATTTCAGAAGTGCCCCTGAATTTACAATTTAAGATAAAATATGTAAGTTAAATCAAACATCACACATGCATCATACGCTAACATCTTTAAAACAGGGCTGATTGTTAAAGAAGCAACAATGTATCCATCCAACGCACTGTTACTGTTAGACAATATACAGTAGAGCTAATGTACAGAGATGGGACTATTTTATTAGATAATACATCTGTTTATTTAAAAACTACTATTGATTAAACAAACCACACAACAAATTATTTAAAAAGGTATATCACTTGTACCTTACAAAATGCCATGTCAATATATTACAAGTTTTTTTTACTTAGCATATAGTGTGTAGAATTTTTTTTTTTTTTAAATCCTCAGTCGGGACGTCTAAGTGTGAATTTGCACTTCTAGTGTTTCAAACAAAAACTACTAGGTTGCCTATGGGTGAAATTAGTTGCATGACATGATACCTCAATTCTTACAGTAAGTTGCTAGATTGGAAAACTAAAAGTCAAATGCAGACGTCTTGCGTGGCTAATATTAGCAAGAGGCTAATGGTAATAGCCTATAGCCTACTGTCATTACGTCACTACAAAAATCTGTATACCTTTATCTTGTGCCCGTTTCTCCTCTTCTTCTTTTTCTGTACTGGGAACCTGATGGCTTCTTTGGTCTTTTACTTGGATCCATCATTACGATGAAGAGTCGACGTCATTACCATTTTTCCATCTTCCATCACCGTTAACTCGCCCATCAACCGGTGTCACGTCACGTGACTCACGTAGATGACATGACCAAACCAATTTTTTTTCTTTCCAGTTTTCACACATAACCCAATTAATTAGGCTACTTGTAGGATATGGGTCTATTTTAATTTTAGGAATAAAATATAATTAATTTTGAAGAAGTTTGTGTTGTATGGCCTCGCTGGCCTGGGATCAGTCTATACCTCGCCGCCTTCTCGTCTCTTCTGAGGCAAGGGAGGGAGGGAGGGAGCGGGGAGACACACAAGCATTCTGACTCTCAGCCGCAAGTTCAGGTGACAATGAGGGCGCCCCAGCAGCAGCGCCCACTCCACTAATGGAAATGTGCGGCGGTAGTCTAGAAAACTGAGAGTTTTTATTATTATTATTATTGTCATTTTATTCCTTTTTATTTTTTTCATTAAGGCGCTCAAGCGCCCTTACATAGATGGCGCCCTGGGCGGTCGCCCACATTGCCCATAGCAAAAACCGGCCCTGGTCATTTGGTTCAGCTGGTTGTGGTTTTTTACGTTCTGGAACAAGGCAGGATGTTTTCCACAGCACAGGAACTGTTTTCTGTCTCAGACTGGTGTTGAAGAGGTGCTGGAGAACTGGACATAGTTGCATTGAGCTGAACCTGTTGAAGAACAGGTTCAGTTCATTAGCTCTGTCCAGACCTCCATCAGTCTGGTCCCCCTTTACCTTGAAGCCGGTGATCTTCTTCATTCCAGACCACACATCCCTCACGTTGTTCTGCTGGAGCTGACTCTCTAGCTTCTTCCTGTAGTCCTCCTTGCACTTCCTTGTTTGTGCTTTAAGTTGTTTTTGTGTTGTCTTTAATAACTCCCTGTCACCATCCCTGAAGGCTTTTTTTTATGTTCAGCAGCTTTTTCAGGTCTCTGGTGATCCAGGGTTTGTTATTGGGGAAGCACCTCACAGTTCTTGTTGGTACGATGCTGTCCACACAGAAGTTTATATAATCTGTCACACACTCAGTCATGGTGTTGATGTTGTCTCCTTGAGGTTCACAGAGGACATTCCAGTCCGTAGCCTCGAAGCAACTTTTCAGAGCACCTTCAGCATCATTAGACCAGGTTTTGATGGTTTTTGTGATCACTGGTTGCTGCTGAACGATGGGCTTGTAGGTGGAGGTGAGAAGAACCAGATTATGGTCAGATCTTCCTAAAGGTGGCAGGGCAGAGGAGCTGTATGCATTTTTAATATTTACATAAAATAAGTCCAACGTCTTATTTTCTCTGGTGGAGCAACTGACAAACTGTTGGAATTTTGGTAAAGCTGTAGAGAGGGAGACGTTGTTGAAGTCTCCAGAGATCGCCATAACTGAGTTTGGATACTGTGTTTGTAGCCTTGCAACAACGGAGCTGATGACATCACAGGCAGTTTCTGGAGCGGTACCAGGTATTATATAAACCGCTACCAGAATAACACAGGTAAACTCTCTGGGTAAATAATATGGACGGAAACTCACAGCTAACAGTTCGATGTCCCTCGTACAGATCTTCTCCTTCACGGTGACATGTCCAGGATGACACCAATGCTGGTTAACCAGCACTATGATTCCACCTCCCCTCAGCTTCCCGCTGAGTTGCTTACTGCGGTCTGCGCGGACCGTCATAAAGCCGTGTACAGACACGTTACTGTCCGGGATGTGTTCATGCAGCCACGTCTCGGTGAAACACATAAAACTGCATTCTCTGTACTCTCTCTGGGACCTGGTTAGCACCTCGAGCTCGTCCGTTTTGTTAGCTAGCGATCTGACGTTACCCATCACAACAGTTGAAAGAAACGGTTTAAATCTCCACCGCTTTTCTCTCTGCTTCACTCCTGCCCTGCGTCCTCTTCTCTTTCTCTTCAACTCCAGCGGGATTTGCTGTGTTATTTCACTGTTAATTTTGATTTGGGAGAGTTTTATCAGTTGGTCACGCTGATAAACAAGTCTTCCGTTGCCATGGAGACTCATCAGTTTGAACCATCGGCTTGAAACGGTAGTGCGGTCGCAGCTGCACCTGTTTGCAGACTCACACGATATTACTGGAGCTAATAGCGTTGGCTAACAGCAATATACCACTAAGAGAAGAGCCCCATTCTATGCCGCTAAGCTGCTGCAGGACAAACTACCTGCTCGAAACGATAGAGATCAGAGCTGCTCGTTTCGTCTACATATCCCTCCATTTCACCTTTACCCATAGGCTACATGTCAACTCTCCCGATTTTCCCAGGAGACTCCCAGATTGAAGTGCCCCTTCTGAAAATCTCCAGGAGCAAACTTTCTACCGAATTTCTCCACCATTTCGGACAGTTTCCGCTGTCCGTTGTTTGGGACCGGCTATTTATAGCAATAACACCTGAAGGACCATCTCACAACTATTATCACGCAACGCCCCCCCCGCTCCAACACAACCAGCGCCTGAAGCAACCCGCCCATCCCCCCCTCTCCGCACCTCAACCACGGTCTCCCTAATTCTGAGTTCTCAAGGTTGACATGCATGCCTGTACCTCTCTGGCGCGCGTGTCAGTCAGAGTGACATGTCAATCACAGCCCAGCCTGCCACTCTACCTGGTCTATTTTCACACTCGCTATGAAGGTAAGAACACCCGTGGAGCTAAAATATTCAACAGAAACCTCAGAAAAACTGTTTTTAATGGAATGGCCTCTTTAAGGGGAAATTTTAAAAGCATGATTGTTGGGATTGGTCCAGAGCAATGATAGTCTATCCATATATGATTTATAGTTTATCTAAGGTTAGGTCAATGGGGTAACAGTTATGTAAGAGAAGAAACTCAGACATCCCTCTCCTCAGTGACCAGTGGAAATAAATAAGACCTGACTGGAGAAGATGTATAATCCCTTGAGTGAGTTCTGGATATATGCCTCGTTGGGTTTTCTCTCAGTGGAACACCTTGAAAATGCCATAGAGAAGCAATCAGAAGGCAACCAGATCAGCTGTCTGACCCATCTCAGCTGACTCAGATAACCAACAGTTAATCCAGGTCCGCTCAGATGACAGAGCTCCTCATCTGATTTCGGAGGCTGAGCTGGACATCCAACAGAGAAATCCCATTTCAGCAGCTTGTACCCAGGATCTCATTCTTTTACTATTGATCTGAATCACAAGACCATGGATGAGAGTTGAAACGTAGATAGATCAGGAACTTAAGCTTTGCTTTTGGCTCAACTCCCTATTCAACAATACAGATGAATCAACTCCATCGCTGCTGCAGATGAAGCACCGATCTGTCAAACCGTCTCTCACTCCATCCTGCCATCATTCCTAAACAACCCTGAAACTACTGTGAGACAATTTCTAAATAAATAAATAAATATTAACCTTACAATAAGGTTACAATTAACCTTAGTTTCATTTGAATTTTTTTTATCAGTTACATTTTACACAGGCACCATGAGGGTGCTGAGATTAAATTCCTTTTTTTCAGAGTCTATTTAAAAGATATTAATGATTCATTCCTTTCCACAAAAACCCATTTCATAAGATCTGAACTGTCCCTTTAAGGTCTTACACCTGTATCAGTGCTTGTTTATAGAATTGGAAGTGTTTATCACACAGTCTGAAACCTCTGCAGCTTTTTATTTTTTTTTTTATATTTTTTTTTTCATAGGGTTATGAAAAAGAGATGAATGGATGAATAGATAGATAGATGACAAATAAGAAAATTAGTTTTTAGTGTTTATTCTCAGTCAACAGCTTCATCCTGCTATCTTTAACATTTAAATCTAATTTAAAAGACAGACTAAATGTGTATTTCTTTAAACTCAAATTTTGAAATAGTTTTATTCGTAATATGCATTGTACACAGTTTAAAAGCTTATAACAGCAGCAAGATAGAAGTTTTTTAGGAGAATAGCTTCTCATAACACAAACTAGGCTGATTCCAGTTTGTGTATTTAACCATTCAGATGAGTCTTCTGTCATGTCTTTGTCAATGTTTTTATTTTTTTGGTTAATTTATTTCCAATATGCTCCACCTTCACCATATTTACTAAGAATATTTACATGTTCTCAGAAGTTTGAAAATAAGCAGGCAGAAGTATAAACTTATTAATGTCTTTCCCAATCCCAAAATACACACTTCATCATCTTTCCAATTAAAAAAGTCAATTAAATTGAATGAAAATCAAAACACGACAAAATAAAATAACACAAGTTTTTGTTGATTTGAAATCAACAAAGGAAAGCCAATTTGTCCTGACCCCCTCACTGATGTTACACTGGCTCAACAGGAAGCAGTAAAGTGTCTCAATCGTACTCACCACAGGAGAATTGTTTTATCCTTTCAAACATCTTCAATTAACAATGAAAAGAACAATCGGTGTGATCACAATGTGGAGGCCTGGCTTCCTTTGGCTTCTGGTAAGAGAAACAACTGATATTAAAATGCAACTCAATTATACAAAAAAATAGAATCAATATAATCCCAATAAGTTAAAGTATGGATTAAATGGTTTGTTTTTGGTTTGGTTTGACTGATATTTCACCTCTCAAAACTTCTAGATCTTTGTCTACCTGTGAATAAAACTATACCGATGTGTATTTGATGTGAAGGAAACCAAAAAGTCTAAGTAAAAACAGCTGAATGTATGAAGCAGTTTTGAGTTATTAACACTGGATTTCAGAACAACATGTCAGCCAGAGAGAGTGACAGGGGAACAAGCAAACCCTGTTATTGTTGCAGCTGTCAGACAGAAATTCAGGATAATGCACCCATCCCTTCGTTCAGACATTTATCCATTCTTCCTGCTGCCTGACTGAAATCCCAATAAGCTCTGTGATTGTTCTCACCGCCTCTCATGAAGAATTTATTAGCAGAAATGCTTCTGACAAGTGACAACAGCCAGTTTGTGTTTACCAGCCAACAAACTCGCCACTTATTACGATCTAACAAAAAAGTTCATTTCCTCACGTATTATCCTTTAAATATTCTTCCCTATAAGAATCTTATTCTCTTGAAATGTCTTCAGTGTATATCCACCATTTTTTAATGTCTGGTGTATTTTTGCTATATGTGGCTGCTGCATCTTTAACTCATCATCATTTGCTGCTTATCAACCAGACTCTTCCTGAACTGAGCGAGCAGCTTCACTAAGTGGTCGAATACTTTTAGGCCAACCTGTTCTGTGTGTTTATGTGTCTGTCGTCCTTTCCTGTGCGTTAATTATGTTTTCCTAGGCTTCAGCTTCACTCCCTCCAGCCAGCCAATCAGTTTAACTCAACTCTCTGGCTTTACTAATGACACCAGACACAGCTCTGTCTATCTGGAAACTCTTTATCAGCTCTGTTATCTGCTTTATCCACTTTCTCTGCCATCACTGCCACCTGTCAGACACCTCTGGCTCTGTCTATCTTCATTCTCCTGCACATTTTCAGCTCTCTTATCATCAAATTCAACTTCTAAACAGTAGAAGAGTTAATTGTTTTTTTCTTCTTACAAAACTTAAGATCTAATTCCATATGAGAACATGCAGAGAAAGTCATTTGTGAGAAAATTTGAAATGCATTCTAAGCAAAATTTTTTCTTTTTGTGCCTGCTGTCATGCTCGTTACACAACCCTATATTGCTCTTCTGATCCATGTTACAGGATAGCCACAGATATATGGAGCTTTGAGCTTAATGAGCAGAAGCAATGTGGCGATAAATATATTGCTGAAAAAAGCTAACTAAATTATCTTGTAAATGTTGTGACAGAGTAATGGTAGGCATGTGTGAAAGAGGTATTTAAGTACATTCATTGGCATGTAAGGATCCACTATGTTATGAAAAAAATCACCCAGAACATGGATGTCTCAGTAAAAAAAGTTGTGCTCTCACATTTGCAAAGTGACAGAGTCCGATAGGTCCATGATTCTTTAGAGGATGTTCAAAAATTCTGTAACAATGTTGTGATGATTTGTTGTGGTATTATCAATGTCCTGGGGTCTGAGCTGAAGCAAGAAGCATGTTGGCAACTGTGGCAGTGAATTCATAGTGTGCAACCTGCACACTCTGGGATGGCATAGTTATTGAGGATTTGGAAGTAAGACTGACCACGCTGGCCTCTTGCCTAGGCCATGACCCGATCCATCAGCATCATGCTGATGAGATTCAATATTCTAGGATATACCTGCATTGAGAGATGTGCTGGAACCCAGGACTTGGTGGGATTATACAGGATCATTATAGGGGTGTAATGCTGATATATAAAATGTGTGTGAAGGTGCAAGAGCTCATCTTCAGAATAAGTGAAATATCAGAAAAACTTTTTGGGTGAGTACTGAGAGCATGTTTACCTTCTTGCTGAAGATGGTTTTCCAATTTGCCATTTAATATCGCGTTCTAATAGTTTGTGTAGCTCATGGAGAGCAGGGCAAAGCCATGGGGTCCTAAAATAGGACTTCCCTTCTTGGTGCTGTTACAGCAGTTGTTGCTGATTCTTATTATGTACACAGATGGGACAATTTTCTTATTCCTTTACGGCATTAACTGTTGTTTTCATCTTTATTATGACAAAAATAAACATTTGGTTGTCTGATGCTGAAAAGACAGATATGAAAGACTTATGTAACTGCTCACTTGATCAGTCTGTGGTAAGTACATTAAAATAAAGTAGCTTGTAAACTTGTATAGCGTTTTAAATGCATGTACAGTCAGGTCCATAAATATTGGGACATTGACACAATTCATACATTTTTGGTGGTGTATATCACCAAAATGGATTTGAAATGAAACAAACATTATGTGCTATAACTGCAGACTGATGGCTTTAATTTGAGGGTATTTACTGTACATCCAAATCAAATGAACGGTGTAGGAATTACAACAGTTTGCCTATGTGCCTCCCACTTGTTAAGGGACCAAAAGTCATGGAACAATTGGCTTCTCAGCTGTTCCATAGCCAGGTGTGTGATATTACCTTCATTATCCCAATTACAATGTGCAGATAAAAGATCCAGAGTTCATTTCCAATGTGCTATTCGCATTTGGAATCTGTTGCTGTCAACTTTCAAGATGAGATCCAAAGAGCTGTCACTATTAGTGAAGCAAGCCATCATTAGGCTGAAAAAAACAAAACAAACACATAAGAGAGATAGCAAAAACATTAGGCATGGCCAAAACAACTTTTTGGAACATTCTTAAAAAGAAGGAACACATCACTGAGCTCAGAAGATTGCGGAAAACAACTAAGATGGATGACCAAAGAATTCTTTCCCTGGCGAAGAAAACACCCTTCACAACAGTTGACAAGATCAAGAACACTCTCCAGGAAGTATGTGTATGTGTGTCAAAGTCAACAATCAAGAGAAGACTTCACCAGAGTGAATATAGAGGGTTCACCACAAGATGCAATCCATTGGTGAGCCTTAAAAACAGTAAGTGCAGGTTAGACTTTGCCAAACGTCACTTAAAACAGCCTTCACAGTTCTGGAACAACGTCCTATGGACAGATGAGACAAGATCAACTTGTACCAGAGTGATGGGAAGAGAGGAGTATGGGGAAGGAAAGGAACTGCTCATGATCCTAAGCATACCACCTCATCAGTGGAACATGCTGGTGGTAGTGTCATGTTACAGTATGTATGGCTGCCAATGGAACTGGTTCTCTTGTATTTATTGATGATATGATTGCTGACAAAAGCAAAAGGATGAATTCTGAAGTGTTTTATTATCTGCTCATATTCAGCCAAATGCTTCGAAACTCATTGGACGGCGCTTTACAGTGCAGATGGACAATGACCCAAAGCACACTGCAGAAGCAACTGAAGAGTTTTTTAAGGCAAAGAACTGGAATGTTATGCAATGGCCAAGTCAAACACCTGACCTGAATCTGATTGAACATGCATTTCACTAGCTGAAGAAAATACTGAAGGGAAAATGCCCCAAGAACAAACAGGAACTGAGAACAGTTGCATTACAGGCCTGGCAGAGCATCACCAGGGATGAAACCCAGTATCTGGTGATGTCTATGCATTCCAAACATCAGGCTGTAATTGGCTTCAAAGGATTTGCAACCAAGTACTAAACAGTGAAAATTTGATTTATGATTATTATTTTGTCCCATTACTTTTGGCCCCTTAACAAGTGGGAGGAACATATGCAGACTGTTGTAATTCCTACACCGTTCACCTGATTTCGATGTAAATACCCTCAAATTAAAGCTGACAGTCTGCAGTTATAGCACATACTGTTTGTTTCATTTCAAATATATTGTGGTGACAGGGGCGGGGCTTCGGGGGGGGCGGTGCTGGGAGGATGGTAAGCCCCCAGCCTGGACATAAGAGAGGCCCGGCTTAGAAGTATGATTTGAGAGAAGGGCCTCTTCCACATCTGAAAAAAAACTGGTGAAAACAGGCGAGGACACAGGCCCTTTTATAATTCACACTTAGCAGAGGATGGAGTTTGGGTTCCGATTACAGAACCGCACAAAATGCTGATTCATGCAGGGTTTATATGCGTTTCCCAGCCAGGTTTGAGTCATGGTTGCTAAAAACTTTACAAGAAAGACTGACTTTAGTGACGTAGTAGGTGTAAAATATTGAATAAAACATTCTCCTGCATGACTGGCTTTATTTTCACTCTCACATTGAGCTTTATGACACGCAAATTTCCAAGTTAATCACCAATATTGCATCCAAGTGCATTGTGGGTAAAACTCATCATCTAAGGGCCCGGCCACTTGCTCCGCCCCCCGCCCGGCTCTTATTTGTTCCGCTAATGTGTGGTGACGTACACAACCAAAAATTTTTGAGTTGTGTCGATGTCCCAATATTTATGGACCTGACTGTATTTGTATTTCTTGTAAGTAGTTTTGTTAAGTGACACTCATAGCAAGGGTAATGATTAGTTCCCAAATATTAATTCTACCTGTTTACCCTACACTGATGTTACTAAAGCAACACCACTCTGCCTTGGTGTAGACAAGGAAAACATAGCAGCATAGCACTGGGTAGGGAACTAATTACATCCAAATCTATTAAAATATGAAGCTTGTATTGGGTCCTTTGCTCCATAAGTTTTTTTTCTATTTCTTTCATCTGTTTTTTATTACACAGACTCTGCTGGATACTAAAGCATGAGTCATAAGAAAAGCAACAGGCATTTCAAGATGCACCAACAAATTTGGCAGGATGTAATGGTACGATCAAAGTAAATACTTGTCCAGTGGAAACAACAAACACAGGAGCACTGACTGGGCTTAAGGCACCAAGCTTGCAAACATACCCATCTGCTAGTTAGCTTATTAAGCTTGAACTGTGCATTTATCCTTCCTCCCTGTTACACTTTTTTTCATTCACACATCACCAAACTTGTTTACTTCTGCTGCACTTCCTTCATTTCTATGTAGCATAGGTATCTTGTTTTTCTCACATTAAACAGATCCAGGGCTTATTCTTGCCAGCTGGCTTCTCAAATTCTCCTTCACTAGTCCTTTCTGAAAATATCTACGTATGGCCATATTTTAAAAGCCATCTCTAGTCTTGTCTGAATTGATATGAAAATGGACTTAGGGAAGATTGATCATATTCATCTTTCTTTGAGTCACAGTTATGGTGTTCTTGTTTTTCTGTCTTCATGTGATTGTACCTCGTGTGTTTTCCCTTATGTCTTGTTTCACAACTTTTGCTGGTGTTGACTGGTATTTTTGATTCTGATGTTGGTCTAGTCCCCAGTGTTATTTAATTTCTGTACTTGATATTTCCTTGTGCCACTTTTCATTCATGTATTTATTGTTCAGCTTCCACACCTGCATTCATTCAGTCAATTAGCTCCTTTGTCTTCCCCCCTCTGCAGTCACATAGTCCTAGTATGTATATCACTAGGATCCCAAAAATTTTAATTGCTACTGAGGTGCCCACACTTGTACACGTTTGTATAATTTTGGCAAATTTTCTGATAAAATATTCAATAACAGTTAACATAATGATAATGAGGTCACATGATCACTGCAGTGCAGTCTGCTGTTAATATCACAGCTGCTGGTCTAAAAACTTTTTTTGTACCTGTGATCTTTTATCTGTTATGATCACCTGAGCAGAGTGTCTGAAATCGGACCAATATTTGCTGATATCAGACATCTGGACAAGTTTCACACATAACTGTGCTGGAAGTTTTAACCCTTCCACAATGTACATATTGCAGAAAAATCCAGATTTGCGGGAGAAATGGCTCCAGTCTATTTTGGGGGAGACTCCCAGAACTTATAGAGGTCTTCCATCATTCTGCATGGATTCTTTATGTGTTTGTCTGCGGTCACTTTGTCTGCTTCTGACTACCTGGAAACAACATCACACAATCCTTTTTAAACTAAAATTGAGAAACTAGAACTGGACAAAGTCTGAAATGCGAGTCGTGCGGCAGCCATGTTGCTGAGTGCTCACGTGGCAGGGTTTAATGTTTACATGTTGAAGCCATGTGTCACTTGGTCTAACTTGCAGGCATCTCCTCCCACTTGGTGGTCTCAAAATTAATTAAAGTTCCATCTCTGCTGGACCCATTTAGAAATCTTCCGTAACTTGGCTTTTATGCAGGATGTTATTGGGTATGTTGCTTGGACAGTCATAGCGCTTTTGTGCATATGCACTGTGGGAGGATACAGGATGCCTGCCTTTCAAATTTTTGCCTTTGTCCGACTGAAAGTGGACTTTTGAAATGCATGTATACACCTTAACTTGACTTTGAAAAGTCTGACTAAACTACCCCGATAATGCAATTGGAAATTTGAATTTCTTTGCATGTAAATGGCAATTTTGAGAAGCCAAGCTCCCTGGAGCTAAGCCCTGCCCCCTCGGAAAGCAGTAATCAGTAATGATAATATCATTGCCACAAGACTCTGTGTACATCGGATGTGTAATAGCATCAAACAGTACAGTTTGTAACAAATGTACTCTGCTGCAGCATTGTTGTCAACCATTTTTTACTTCGATTGCTTCACTTGGCGGTGACGCGAACCAGAAGTAATACCACTCGAAGGGTCGCATGTCGCCACCTTCTGGAGAGGTGGTGAATGCACTTTTTTCAATAATTCACTTCTCAGAGTGACATGTAAACTCGGACCATGCTCTCAACAGGGGGGTGAATCCATTAGTTCGGTTTCTGCCATAGCTCAGTGTGTATGTTTATACTGTTAATACTTCAGAAATAACCACAAAGTCATGACATTTGTGTGACAGGGCACCTTTAAAAAATGGCTTTATTTAAATCATTGAGTCCCTGCTTTAAGCCTGCATTTGTGTCCATTTACCACACACCTTTTAACAAGAACAGTAGAACTTTTCAGAAATGTTTGGAGTCAAATGGTGAACAGTACTCCCAAGAGAGTTTCCGAAATGCCTTGAATGGCTAACGGTTCTTAGTAGCCTTACTTGTCTTACTCATTTTAAATATTTTGTAATGGTTCTGGTTATTCTGGACTCCAAAGTACATAAAACCAGGACAAAAATGAACAAATGTTTTAATACAAACTTCACTAAGTGAGACATCTGCAGGGAGGATCTTTGGCTCCGCAGGAAGACATTTATTATTGTTGTGAGAAAGAGAACATCAGTGTTTATAGGGAAAACCTGCAAGAACATGACAAACAGAAGTACTGTAAACAGTTACCAGTATCTGTGGAAGTCTTAGAACGAGTCACAGTTGTTTTTTTTCTACCTACCAGCACATTGGACTTTTCAGATCCATGCAGCAGACAATGAATTTTATACACTAAAGTTCTGAATTGCAGATGTGCTTGTAGAGTGTACGGACAGATGTTGCTGTATTTCTGCCATTTTTCGGACACTGACAAGCTCCTAGAAGTGGTTCTGCTCTGAGCTTCTGACTTCCATTGCACTCAGTTCATAGCAACAAAGCAGTAATGTGTTTTGAGGTTTGGCTGACAATATTTTGTTTTCTGTCATTAAATACATTTTTCATCTTATCAGGGTACAAAAAAATGGGAAAACGAGCTGCTGAGTCAGCATGGTAGAATTTCTGCTTCTACTGAAAGACAATACGGGTCCTGCAGTTTCCCGTAAACGGATGGTAGTGCTAAATAGAAATGAATCCAGCTGCTGCAAAGGCAGCAGAAGAAGATGTTACAGGAAGTACCATTTTAAGACAAATGTATAAAATAATAACTTATTTATTTAAGATGGTTGTTAAAATTTTTTAGTTTTTAGGAATGTGCTATTTTTGAACACTCCAATATATATTTGTACCATAATAAATGTGGTAAAGAGGATTTTGCCTCGAATGAGAAGCCCAACGGCTGTTTGTCATTTTTCGAATGGTGCGCATGCGTTTTAGCCCCCTCCTCCTCCCTCAACGGCAGAAATGCCTCAGTTAGAAATTTGCGAAGAAATCCACCTTTGTTTGTTTACTATTGGCATCGCTGGAACTACTACAACTTTGTTTCTTCGAACATGTCGGGAGTGTGATTGACAAGTTAGTAGCCAATAGATAATGAAACGGGTTCATTATCTTTTGGCTACTTTATTTCAATCCTCGCCAAGTCTATGACTTATGAATATTATAACTTTTTCTTTTGGAAACCATAAGTACAAGACCGCTATAAGTCGATAAAATTATTTAAACTAAATTTGACATCTACATTTGCTACAAAATCCTCTTTACCACCTTTAATGTCCAGCAGTATTTTGAAATGTGGGAAAGTGTACAAAAAGTTTGCCAAAGCCTTAACACTTTTCAGAAATTAATGTGCTTCTCACATCCTGATAATGTGCCATACAGACAGACAGACTTGAATCAATAGGTGAAGAGGTCACTCTCCCTGTCACAAAGCTGAATTTTCAGCCTCATATACATGACATTACTTCATTTTTGTATTCACATCAGATGGTTTTCAGCCGCAAACATTAGTCTCATCTCTGCTATCGTTGCTGTATTTCAAAATGTCATCAGTATGTGATAAAAAGTAAAGAACAGGGAGTGTGTTTGGAAATTCTAGTGAAAATATTTCAAAATTAAACAAAAAGTTTCTGTAGCTTTAAATGTATCATTTCATTATAATTCTGAGGCCACTTTTATGATGAAACAATGAAGGATCATTCCCTGAGTGATATGATTATGAGAAATTAAAACAAACCTACTGTATTTCTTACATTTTTTGTTTAATCCTCAAAAGTATGTGAAATGCCATTGAACTTCATCACAGATAGATCAAGTCTCATTTGGTGAGATCAAAGAGAGAGAATAAGAAACCTGGTGCCAACCACAGCTGAGAAGAAGATGAAAAAGTTTGGGATTTTTTTCAAACAAAAGAACAGTAATGATGCTGTTCTGTATATTTGTAGTAAAACTAAATCAGTTTAACAAAGTGATAAAAAATAACTAAATCAGTAAGCAAGAAGGTCTCAGTCACTCAATCCAGTTTACAGTTTGCTTAAAGTGTCATGAATCAGGGTTTAAGCAGGTTAAGTTTCTAAGTTTCTTGTTTTTGTGGCAGTTTCTGTCAGTTTTAGGTTCCCACACCCTTCTATCCATTGTTTAATTAGTTCTAGGGTTTGGGTTGCATTTTAGGTATTTAATAGTATTCAGTTTAGTTGGTATTCTATTTATTTTTCAGTTAGATAACCAGACTCGCCTGCTACTGCCCAAGTCAGCCTCATCTGCCACACCTGTCGCTGCCCCATGGGTTTTCAGATCACTTCACCTTTATAAGCAGCAGTCTAGCAACAGCATGGTGCCAGATCATTTGCTAACTTTCAGTCACAATCATCCAGTGCCATCATAGTCTTGTTTGCTGTCACAGTCTTGTCCCCACAGAATGTATTGTCCGTTTTGTTCCTGACCATCGACCTTGCCCCACTGGATTATTTTGTGCTAAATGATAATTTCCTGGATTTCAATTCTGCTCTGTTGAATTTATGATGGCCTGCCTGACCCCACTGGACATTGTAATGTGCTCCTGTTACTGACCCTGTATTGACCTGACCTGAGATTGGATTATAGATTGAATTGGACACAGTTTGGAAAAGACAAAAAGACCGCTTTTTTTGTTTTTTCATGAAGAGGATGTACTGTAACTTTTTCATCATGAAAAGTAGTATAAGGAATTTGTGCATGATGTAGTATTACTGTGTTCACAAGGAAGAATCCTTTTAGTTGTTCCATGTCGAGGTATTAGAGGGATTTGTTTTTGTTTGGAACCATAGTGAATACATTGACTATGCTACACTAACTACACGTTTCCTCTCTCAGTTTCCAGGCTCTTATGTGCTTGTGTTTTGCCCACAGAAACCAACACTGTTTATTTTGTTATCCTCCACTTGTTGTTGCCTCAAACTTTCCCTTTAAACCAAGCCACACCACGCCACTCTCTGTCTTTGTATTTGAGTTCTGTTCGAAGACCTATTCTACATAAAACAATCTGACCACCAGAATGAACTCAGCAAGAGCAGAGGAGTGGAATTATAATAATGAGGCCAAGGACTTACTTGCTATGCTGGACTCGTTAAGTGATATACTCCAACTGTGGGAGCCTACTTAGAGGAGGAGGTTCGTGAAGGCTGTCTTTACACTCGGAAGAGATCTGGGCTATAGGGAGATGTTCCCTTTGGCTGAGTTGGTACTCCTCTCAGTTCCAGACAATTCCTGTTTCTGTGAAGGTCCTGACGAGGGGTCTCCTGTTCCAGTTCCTGCATTGGTGAAGGTCCTGGAGTAAATGTCTCCTGCTCCGGTTCCTGTTGAATACACGGCTGGAGGGGTTCCTGATGATGGGCCTCCAGTTCCATTGCCCATTCCTGGCTACACAGGACCAGATGATGGTTCCTTAGGACCAGTTCCTGCCAATGAGGGGATCACAGTCAGGGATGTACCTCTGCCATGCTAAAGGTCTGAAGGGATCATCCTGTGATGACCCTCTGTCTTACCAAAATTCAGAGGGGATCACAGTCAGCGATGCCCCTCTGTCATGTCATATAACCTATAGAACTTATAAGAACTAGAATACAACAGTTATGGAATTCATGTGCAAGTTTTTTCAACTTTAGAGTTTAATGTATCAGGACCAAAACAACAATTTATGGTGTTTGAGGAAAAGACTGATTTACTCCTATTTCTTTTGAGTTTTTGTGAATTTACTATTTTGAAGCACTCATATGACTTTATATACACTCACTGGCTACTTTATTAGGTACACCTGTCCAACTGCTCGTTAACACTTAATTTCTAATCAGCCAATCACATGGCGGCAATTCAGTGCATTTAGGCATGCACACATGGTCAAGACAATCTCCTGCAGTTCAAACCGAGCATCAGTATGGGGAAGAAAGGTGATTTGAGTGACTTTGAACGTGGCATGGTTGTTGGTGCCAGAATGGCTGGTCTGAGTATTTCAGAAACCGCTGATCTACTGGGATTTTCACGCACAACCATCTCTAGGGTTTACAGAGAATGGTCCGAAAAAGAAAAAATATCCAGTGAGCGGCAGTTCTGTGGGCGGAAATGCCTTGTTGATGCCAGAGGTCAGAGGAGAATGGCCAGACTGGTTCGAGCTGATAGAAAGGCAACAGTGACTCAAATAACCACTCGTTACAACCAAGGTAGGCAGAAGAGCATCTCTGAATGCACAGTACATCGAACTTTGAGGCAGATGGGCTACAGCAGCAGAAGACCACGCCGGGTGCCACTCCTTTCAGCTAAGAACAGGAAACTGAGGCTACAATTTGCACAAGCTCATCAAAATTGGACAATAGAAGATTGGAAAAACGTTGCCTGGTCTGATGAGTCTCGATTTCTGCTGCGACATTCGGATGGTAGGGTCAGAATTTGGCGTCAACAACATGAAAGCATGGATCCATCCTGCCTTGTGTCAACGGTTCAGGCTGCTGGTGGTGGTGTAATGGTGTGGGGAATATTTTCTTGGCACTCTTTTGGCCCCTTGGTACCAATTGAGCATCGTTACAACGCCACAGCCTACCTGAGTATTGTTGCTGACCATGTCCATCCCTTTATGACCAGAATGTACCCAACTTCTGATGGCTATTTCAGCAGGATAATGCGCCATGTCATAAAGCTGGAATCATCTCGGACTGGTTTCTTGAACATGACAATGAGTTCACTGTACTCAAATGGCCTCCACAGTCACCAGATCTTAATCCAATAGAGCATCTTTGGGATGTGGTGGAACGGGAGATTCGCATCATGGATGTGCAGCCGACAAATCTGCACCAACTGTGTGATGCCATCATGTCAATATGGACCAAACTCTCTGAGGAATGCTTCCAGCACCTTGTTGAATCTATGCCACGAAGAATTGAGGCAGTTCTGAAGGCAAAAGGGGGTCCAACCCGTTACTAGCATGGTGTACCTAATAAAGTGGCCGGTGAGTGTATATGACACTGTCAGGTAGAAAGGCAGTAAATATAGTTTCTGATTTATTTTATGGTTTTAAAATCTAAGTATACTTTTTTATTTAAAAACATGCACTCTTGATAAAAAATGATGTAATTACCTAAATAATCAGTAATGCTCAAATTGTTATGAATCTGCTCAGTCTGGTCATGTTTTGTTTTGTTGCTGTCCTCCCTGCCATGATGCCCTAGTAATTATGCTCATACTGCTCACCTGGTCCTGACTCATTAGCCTATCACTCTCACCTGTTTTCAGCCTGATATAAGCCTTGTCTTGCTGTGCCTTCCTCACTAGATTGTTAGCGTTGTTGCTTCAGTTCAGGGCTTTTTTTGTATTGCGCTTTTACCTTGTTTCTGTTTAATGACTTCTGCCTCCTGCCTACTCCCTGTTGGACTTGGTTCATAGGATGTTTGGATTGTGTGAAAGCCTGATGACAACCTGCCTGTCATTGTGATACTGACTCTGGCCTGTTTTAACATTTTTGATCTGGGATTGTGGAAGTGGATTTCATGTTTGGATCAATGAGATATTTTATCTATGACTTTGGATTACCTGCAACCAAACTCTCTTTGCTCTCATCCCAGTTGACCTTTGTCATTATTGACCTTTCTGCTGTTCCCTCGCATTGTCACTGCTTTTAGACCCTTTTCTAAGATCTCATCTCCTAAGAATTCCCCTCTGTCATCCCCAAGCTGACCACTCTCTGGGGTCCGTTCCAGAAAGCTTGGTCAACTTACCATTTGGTAATCCATTTGAACTCAAGGTTAATCAACCAAGAACCTGCTTAGACTGAGTATGTTGGTTCCAGAACACCTGATAGAAAACCGGATTTATCTACCTACCCCTTGTTAACTGGAGTTCCTGAACACGCGGCCTGAAAACATAAAGACCCTCTCAATGTATCACCAAATTCACGAGTCACAATGGAAAGTGAAGTGAAAAAAGGGGCAGCATATTATTCAGAAACAGAGTTGGAAGTCTTGATGCTGCTCATGAAGAATTAAATCCAATAATTATAAAGAAAATCAAAACAGCTGCAGCAGCAAAAGAATGTTGGCAAAAAATAACAGAGTAAATGCACGAGTTTAACAGATATCATAACTCTCAACTGTTTTTTTATTTTATTTAAAAAAAATTAAATTTCATTTTAATTATTCATTTTCCACCCCTTATTCCTACCTTGGGTTGTGGGGTGCTGGAGGATATGTCTAATCTAAAATGTTTTCCGGTGTTTTGAATAACCTTTTAATAATTACTTTCTTTTGCTACCAATGTGTTAAAGGTACAATAATACTGTAAAATGATTTAGACATATTGACTCCTTTATTTATTCAGATATAATCTGTCTGGAGCCAGAAGAACTCTATACCAAGTCAAGATGAAACACAAGAACATTGTGAACTGCGCTATTAAAAAAAGAAATAATTCCTTGAATTATGCAAATAAAACTTGGGGATAAAACTGGTTCTTCCACACATGATCTGTCAGCATCAGGGATTGAACTGTAATCCTCTACATGAAAGGCGAGCGCACTTCCACTAGACTACAATGTCTACCTTGTTGCCTTATTGACCCAGCTTCCATAACCATGTGTTTGTGTGTCTAGTCACACATGGTTTGTTTTATCGATTTATAGTAACACACTGCATTTTACGTTCAGTAATGATAACGTGTTGTAATATTGGAAATTGTAATTCAATAGATTACTCTGTTTAAAGTCCAAACACTGCACAGTATCATCATCAAAAGGACACGTCATGCTCAAAACCCTCTCTGGAACAAACGTACCTGGAACATAACCTGCTCGGGAGGCTGTATAAGGGTCCAAAAAACAAGATTGTATATTTAACTCAAGGACTTTTTTTTTCACTTGTTTGACACAAAAGAGCAAAATCACAAGTCGAAGAAAATAGACACGTTTTTGGCTTTTACTTATTCATTAACTGTTGATTTTCTTTGTTTTTATTTTTGTTCAAATAATGTCATGGTTTTTATGTATATGGTTTGCACTTATTTCGCTTGCGGTAAAACGTATTGTGTCACTTCCTGTGTGTCTCGGTTGCACTGTTTGGCTGCTGTTTTGTCTGTTCTATTGGCATTTTTTCGGATTTCCACTGATTTACTGTCATTTTTTGCCTTAGTAGTTCATAAGCACTACTCTCTTAGCTGCACTCCTGTCTTAAGGGAATCTTTGGTTTAAACTTCTCTTAGCTTTTATTTTTATAATACTGTTCGTTAGCTAGCCTAGCTTAGCATGGCTTCTCTTTCACCGTCTCCTGCCTTGACCTGTTCTGTGTGTCAGATGTTTAGTTATTCCTCTGCCTCCTTTACTGATAATGGTACGTGTAACAAATGTAGTTTATTTGTAGCTTTGGAGGCGAGGCTGTCTGTTTTGGAATCGCGGCTCCGTGCTTTTGAGACTCCAGCAGTTAGTCAGGTTCCTTTAGCGAGCACGGAGCCACTGAGACTAGCTCCCCTTAGCCGTCCTCCGGCAAATCCCGAGGCAGCTGGGAGCCCAGGCCGGCTGGGTGACGGTCAGAAGGAAGCATAGTCCTAAGCTGCCCCCGGTTCACCATCGCCCCGTCCACGTTTCAAACCGTTTTTCCCCACTCAGCGACACACCCGCTGAGAAACAGACTCTGGTTATTGGCAGCTCCGTAGTCCGAAACGTGGCATTAGAGACACCAGCGACCATAGTCAAATGCCTTCCGGGGGCCAGAGCGGGCGACATAGAAGGCTACCTGAAACTGCTGGCTAAGGATAAGCGTAAATACCGTAAGATTGTTATTCACGTCGGCAGTAACGACACCCGGTTACGCCAATCGGAGGTCACTAAGATTAATGTTGCTTCGGTGTGTAACTTTGCAAAAACAATGTCGGACTCCGTAATCTTCTCTGGTCCCCTCCCTAATCTGAGAAACGATGACATGTTTAGTCGTATGTCTTCATTTCGTCGCTGGTTGTCTAGGTGGTGTCCCGATAACAACTTGGGCTTTATCGATAATTGGCAGACGTTTTGGGGAAAACCTGGACTGATTCGGAGAGACGGCATCCATCCTACTTTGGATGGTGCAGCTCTCCTTTCTAGAAATATGGCTGAATTTATTACTTTTCCAAAACCGTGACAATCCAG
>SSNP01000363.1:75845-126183 GCA_006937955.1 Pachypanchax playfairii
GAGGAAGGGATGAGCGTGGGCTGGTAGCCGAGGGAACACTCGAAGGGTGAGAGCCCCGTCGCAGACGAGATGTGCGCGTTGTGCGCGTACTCAACCCAGGAGAGATGCTGACACCATGTGGCAGGATTTTCATCGCACACACAGCGCAGCATGCTTTCCATCTCCTGGTTGAGACGCTCACACTGCCCATTCGTCTGCGGGTGGAACCCTGAAGTGAACCGGGGCGTGGCTCCCAACATCCCACAAAACTCCTTCCAGACCCTGGCGGTGAACTGCGTGCCCCGATCCGAAAGCACCTCCGATGGGATGCCATGCAGGCGAAACACATGGCGGAACAGGAGGCGGGCGGTCTCGGGGGCTGACGGGAGCTTTGGGAGAGCGATGAGGTGGCATGCCTTGGAAAAACGGTCAATAATTGTGAGGATAACGGGTGAACTGGGCGCTGGTGTCCGGGTGAATAAGGATGGGCGCTGCCGTGAAGCGCTGCTGCAGGTTCCTGAAGGCGGCCTCAGCCTCCGGGCCCCAGTGGAACGGCAACTTGGGAGAGGTCAGCGCCGTAAGGGGTCCCACGATGAGGCTGAAACCGCGGATGAACCTGCGGTAAAAGTTAGAGAAGCCCAGGAACCGTTGCAGCTGCTTCCGGCAGGTAGGCACTGGCCACTCCTCCACGGCTTTAGTCTTGGCGGGGTCCGGTCTGATCTGTCCACCCTCTAGAATGAAACCGAGAAATGTGATAGTGGGTGTGTGAAACTCACATTTCTCGGCCTTGACGTAGAGTCGGTTCTCCAGGAGCCTTTGGAGGACCAGCCGGACGTGTCGACGATGAGCCTGTGGGTCTGAGGAGAAAATCAAAATATCGTCTAGATAGACGAACACAAATTGATGTAGGAAGTCCCTGAGTACATCATTTATTAGTGCTTGAAAAACTGCTGGTGCATTTGTAAGTCCGAAGGGCATGACTGAGTACTCGTAGTGTCCAATGTGTGTTTTGAAGGCTGTCTTCCACTCATCACCTGCCCGGATGCGGACAAGGTGATAAGCGTTACGAAGGTCCAGTTTAGTGAAAATAGTGGCCTTTTGGACAGGTTCAAAAGCTGATGAGAGTAGTGGAAGTGAATATTTATTTTTTACGGTGATCTGGTTTAATCCTCGGTAGTCTATGCATGGACGGAGTGTGCCGTCTTTTTTGCCCACGAAGAAGAAACCAGCTCCGAGGGGAGATGATGAAGGTCGGATGATTCCAGCCTTCAGAGAGTCCTTAATGTACGTCTCCATGGCCTCTCTCTCGGCCCGGGAAAGGTTGAACAGGCGGCCCGCCGGGAGAGGTGCACCGGGCAGCAGATCGATGCAGCAATCGTACGGCCGGTGCGGCGGGAGGGAGAGAGCCAGATCTTTATTGAAGACCTCACTAAGGTCATGGTACTCAGGAGGAACCTTTGTTAAGTCTGGCGGTTGCTGTGGGGCCGAAGAAGCGGGAACACCCACCGGAAGTGCAGACTGTAAACACCGCTCCAGGCAGTGCGGGCTCCAGGAAGTGATGCGGTTGTGAACCCAGTCAATTTGTGGACAATGTTGCACCAGCCACGGGTATCCCAGGACTACGGGAACCTCCGTGCTGGGGTAAACAAAAAACTTAATGTTCTCTCGGTGATTTCCAGAGACAACAAGGGAAACAGAGTCAGTACAGTGAGTTATTGACGCCATAGAGCTACCGTCTAGAGCGCGCACACAAAGAGGCGCGGGCAGTGGAGTCAAAGAGAGGTGACACTTTCTAACTAACTCAGGGTGAATTAAGTTCTTTTCAGAACCGGAGTCTACTAGTGCTAAACACTTAAAAGGCTCCTGGTTCTGATAACATATGGAGACGGGGAAAGTCAAACGGGGACTTGAGCACTTTCCGCCCGCCAGGATCCCCATCCTCACTAGCGGGCGCTGTCGTTTGACGCTACCTGACAGTCATTTATTGCGTGTTTGGGGGAAGCACAGTAGAGACAAACTCCTTCGGCGAGACGTCGCCTCCTTTCGGCATGGCTGAGACGGGCCCGTCCCAGCTGCATCGGTTCGGGTGAGGGAAGGCGAACCGGACGCCGTCTGGGCGGCGAAGATGCTGCTCGTTCCTGGACTGAAGAGGCTGAGACCCGGGAACGAAGTCTCTCCCGAGCCCGGTTGTCCAGCCGAATGGCGAGCTTGACCAGCTGGTTGAAGGTGGTCGGGCTGTCACGACCGGAGAGTTCATCCTGCATCCTCTCCGTGAGCGCGTTCTTAAAAACTCCTCGAAGAGCAGAGTCGTTCCATGCTGTTCTGGCAGCCAGGGTGCGGAACTCGATGGCGAAGTCCGCCACCGACTGCTTCCCCTGCCGGATCCGGAGCAGCTGGTCCATTGCCTCCTCTTCCGTCTCCTCCGAGTCGAACGTCTGCTTGAAAGCATCCAGAAACTCCTCGTATTCTGTGTGTTCGATGGGGTTGGAGTCGAGGTAGGCCTCCGCCCACCTGAGGGCTCTGTCGCGCAGCCCGGCCACCAGGAACGAGATCCTGCTGGCGTCTGTGCCGAAAGAGTTAGGAGCACTGTTACACTAGGTTACACTGAAGTATAAATCCTTTGCACTTACGGAGATCTCCGTCATAGGGCTGTGGATTTGGAGGAGAGACCCCTCGATGGACTGGCTCGGGAGGTGCGACCGGAGGAGACGCGGCCTGGGGTTCTGACGAGGAGAGATCCGTCATCCGAGTGTCGGTGTCCGCCAGATGCGCGGTTAGCTCCGCGAGTCGCCGGGTGAGTCTGTCCATGTTATCTATAAGGTGGGTCTGCTGCTGCGCCATCTCCTGTAGGAAGTTCTCATGCTTGCCCAGGAGAATTCCCTGTTGGGAGAGTGCAGCCTGGAGCTGTGCCGTAGGGTTCTGGTGGCCAGATAGTTCTGTCATGGCCTCTGTTTGGTGCGAACCCTCTTACAAGCACAAGCTCCAGACAACAAAACAGTTTTAAGATGTTTATTGAATATATGAGAAAAGGCACGGCCAGGCACGTAACTCCTGTGCTGCTGGCGGTACAGGAACCGGGCCTCACCGGAATGGAACCGTGAGATTCTAGGTGGTGAGAACACAGGTTAGTTATCTGGGGGTTGTGATGTTGGAACAAGCATGAGAACAGGAGAGAAGGCTTACTTGGATGGCGCAGATGGTGGTGGTAGAGAGGAGGAGTTGTTGGCAGCTGAAAGAGGTCTGTGGGTCCGGAGTGAGATGTGCAGGTGCTGGAGGGTGAACAGATCAGCTCTGGGTCCGTGTGTGTCCAGCAGGTGCAGGCTCCGGGGAGGAAGAGACAGGCGGAGAGCAGGTCCGAGGGAAACCAAGCCGGCGTGAGAGCCTGTGGAAGCGGCTGCTCTCCAGGACAGGAGGTACGGATCCTCGGAAAGGCGTCGGATCCGGATGAAGCTCCTGAGGGAAAAGAAAAGAAAGACCAAGCGTTATGGGGCTCGTCTTTCTGAAAGGTGCGTACGGTCAGTAGTTTAGAACCTCTACCAAGTGATGAGAGAGAGACTATCTGGCGCCTGTCTCGAGTTGATCCTCCCCTTAAATCCCGTCTCAGGTGATGAGGAGAATGAGCCACACCTGCCGCTCCAGAGCTGATCCACCTGTTGGAAAGTAGGTTAATAGCACCCACACACACACTCACACCCACAGGCAGATCAGCCACACAACATGAACAGGCTAAATATTGTTATGAAGATCAAGCATCCAAAAAAATAGATGGGAAATTCATTAGTGACTGGGAAAGAGAGATGGGGTTGGCTAAAAGCACATCCGGGTGATGCAATTATTCATTTACGAAGAAATATGATTATTTCAATTTTTTAAAGATGTATAAAAATAATAGTTTGGGTATTTGAAAAAAGAAAAAGCTTCTGACAGCCAACGTGAAACTACTTGTTTTTTTTATAGACAACTTAGACTCTTTTCTTTTTTATAATAAATAATTTAATAATTTACTACTTTCACTCAGTTATTTTTATGGTTAACTGCTATTATTTAGATTTAAACACAGTTTTTAGTCGTCCTTTTTATGTTTCTGTGAGTGTGTTAAAGTCAGTCAGCTGTTAGTTTGATTCTGTAGTCTAGACTGAAACATCCACAGCCATCAGGAAGATTCACAGTCACTGTGATCTCAAAAATTTGCCTTGAGGACCTTCATTTTTAAATATAAAGGAAAAAAAGACCAAAAAAGGAAGGAAAACCACCTTATATTTCCTACTGAGCCACAGCTTTGCACTTTATGTGAAATATTAAAAGGTCCAGTATGTAAGAATTTTACAGTGAAATACTCACACAACGGTCTAATGTCCCACCGATGTTGAACATAAAGTCATATTATAACAGATCTCAATCTCAGCCAGCTGGGTGGTTGCTAGTTTCGGTCATTTTAAAAAAGCTAGGCCGGGCCGGAATCATTATTTACACGTCCAGACTTCCTGGTTCTGTAATGACTCACATGTGAGTCTGCAAGGCTGCCAAGTCTTCAAGTCTCTTCCAGTTTGATACATGTTTATGCTAACAGCTTTTAGCAAGCAGCATGCTAGGCGTGGTTTCAACTGCCGTAGCTGTTGAATACTAAGGTGCAAAGGAGCTGTGACGAAACAAATACAGGCCATTCGAACTCGGGAGAACTTGAGTGTTATCGCCACTTCCGTAGTTTGAGAGATAAAAACTGAAAGAGAAGTTATTTGTCACGACTTGTATGGGTTGAAGTTTAGACCCAAACGCAATAGACGAGAGCCAGGAGCTTAAACTGAAAATACACTTTATTAAATAACAAAACAAACATGCTGATGAGGCAACAAAAACAAGAAAACAAACATACTGGAGGTGGGAGCAGAGGTGAGGCGAAAACAGGCGAGAGGAGGGAGGAAGACAACCATAAAACGACGACGAGCACCGGACAAAGAATCTAACACAAGATGCAGGTTTTATAGGTACAAACAGAAACTAATCAGGTAGAACAGGAAGCAGCTGAGACAAAAGGTGGGGTAAAGCTGTCGGAAAACGCGGTGGAAGCAGGAAGTACAAACGCTGTCAAAAGCAGAACAGGGAACTGAGATGACGAACAAGACGAGGAAGAGGAACTGAAGCTGGGAGACAGAGAGGAGAGTGAGAGGAACACATAACCCCAAAACAAACCCATAACTAAACCCAAGGGGAGAAAAACAAAACAACAGAATAAATGAGAAAGAAAAACACTCTAAATGGCACTAAAAAACCTGAGACCCAACATTATTGGGCCATTTTCACACCCACTATGAGGGTAAGAACACCTGTGGAGCTAAAATATTCAACAGAAACATCAGAAAAAACGTTTTTAATGGAAGGGCCTCTTTAAATAAACTCTAAAAACCTGCCTCTTTTCTTTGGCTTTTAACAAGAATTTAATTTTACATCACTTTTTTTTGTTTTTATTGTGTTTTATGCATGTCTTCAGAGCTTTTACCTAATTTTAAGTTATTTGTATCATGTTTTATTATTACTATGTAACTTTTAACTGTACAGTACTTTGGTCAACCATTGTAGATGATTAGCAATTTATTTGAAGGTAACTAAACCAAAACTATGGAGAGCTGAGCAAATGCATTTATTTGCATTGATATATTATTTAATGTTGTTGTAAATTAGCCATTCAAATGTGTAATTTATATTGTATGATTTGTGTGTTTTAATTTCTTAAATATATGTATTCTAATTTTCATAGCTTAACAACATTTATTAATTCAACTATCATTTTATATAAACATTGTGAAGACATAGCTGTGGGTGGTCAATGTTTTTTCTTTTTTTTTTTTTTTTTTTAACAAAAATCTAAATAAACAATGCAGCAGCTAATAACATTACCACTTACTCCCATTACTGTTCTTTAAAGTGAAGTAAAACATTAGCATGAGTTATACCGACCTAATTGCTGCATTCAGTCAGTGTTGTTTCTGTAAAGGTGCTACATGCTTCTTAGTTTAGATCTTATGTTGAATATATCCAGCAGCTGTTCATGCTCTTGCCTTCTTCAGATAATTAAGCATCTATTGCCCACCTTCGCCTGCTTTTTCTTCCCTCCATCTCACTCTTTCATTCCCTCTTCTCCCAGTAGCTGCACCAAGGACATGCTTCCAACAGCATGAAGGGTATCGCACAGGCTGGCTCTGGACAACTTCTTCAAAATAACGACTTCACTGTAAAAGTCTGCTAAATGTGCTTGCACATGCACCAAGTTTATAGTTCAGATGATCATGAGACGTAATTCCACCATTTATCTTCCACACTTGGGGTGATTCGAGTGTTTGTAAACCTGTCAAAGTAATGATTCTTTATGTCTGTTGATGACATCTGTTTCCCCCTGATGAATTTGGTCTGAAAAATACCCTGTGTGACAGCATGTGCTCCAGAATGGACGTGGGTGGGGGTGGGAATGAGAGTTTACGAAGCACGTATGGTATACAAAACATATGTGGGAGTTACTGACAGGATTTCTAATTTTTATTTCAAATTCAATCTATACCAGATTTATGCTTTTTTTTCAACTGTTTTTTTTTAACACATCAAACCACTACATGTGCCATTTGCAACAACTATTCCTAAGGAGTATACAACGATTTGGCATCTAACTCGTGGCTGCTCACTGCTTTTTAAAGGGGCTGAGACAGGTGAGTCAGATCTGACAGTCAGCAGTGAGCAGGTGCAGGGAAGAAACAAAATACCAGGACCAGAGAAAAAGCGTGACAGGAAGGGAACAGTGCAGCATAGTATGATCAGAACTCAAAAAGAGAGCATGTGTATAACAAAGTAAGAAAAACTAAAAGGAAACAATAATCTGACTATAAGAATGTAACAGAACCAATAGGAGGTAATATCAAGAAATCATAAATCTAAACGCATACAGTATAAGTGGACAAACAGCAGACATAGATGAATTAAAAACTGGAAAGCAAAAATAAAACTCAACAGAAAGCCCAGAAGCTAATAAATAACAAAAACAAAAGACGTGGGTAAAAGAACAGCTGAAATAGAAAATGTAGGTGAACCTGAAACTGAGCTATTGACATGATTACATAGAGGCGGTGGAAACAATGGTGTAAAAAATGTGGTGTAGAAAATGAAATGAGCAGGCCAGGATCATGACACCCCAAAATTCTTTGGTACAACGCTGCTCTATCAATCTATTTGCATTCTGCATGTACTCCTCCATGAATTGATAGAAATACTGTATCTTTTCATTCCTACCATTTCCTGAACCCTGATGGAGGATCAAAGAAACACAGGTGGAAGCATCAATTTAATTATTTTAAATTGCATCACATTTAATTTAAAATATAAGCCTAAATTATCATTACAAATGTTTAATTTGAAAAAATAAATAACTGGCATTGTTGACCATTTTGATGTAATGCATTTAATGTGTGCCCTGAAGAGCCACTAAAAGAACATTTTATATCTCATATTTCTCCCTCCACCATCATCATCAGCAAATTTCTCTATGATGTGGGGAGGACAAGCTGTGGCAGAAACAAATAACATTGTTTTCCATATATATATACAAATATACCACTATGCAACCTTGGCCAATGCTACCTAGATCCAATTTTCCAAAGTAACTGCAAACTTCTTCCCACAAAACAAAGGAAAATATACTTTCTTTTTTAGATTCAGCTAGCATCAATATTTATAAGACCTTCATGACAAGAGTCACTTGCAAGGTAGAAGTTTGGCTGGAAACACTGAGCATCTTGGACTAAAGGTCAGATGGGAAAATCCCTTAATTCAGAATATTTCAACACTTTGCTGAGAACTAAGCTGATGCTGCAAGTACAGTACATATCAAAAATATCAGCAGATCATGGCTATTGTAAAAGACAATAGTCAATTCTGTAGGATGCTATAAACAAGATAAATAGCTTGACATTTGGTAAGAAATGCCCAAATTACCATCTAAATGACTCTGTAGTGGTAATTATGATGATGACAATAGCAGCTGTGATCAATGAGATAATACTTCCAATTATAAACATGACATCTCACAGAGAAATAATGGGGATCATGTACTGCAGTTAGCTGCTGCAATGTCCTTTGTGGATTGGATAATTAGAAAATGCGTGGGTCAGAGACAATGGAGACGAGGACACATCTGTATATCAAACAAAACAAAGCGAGCTAACAATGAAACAAGCTGCGCCTGAATGAGCCAAGCATCGAAATTTTGAGAGACATTGCCGCAAATGTCTTACCTAAATGCGAGCCACTTATCCGTGCTGAGTTCACTGTAAGTGCTCATCATTCTTCTGCTGAACTCCTTGGATCTCCAATGCGTCATCAGACAGCTGTGTACAAGGTGACATCTCAAGGTAGGGCAGGTGTTTTGGACTATAGCACCAAAGCAAGAAGCGTAACTTGAGACCGCTCTTCAATTGCGAAGGAAGAGTATTCAAAGGTAGGACAGATAACACAAGCAACCACTCAATAGCTTTTTTCTGTCTGGCTAGTATTCAGGCCTGTGAACCCTGTCCAACTCAATCTGCTGCTATTGTTACAGTGAGAATACAACAGCAGTACCAGTCTTGTATGGATGTCCCACCTCCATCTCTTCCTCATTCCCACTCTCCTTCTCTGTTTATACTGTTTTTCTCTCTGTGAAAATGTTCTAATTCTCTACTGATGGAAATTCTCTTTTCTCTCTTAGATTGTATTCATTTCTTCATTTTATGCACCTGTTCCCTTCTCCCTGGGTGCCACGACCTATCGTTTCCTGTCCCTATTCACCGCCTAAAATTTTTATGTCACTTTCTTGTGGCCACCTGCGCTCCCATGATTTGACTTGTGTACCTTCTGTTTTGCCATCTTGTCATCCTTATCTTCATTTAGAGCACCTGATCACTTTGCTCTTTCATTTTCAGGAGGAAGAAAAAACTGAGAACAGATAAGTTCACTTACCAACCATTAACAGCCTAAAGACAAATGGAAAGCACTGTAATATGGGGCTCGAAAGCATGAGAAAGAGATTATTTTTCCAGAAAGAGACTTATGGACTTATGGAGTCAAAAACATTTGGTTCTGAATACTAAGGGCAAAAGCATCAGATTTACAACATTTGATGAGACCCTGTTATCCTCCAGTTCTGAAAAAAAAACATTACTGCAACATACATAAATGTCAACCATTAAAAGGCAAAGAAAAAATAAATAGTTTTATTTTGAGCTCAGTTCTATAATTTAAGTATCAAAACTAGGTCAAAAACTAGGTAAATATTTTTTTAAATGATTTATTTTTCTTAGTGACTGCTGTCAAATCATGCGACCGAATCACTGTAGGACAGATGGCACCACAATAACAAAGGAGTATACAGGTGCTTTTGTATGGAGCTGCATTCAGGACCCATCTGTCCAGTTTTCCATATTCACTTCTTCTGTCATGGTTTAGGGTGATTTTGAGTTGGACCCAAGGTGCAGGAAGGAGGCTCAGGTGATGGACTTAAATACTTTTAAGGAAAACAAAAGGCTGGTGTGGCAGCAAATCAAGTCCTTACAATATATGGGACACAAAAAACACAGCCAGATGCCAATGCTCAAAAAATTAAGTGAAGTCAGGCCTCAAATAATGAGGAGATGTGAATACGGGGGGAGCAGCTGGAAGAGGGGCAGCAACCAAATCAGACAGAAGTTAAACAAGCTTGGGAGAAAAAAAAACATAATTGGGGGAAAAACCTGAATACACACATATGACCACAAAAGAGTGACAAGGACACAACAGGAACCGATGACTAAACACAACCAAACAGGAAACCAAAACTCTTCCAAAATAAAAATCGAAGTAGATGCCTGGAACATACGTACATGAGAAAATAGATCAGAGGAAACCAGGAAGCAACAAGTTTTACAAAATAAAAACTTAGGAACCCTGGAACATCATGAAAAATACAACAAAACACACTCCAAACCCACAACCTTGACATGTTCCTCTTCAGAATAATGGTAGGCTGGCGTCCGTCTCCAATAGTCATTGTGTGAGAGGCTAAGTTACATCTGGAACACGTTTCCAGTCCATCACAGGGTCACGTATAATGACCAACAGCTGCTCCTACAAAACCTATAACACCTACTGGGACTTTACAACCTCTATCACATATTTTTTGCTCTGTTGTAGGAAACTGAAGCACCTGGAGAAAACCTGCACATGCATGATATGAACATGCTAAATCCATGCAGACCAAAGTCAAACACAGGACCTTTATGCTGCATGACAACAAACAAGCAGCAAAGTTATTGTACAACGATGCAGCCTTCAGGGACAAAAATATTTGTCAGGACAGAGTCGGACCATTGGAGGTGATCACTAAGAAAGTGCTTCAGAACCACTAACCACCATAATTAATGCATAATTTTACATGATAAAGAGTCTCCACCTTCTTCTGATGTCGAAAAATTAAACCATGATTTGCAGATGCTGCTATGTTGGACTTTTGGAACCAGAGTCTGCATAACAGAGGTGAGAGGCTGAAAGTCCCACCTACTAATATGTGTAGGGGAACACGTATTATGAAAGTTTGCCTCTTCAATACGTGTTATTCGGGGCACCACCTTCTTTCGAAGGAATTAAATATTAGAATATTTAATCAGTTTATTTCAGTCTCATAATATGAAGTCGCATGTCTGTCCAGATAGTGACTCAAATCACACATAAAAACTCACTGAATCGGCCAATTAAAATTAAGGTGAATATTTATTGAACAACAAGGAAGACAAACCAATAAACAAACAAACAAATAAACAGTTAAACACGGAATGGAATGAACGATGCTATGAACAGGAAATTACGTCAGATTTAGTATGTTTCTAGAATAAGTGGACTTTCTAACGTTCAAGAATCTTAAACACTAGTAAGAGTGGGTGAGGAAACGGAAAATGCTCTTTTAACACGGAAGATAATTTTGAATTGAAGAAAAATTGTAATTTTGGAATGAGAGAGAGGGGAAGAAAAAGATGGAGGCACAGATTTCACTTCTGGGCCACTGAGATACCAACACAACTGTTTTCAATCCTTGTCATGGATTAAATGAAATCGATCTCTTACTTCTTTGCAGCACGGTTGGGAGTTTTCGCTCCTTTAGTTCCCAGAGAGTGCCGTCTGTTTTCGAAGCGGCTTTTCTCCCAAAAGTCGGGACTTTTCCTGGGTTTGGCTGCACGTCTGCTTTACAAGCAGGGGGAGATCGGTCGTTGGAAGGTACTCGTCACGTGTCGAAGGCCCACGAAAAGAATTCTGGGATCTGTAGTTTCTTCATCCAGCTGGCGACGTGAAGTCTGGATCTTGTGGAATTAAACTATTCAAACAAAATACTTTACGTGTTTGAATGTGCGTCGAATTTAGAGAAAAATGAACTTTGAGGGTAAAGAAAATCGCGCGTCAAAACGAAAGCTTAAGTGTCTAATAAACGAGGAGTTCGTTAAAATAAAATCAAGAAAAAGGTTTTAAACTCGCAAAACGAGGTAAAAATGATAAAAATGAAACGGAGTAAAAGTCTAAAAGGAAGTAAAAGTCAAAAATAAAACAAAAGTGTAAAAAGTATAAAAATGAAAGATAAAAGAAGTACAGAAGAGGAGTAAGAAGTGACTCGGGAGTCCTGCGCAAGCTTAATTATAGACTCTCTTTCCCCGCCTGTAGGTGTGGCTATCATGGGCTCTTAGCCAATGAAAAATCCGTTTTGGGGAATTTGAATTTTAGGACGGCCCTTGGGTGTTGGTCACAGATTCCTTTTCATTACATCGAATAAAAAAAACGCTTGCTCATCCACTCTTTGTAAGACTATCATTGCCATAAATTTTATCTTTTAACAAGAATAAAAGAACAGTGTTTCCTTATTCTGATGACATATTACTTTTTACACATATCAGTATTTGTTCCTGAGTAGTAAAGAAGGGATTTGCAGGTTAATTCAATATATCCTAAGATCTGTAACATGTTTAATCAAAGCATTATTTTAAATCAATTTAGGTTACATTGCTCTTTATAGCGACTTACTGAAGAGTTTCAAGTTTATTTATCTATAAAGTCATTTCAAGGCACTTCACAGAAAAATCAACCAATTAATAATAAAACATTTTCTTTCTAAAGAACCAGCCGATTGGGCTGAATTGAAGAGAGTGATTTAAACACATTTCGTTTTATGCATTGAACAATGTATCACTAGTTCACATAGAAAGAATGTTCCTTAGGCATCTCCTGGGGAGAGGACTTTTGATTACAGTCATTGATCAGATCACAGTTGAATAATTCTGAAATTCACATGCTTATTATCAGAGTTTCACTGAATATAGTTTTCAGATATACACCAAATCATTTTATCACTGTAGTTAAACTGGGTGAACATTCCTTCAGAGCACAGATGTGGGTTTGAAACCTGTAAAGAAAAAAGGAGTGATTGAATTAGCTGTGATCACATTAAGTAGTTCATATGTGTATTGAAGCAGTCTGGGGACATCTGTGGATGAAGAGGGGGGTGCCCTCCTCGGGTGAGACTCGGGTGAGGCTCGGAGCCATTCTGTCTGTCGTTTGAGATAAACCAGGATGCTTTATCCAAACACAAAAGGAGGTTTTCTAAACACATTTGCATTTGCTGTAAATTATCTCAGCAGGGTATGTGGCTTCAAAAGGGATTTTTCCAGACCAGGTCCTGCTGAAAACTGTTTTCACAGTGGGGGGGTTGACAAACTTATAGACGAGCCGTCGTAAATGTCGAGAGTGACATAATCCATTCACAGAGAGAGGAAGTCCTGGTTTTTTATGACCCAAGGGGATGTAAAGCTGAGAGAACAGTCACTGATACACACACGCTTCTTCAGTTTGATTAATCAGAAATGAGGCTGTTGATGCGTCCTACATATGCAATAATCATCAGCATGAACTAATTATGTACACACTACCAGTCAAAAGTATGGACACAACTGTGTATTTGAACACATAGCAGCTAGATAAGAACTATTTGAATCAGCACAAGTCAACGCAAAAAAGGCCGCAGGACTTAAAACTTACAGTGGAACCAGCCATGAGAAAGTCCTAGTGCTCCAGCTTCAGCTTCCAGGTTCTATTTAAATCAGTAGTTTATTCTCCTGGTAGAGTCTGGATGAGCTAGTTTATCATTTTATATTTGGAATAACTATTCACTGCCAAACACATCTTCAGTATCAGAACCAAATAATTTTTTTCCAACTATTGCACGAGAGCATAGAGGTATCTACAAAATACACAGTGCCCAGTAAATGTGTACAAGTAAATGCATTTTTATCATAGTAAAGAGCTAAATTTGCAAGAATTTTTTTCTACTTTAAATATTCATTTTTTGTATAGGTTACATGAACAAAATAAACAAGTGAAACTTTTTCTACTTGAGGGAGTTATGCACAAGTTTTTTTTTTCCCCCCAATATAATTACAAGGATGCCTGTGTCCCAGAGGGACATATAATTGTAAGACCAATAAAAAAGAGAAACCACTTGGATAGAAACTAATTTAGTAAACTAACTACACAACACAAACAAACAAAAAAATGTTTATTGAAGACTTTTAAATATATTTGCATGTTAAAGGTCATTTATACTCAGTGCCTCTAGCATTGACTGTTGGCACAGTCAAGAAAAAGGCCATGTCCACTGAGAAGAATTGTTCTTTTTGCAAGTGCAGCTCCTCCTGAGAATATCTGGATTAATTCTTGTGTTTGTTTGGAGAGATATCCAAGATGCTCCCTCAGTTCACACAGTTTTAATTTTTATCATTTCCTATTTAATTGCAATGGACACTATCTTTTTGGTGGCATTAGTTTATTTATTTCTCTGTCAACAGATTAACTGGAAAAGCTCTGACTGCACATGCATGAAAATTTGAGGATAGGTTGGGAATGACATCAGGACTGTAAAAACTGATTTATTTTGATGAAGAACAATTTTGCTATCCACCCATCCATCTTCTTCCACTTATTAATTTTCGGGTCGTGGGGGCCAACAGGTTAAGGAGAGAAACCCAGACATACCTCACCCCAGTAACAATCTCCAGCTCTCCTTTGGGGATCCTAAGATGTTCCCAGGTCAGAGAGGATATATAGTCTCTTCAACTAATCCTGGGTCTACCTGGGGGTTGCCTCCCAATAGGACTTGCCGAGAAAACCTCAATGGGGAAGTGACCAGGAGGCATCCTAATCGGATACCTGAACCACCTCAGCTGACTTTTTTCAATATGGAGGAACAGCAGCTCTATTTTAAGCCCCTCCCATATGACATAATCACTTTAGCTTTAAGGCTGAGCCCAGCCACTCTATGAAGGAAGCTTATTTCAGCTGCTTGTATCTGTGATCTCATTCTTTAGGACAGGATTCTGATCTCATGGCTATAGGTCAGCGTTGCAACATAGACCAGTAAATCAAGAGCTCCTTCTTCACTTCTACACACTGGCAGGTGGCGTAGTCTAGCGGAAGGGAGATTGCCTTCTGTTTGGAGGGCCATGGGTTCGATCCCCTCCTCCGATAGGGAGACTGGAGCTCGATCTTGAGTCCCAGCAGAGGCTACATGTTTAAGTATCCTTGGGCAAGATACTGAATCCTGCAACTGCCCCCTGGGCACCGTACAAAATGACTTTACAACCTCTGCTGCTCACCTTGCAGTGAGGATGATATATTTTATATATATATATATATATATATATATATAAAATATGTGTCCTGCTTTATCCTGCCAAGATGCCCAGATAATTAAACTCCTCCCTCTGAGGCAAAGATTCACTACCAACATAAAGGGAGAATTCCACCTTTTTATGGTTGAGAACCATGGCCCCAGATTTTAAGGAGCTGGCTCTCATCCAAGCCACACACTTAGCTATAAACCGCCCCAGTGCATGCTGAACATAATGGCTTGAGGATGCCCACAGGACCACATCATCTGCAAAATGCAGAGGTGAGATCCTGAACTTCCCAAACCAGACTCTCCCTTCACCATAGCTACATCTTTAGATCCTGTCCATGAACACCACAAACTGGATCAATGACAAGGGGTATCCTTGGTGGAGTCCAACCCGCTCTGGGGAACATGCTCGAGTTGTGGCAGAGAATAGGGGCACAGCTCTTGCTTTGGTTGTACAAGGGTCAGAAAGCCCATAGAAGTGGGCCTGGGACCTTTAGCAAGCCCCACAAATGCCCCCTTGGGACCCAGTCTTAAGCCTTCTCCAAGTCCACAAAATTGGAACCAAAGAGGTAAACTCCCATTACCCCCTCAGCAACTCTGCAAAAGTAAAGATTTGTTCCATGACCCAGGTGAAGGTCACACTGCTTCTCTTGAATCCAAGGTTTGGCAGTCTGTCAGAACCTCATTTCCAACACCCTAGAGTAAATAGAGTAAAAAGTGTGATCCCCTTGTAGTTGAATCACATGCTCCTTTCCCCCTTTTTGAAAATTGTGACCACCATTCTTGTCTGTTACTCCACAGGTGTTTTCCTATTTCTCCATTGAAGAGGTGTGTCATCCATAACAGCCCCACAACATCCAGAGCCTTTAGCATCTTAGGTTGAATTTTACCCACCCTAGGCACTTTGCCACCAGACTTTTTTTCAGTACTTCAGCGATTCTGCCAATGTGATTGATTCAACTCCCTCCAATTCCTCAGGCCTCCGCAGTGGAGAGCATAGTGATCGAGTTTATAAGGTCCTTAAAGTGCTCTTACTGCCATCTAACAATATCCCCAGTCTGGGTCACCAAACATGCCCTGGGATGGGCTCTCCTTTCCCTTTCTGAGTTGATGAACGGTTTGCCAATGAGGCCACCTGAAAGTCCTTCTCCATGGCCTATCTTGTCATGGTGAAGAGAGTTTTTAAAGTCAGGACTCAAGGTGCAGGAAGAAATACTGGAGGCTCGGGGGATGAGGAACTCAACAACCAGCCCTTTATTAACTGAAAACAAATTGCTGATGTGGCAGCGAAATACAAATATCCAATAAACTCCAAGAAAACCAGAAACACGAGGATATGTTTTCTGCCAGGCACTCCTCAGTCCTCTGAAAGACAATCTAATCTTTAACCATCAGAGGTCTTCTGTTATCGGTGCACATTTAACACTGACTAATTACATTGACAATACAAATGTTTAGTAATCTAAATTGCATGATTTGTCCAGCAAACAAATGAAAAGGTGTCTACTTTGCTTTGAAAGGAGTTTTGACACAATTTTCTCAAAAATTTCTTCAAACTTTCCATTCAACTCAGATGTGACTTTTTTCCAGGACAAAAAGACACGATGCATTACAGGACTTTTCAAATTATTTTGTTGAAAATCCATTCCGTTCTACTCTCTTTAGATGACTTGAACCTTAAAAACTAAATGGAAAAATACTGAGTGTATTCAATCAATTTGACAGGATAAAAAATAACATTATTTGGTTTTAAAATGTGAGGTGGAGATGAGCAAGGGCTTGTGCTGTAATTCTTCGGAAAATCCCAGAGCTGAACCAGACAAATGCAAATGAAATTCTGTGTACCACCATGGGTTGGCACTTACTCAAATAGCCAAGATAAACACGGCGAGCAAAAACAGTGTGATGCCTGCCAATAGAGTTTGAAATTACAAAGTAGAACACAATGCAGAGCAATGAATTTGGTAAGGATTAGATTTGCAGTCAGCGATTTTTCCAGGTACTTTTTCTCCACCTGTCCTCCTCCTCAGCTATTGGTGTTATCATTCAATCTTACCGTAGTCGATAATGCCAAGACAGCATCAGTCTGAAATGACTCAAGTCATCTGTTTAATATGCACTGGACAGCCTTTGTGCCTCATCACATTTTCTGTCTGATGTCCAGTGCTGCTTTTAGGACAATTCATTACACCCCATCTTGTCTTGCACTTCCATCTCTCCAACACTGCTTGAAAGTAAACATGTTTTCCTCCATTTTTCCTCTGAACATCTCTCTATTGTTTGCCTCCATCACATGCATTTATCCTGCTGATTATTTTCCCTTTTGAAGGGCTTTTTTTAAAAAATCACACTGGTGTTTTTGCTTTGCACTGAAGCTGCATCTCACAGCTTCTTGTTTTTGCTCGCTCCATTCCGAACACGTCCCCACCTCTCCACTCTCTCTTGGCATTAGAAACATTAGTACTCACTTTGTGGGTTTTCATTAATCATTTTCTGTGGCTATGACCAGCAGACAACCTTGAGAACCCCATATGCCCACTCTGTAATTGTCCTAATTAAGTCTGTCCTGGCATATTTAGTTTCTCTGCATTTCACTCTGCTGCTAAAAAACCTTATCCAAAATTTATTCCTATCTTTGTTTTCTATCTAATAGCTTTTCAAAAAATTTATTTTCTTTTTTACTCTTTGTTTAAATCCACATTGCCTCACCATACTGCACCTCAGTGTGATTCCTTTTCCTCTTCACACCCTTTTACACAGCTGCCTTTGAAATGTAATTGAGCCTGTGCTTGAAAAAAAAAGCCCTGGCAGTGTATCTGCACAGGAAAGGAAGGTGTAAATTAGAGAAGCCTTTTGACACAGAGATGGCCTTCATGAGCACAGAGACCAACTAGCTCTACAGCCATCCAAAACCCCAACACACCTCAGGTAATTAAATTAACGAGTCTGACAGTTTGTTCTTTTGATGCATGGCAGAGTTATGTGTTTTGCCATCACCACAAGTTTTATTCACAGAGCTATATCTTGTTCATTTTACCCACTGCAGTAAATCGGTGAGGAGGGATGTTTTAGAGACTCTGCACCTTTTGTTTGAATGCAACATCCATCTATCCATCCATTTTTTATCCACTTATCCTAGTTTGGGTTGTAGGGATGGCAGTTCCAGGAGGGAAACTCTGACATCTCTTTTACCAGCAACACTTTCTGCAAATTTTACTGAGGGACCCAAGGTACTCTTTTGCCAAAAGGGGATATATTAATCCTCAAACCATCTATCCACCCATTTTTTATACCTGCTTCATCCTATTGAGGGTCAAAGGGGAGTGGGAGCCCATCTCCGGTGGTCATTGGACAAGAGGTGGGGTACACTGTGGTCAGGTCATCAGTCCATCATAGTGCCACACAAAGACAAACAACCACTCATTCATTTACATCCAAGATCAGTTAACCTGTTTTTGGACTTTTTTGAGTGAGAACATTCAGAGGAACACCCAGTGATAGGGAAAGCAGGCAAAGTTGAAACAAATAAAAGAGCAATAATAAAAAAGCAGTAAGTCAAATTAGAAAATAAAACCTAAAGTACCAAAAAAGGACAAAGTATCATGCCAAAAACCTAAACAAGACACTTCTCATTGATAGGGAGAAAACGACAATGACAACCAGAAAAACAATTCAAAGTGCATGTAGCACTGAAAGCATCCTGATTTAGCGTAAAAAGAATGGCTTTTTAAAAGGATCAAAAAGACAGGTACCTTTAGATATGGGTAGAGACTGCCAAATCCTACCAGCGGAAAAATAACCCACCAAAAGTTTATTTACCACAAAAATGCTCTCTCATCTATTCACCAAACGGTTTTGGTGAAACTGCACATGCCACTGGTTCACCTTGTAGTTCACATGGGTCTATTTGATCCTTGTCCAAATGAACTCTTAAAACTCTTGCAAAGTTAGGTTTTAAAATAGTAATACTTTAATATTTCCAATGTATTATGCTTTCCCTGAAATTCAGAGCCAAACCACATCAGTTTCACAGTAGGACAGTACCATTCATTACACTTCTTGCTGTGGAAACAGCCTGACTTTGATGAAAACTACTTCACAATGTTTCAACCCCTATTCTCATCATTTGGGATATATTATTTATGAACTTTATATATTGTATTATTCAATCAATATTTATATAATTCTTTTGATATACAATGTCATGATTTTAAGTATCTGACCTTTTTTTGTTAATTTACTCTAACACAAGTTGCTGTTAAATTCTTTATTAGATTATAATGGTCTGCATGCTTCTGTGTCTCTGTTCATGTGTTTCATTATCCATTGCCTCCATCTTTTTCGCATCGTTCCAGGTTTATACACACCTGCTTCTCATCTGTTAATCAGCTTACTTGTTTGTATGCAGTAATCACCCTATGCAGTTCTTACACTCACTAGTTCCCTATATACATTGTCAGATTCTAATGTTTTGGTTAGCTGCCTTATTCTCATTTGAATGTTCTTTCATTATTTCCTGCCTTGTTTACTGCTATGAGGTCATGTTCATTATTTCTGTGGTCTTACTTTGGCCATTCTTTTATTTATGTTCAATTGCCTTGCCAGCCCTTTCATTTTATTGGTAAAGTTTTATTTAACTCATTCAGTGCCAGCCACTTTCAGATTTCATATCCCCCTCAGTGCCTGAGATATTTAGCATTTTTACTGATTTTTGAAGGCCCACAGAGTATTTTCTCCTATGACTATGTTAATTCTGAAACCATTTAGTCTTTCTTCTTTCAAAAGCAAAAAAAAATGTTTCTACCTCTTTCTGTTATTTAGTAATCTGCAGTACAAAAGAGGAACTTTTATGAAAATCCACACGTTTTAGGACTAAAAGCCGAGATAAAGAGTGTTTTGTGTAAAGAGGTTTTTCAAGCAGATCAGTGACTTTGATGTAAATGTTTCATGTTTCAATTATTCATGCAACATCTGAACCATGTTTTACTACTATGAAAGTGAAAAAACAACAATAAAAAAGTACTTTTGATAGTTTGTTTTATGTTTAAAAAGAGTAATTTATAGACAATTTGAACATTTAAATAAAATATAAGAAAAAAGCAGCTAACTTCTGATTCAGATACTCTGTGTGTGTGTAGGTGTGTGCACACATATGCCGCGTGGGTGCGCGACTTAGTTTGCCCCCCCCCCCCCCAACCGCCATTCGTTTGTTTATGAACACTTACCATGTGTTTTATGCAGTGAATCCTTCTTTATTTTGGTCCCTGCTGCCTTCAGAAGATCCTAACACGAGATACTGGTCGGATAAATCCACCTCAGCTTCACTAGAATCGCCAGAAGAAGCTCAATGTCAGGCTGAAGACATCACAAGTCCAAAAAGGACGAGCTGGATCAAAAACTGAGCCAGGTTAGTGGTCAGAGGGTCCGGTGGTGCCTGGCCGCCTCTCCTCTGTCAGTATGTGTCCCAAGACAGCTGTGGCTACAACATGTGTGTAGTTTATCACCACCAAACGTGTGAATGTCTGTGTGTGAATGGGTGAATGACATACTGTAGTGTGCAGTCACCTGACTTAAGAAATGCGCTATAGTACAAGCCACTTACCATTTTACATTCACTTGTATGTAATCAATCCAACAATCTCTCAATGGAAAAATGTTCCTGTTGTTCCTTCACTACATTCCAAAATACAATTTGCTAATATCAAAAGTTTGTAACATAAGCAAATGACACATATCACATTGATTTTGCCACATGCTATTATTTTCTTTCATTGAGTTTTAAAGCCTTGCTGCTACTATAAAGACAAACTTGCACAGACACTTGCAGAGACACAGTTTACAAGAAAAAGTATAAAGATATGCAGATGTGGAACCTTATTGCCACTGGCTTATTGTCTAAACTCACTGTACCCTTGACTGTCCCTGAAATTAAAGATCATTTTTAATCACTTTGATAATGGAAGCTGCTTTTTTTGTTAAGAGGAGGCTCTGATAGATATAGGAGTTTATGGGAGTTGACAAGGGACATTGCACTGAGGGCATTAGAACTGGCAGCTTGTCAAACAGCCTACTGGAAAAAGAGCAGCAAGTCAAGAGAGGAATACAAAGGCAAAAAGATAGGTGGAGGAGGGAGAGAGCTTGTGAGGGCAACCAGCAGGTCACTAGACAGGACGAGTTTCCACTTTACCTTTCCTCTTTTCTTTTTTCTTCCTTCATTCACCACCTCATCTTTCAGTTGCCCATTAATTACAGTATAAAACACCGCCGGGGTGCTGATAGCTCTCATTAGGTAACAACAAATTGCTGAGACACAAGGAACTTAATTAGCTGGGGACTTGATATTGTTCTGGTGTCGTAGTAAGGAGATTCTCTACCTCCTAACAAGATTCTGGGTCTCACAGCAATGAGTTTAGAGTGACTTAAATGCCTGGGAGAACAATCCAGAAATATTAATTCTATTCAAAGACATCACCTTATTTGCACGAGTGACTCATTTGGGTCTTTTGCTTTACAGAAAATTAGTTTTTCCAAGTTGTTTATCAACAAATAAAAATGACTTTTTCCTGTTTGCTTCAGATTGTGTCATGTAACTTTAAGATTTTTTTAATAACTGACTTCTCTCAATGTTGTCTGTCTTATTCAATTAATGGCATTCATTTCCTGCTTGTCTCTTTGTGAACACTAGCCTGATCATGCTTCCTAATATCTCAGTAATTGTTCTACAGCTTTCATTCTATGCCTGTCCCTTCTTTTATTTCATGTATTTACTATTGTGATCACAAGGTCTGCCCATGAGCAGACTAACGGATCACAGCGTTTGTATAGACCTGGCCTTAATCTGCATAGGGCCCGCTGTCGAGCCATGCGGGGTACAGTGATGATTATCTTAATTAAATTCTGTGTCATTGGGAAATGTGCACAAACAAGCAATAACATAACCTATGCAAAGCACACCAACAGCCACCTCTACAACAAGTCAACGCACCTCCCCAGCTCTGCTCATAAGCCTCAACAGCAGCAGCAATCAGATTTTTAGTCAATAACGCATCCTCATAAGAAGGCAGAAAATAAGAAAATAAAATGGTATAGGCAATATTCCAGATGGGATGTTGCAGACTCTTTTGGGTTCTGTCAATAATTGTCGATATTTTTAATCTCTCAAAATGACATGGAAATGCTCATATTGGAAAGCATTTTTGGTATGCAAATCAGGACGCTATTCATCATCCGAGATGGATGGGCACCGGAGATGGGCTGAAGGATGTCAGAGAGAAATGGGGTGCAGTGAAATTTGTCTCACTCCTGCAACCACCCAGCCAGCCGTCCTTCCTATCCCCCCACCACCAGCACCTCCACTTCTCTCTTACGCTCCTTAGCTTATCATGTTCCCTGCCTCTGCCAGTTTTACATTATATTTCAAATTCCTCACCGTAAAATCTGCCCTACTATTGTCCTCCAACTCTGTTGCATTTGTGTGCAAACTTGTTCTTATTTTTCCACCACTGCCTGCCCTTCTGTGCATGTCTTTAGGTTTATAAAGCAGAGATCTGTCCTTTCCTTCTCTTCTCCTTGAGGCCATGTGCAGGTCATTCCCAGTTTTACAACCCACAGAATAGCCCATGTGTTCAGAATACAAAAGGCTTTTCTAATTTGTGGGCTGAGCTTTTATTTAATCATCCGGAAGAAGGAGGTATATTCTGCTGGTGCTGCAGAAAGCTCCATCTCTTCTGAAAGTTTCTTCATTAACAACATAATGTAATTGATGGCATCACACTAATTTACACGGTAATTCAATGAACCCCAAATTAACCTGGCTGGCTAGTATTTTCCCCATTAGCTTGTTTCACTCCTCACTCCATTGTCTCAATAATTAAGAAACATCACTGTCCACAAACCAGGTCAGACACTGTCAGCCGAGGAGCTGATGGCGTCATTCGGTGTCTGGGTTCACCGGAGCACATCAGCTGCGTACAAAAGACAGGGCTGATGTGTGAATTACACTCAATTGAGACCTTATAATTACGTCCCCTGTCTGTAATATTGCCACACTTTTTAATACCCGCCTCATCTAATAGAGGAAGATGGAGGTTTGTAAGGGCAAAGATGATGGCCCCTCCCTTCATTTCCTGCCACACCAGCCTGAACTAAAGTATAATTGTGTTTCTTTTTTTTGTTGTTGTTGTTGCAGCAGATGGTTAAGTAGCTCAGCTTCAAATACGGTCATAGACCAGCATGACATGCTTCTCGTGTTATTAAATAATTTCTCATGCAATCAACGATGGTGGTTGTTGAGAGGAGTAAACAGCCGAGACTAAGAACCTCAGTACAAGGATGACTCTGCTACGGCTGCCTCGTACCACCCAGACACATGTATCAGCTCTTTTACCAAAATGATCACACATAATAATAATAATCCTAACTCTTTGTTGAGAAGTTGTCAAATGGAATTTATTTTATAAGCCAGTTTTTCTACTGTCTGCCGATAGTGGACAATAGTCATATCACTGCTGCCAGCTTGACTGGGCCATCAGACTGGTGAGCAGAGGCCAGCGTGGTCACATCAGGGAAAAATAAAAAACATGGTGACACCCTAACAGCACGCACACATTAATCTATGTTGGTGTTTATCACTGCTTGTCAGTAATCCTACACAGTGCTTGTCTCTAAAGTGTGCTTTGTGTGAAATCAAGCCTCTCTTTGAAAGAAAAACAGTTCACAAGGTCAATGCACTTGAACACTCAAAGCATTTCAGAAAACTAAAATGTATAGAGGGCACTTTAGGATAAGTATTGTAGCTTTGATAGGCCTTGATATTTATTTATTTTTTTCTGCTCAAAAGGATATATTATTGTAATCATTTAATAATGACTTCAAGTGGAAGCTTTTTGAAAGCAGCTGGAATTTTTCAAATGTAATATTTATCACCATAAACTTTAAACATTCAAGCTTTCATACAACAGTTACGTCAGACATAAAGATCAAGGATTACATTGCCAATAACTGTCTAGTTCTTTTGTGATTTCCACAAGCCTAAATTTTGTGGAATTCACTTTAAAATTAGTCCAAATAAAAGCTTAAAGCCCGTGTAAAGTGACAACAAATGTGTGTTCTGAGTTTGTCACTGCACAGGAATATTAGTTATTAGTCATCCAGCCAAATTTGAATGATTAAAAACACTGCGAAGCATATGAAATTTGGTTACAAAATAATGAAAAAAGGATCAGTTTTCTCTGCTCTGAGACGCTGGGGGCGTGTCCGCTGCAGGCGCTGAAACCTGTCTGTCTCATCCTCTAGCAGCACCTCCTTCTCTTCCCCACATCACTGCATTTCCTCCGTTTCTGAGTTCCGGCTGGTTCGTTAAGTTTGAGGTTCTACCCACATGTAAAACTGCGCATCGCTGCTTTTTGAGGAGTTGAAATATTTCCACACAACCGCAATGCTTCAGACTTGTTGATCAGTGAAGGAGCGGAATGTGCTGCTATGCCATTCTGAGCTTTGTTTAGCATATGAAGGCAGCAGGTGGCAGAAGTAGCTCCTACCTATCATGCTGGTTTAGTTACTGTCTACTGTGTGGCTCCTCTGCACAAAATCGACCCAAAGCTTTTTCAGACGGTCATCCCTCGGATGAAGGAGCATGAAAACCACTGAAGCTACCGCACTGTACGGTTTTATATGACGAGAGGTTTTATGTGACGACACGCGGCTGCCCTTTTAGACCCGCCCATAAAATCCTGAAACAGAAAACTCTTGAAAAGCAAATTGAAGGCTAGCTCCACAATTCAGTTTTTAATTGTTGGGAGGTTTTTCACATGTTTAGAATAGTACATTTACTATGTTTATAATGTGGTTAGAAGAAAATAGCAGAATTCCCTTTACACGGTCTTTAAGAGGAATAGCAACAATCTAAAACCTTGTTTCACTTCATTATGCTGATTTTGAAAAGAAACCCCCCCCCCCCTCACAGTTATTTCTCGATGGTCAGCTGTTTTTAGGATGTACAAGATTTTTAACTGTAGTTTTAATTCAGCAAAGATTTTTTTCCCCAAGTAACTGAAAAGATAAAATGTGTCATAAATTCAGTCATATGGGAGCACATAATAAATGGTCCTCAGACTTTAATTGGACATTATCCACACCCAGACATCTATCCTCGACCTTGAGTAACCCTCTGATCGATTTATTTTCTTATTTGATCTCCAGCTTTTGACACCAACTCGCTTAAATAAAAACTGTTTTTCTTTAACTGAACAACTTCACAGCTATTGTGTCTTTTTTCTGTGTTTCTCCTGAAATAGGCTGGGTTTAAATACATTTTGAAAATGTTTATTTGCTGAATTTTGGGGTAAAATAAACCAAAAAATATTAAAAGAACCCCAAACCTTTCAGTTCTAGACAAAGTTTCTTACTTTTGTGCTATAGCTACACTTTCCACTGTCCTCTTTTCTTGTCTTGTAATATTTTTATCACAGCATGTACCGAACCCCAGATTCTACCATGCCTGTGCCTGACACCCATCAGGGTTCTTGGATTCTGGATTTTGAATTAACTGATCGTGCTCTTCTTCCCAACAGCATCCCAACCAACTCCGCATCTGCTCTGTAAGTCTGTCTTGTTTTGGATTTGGATTAATGATCACAGAGGTTCCGACTGCTGAATAATGACTGGATTGCTGGGTTTGGATTTTAGATGTGCATTTCTTGATTGATAAAACAACTGGATATTACTTCTGACTGTTTATTGGATTAGGCTGTTGTTTTGTCCCAAATCAGTGATGTCATTAGTCAACCTGTTCTCTTGTCTGTTTCTACAAGCACAGTTCTGATCCCTTACCTTACTGAGAGATGTCAGACTGATAGCAGGGTAAGGGTATTTATTTTGTAGGTATATAATTACAACAACAATATTAATATTAAATTGATGCTACCTTTAGTACTTCAGTTAGAGATTCAATGCAATAGATTTTTAAGGAAAGTACCAATTCTGTCAAAGTTAGAAACTCAGTAATAGCTGTAGGTTTTAGGCATTCACTTAATGGGTCAGAAAAAAATATTGAGTGTATCGTGTGCAGTTTGTCCACAAAAGGTGAACTTCCACTGAGGTAGAAGTATTGGTAGTCTGAGTCAGCAGCATATCCACGTTAGAAAGAAGTAGACACTGTCAACATAATGTCTTTATTCAGTCTCACTGGGCTGGTTTGCTCCAGGGCAGGACAAACTGCACTTCCTAAACGATAGTGGCTGTGTTCACATGATGATGATGATAAAAAGGAGTTTTTTTTAACTCATGTCTTTGTTTGATCTTTCAGGAATTAAAAAAAATATATTAAAATAAGAAAATGAGTTTTAGATGTCTAATTATTTACTTAATCATACTGAGACATTCAATTGACCAAAGCTTGTACTCTCAAAGCACTAAACATTATAAAACACTTAACACACACACAGTTCTCACTAGATGGCACTGTTCCCCTCTTTGCCCAAAGAAGATAGTCATGCATGTGTAGAGCAAGTATAGCCTGAAAAGGCTTCCTTATCTTGCACAGCATTTCCCATTCAAGCAAATCTAATATGAAAAACAAAAGAGGGTTAGATCAAATGTTTGTAAGTAGGTGTTTGATTCAGTTTTATCAGATTATTATGAAGGAACCTTGGAATTGGAGGATTTAAGATAACAGCACTCAATTTCCATAAAAAACAAAGATTTACAACAACACTCGAAGGTCACAAATGTAGAAAAACAAACAAGCAAAAATCAATTTTAATAATTTGTTGTTTTGAAAAAGGGATCCGTGGTACACTCAATTATTTTCTAACTTAATTAGATGTTACTGGTTTGTACAGTCACGTCTGCTCAAAAAAACAGTAAACACAGAAGCAGCAGCGAGGGCTGAATAAAAGAACCAAAAGAAGAAAAGATGCCAAGAGGACAGGATAGTGGTGTGGTTTGGAGCTTATGTCACAAAAAACCTTTTGCTTTCCCCTGACATCACAGGGTACTTACTATCTGCATGACTGGAAGGCACGCAGTGAGACAGTAAACAATGCACACCTCAGTGCTCCACAACCCTTGTTTGAGCAGTACACAGCACCTGCTTAACTCTTATGGGGGCATGAAAGAGATAAATAGTAAGAGCTGCGATATTCACAGGGACATCTCCAAACAAGGCAGATGACTCCCGTTTTTAAGTATAGCACGCATCTGCCAGCCATACTCTGGAGGGCTTTTGGAGATGAATAAGCTGGTCATGTTCACTTGGTTTTATAAGCGCTGCAGAAATCAGTTTCCCCTCCCTAGATCCACACCAATAGTGCACTGCAGAGCAGGAGTCTTAGAAACTTGAAAATACATAATTCCTTGAGAAGCTGGGGAGAGTATTGCTGGATTAGGTCAATGTTCTGAGCTTGCTCGCTCTCTTGCTCAGCGTGCAGCAGCATCTCACACGAATCACACTGTGTTATGACATAGTAGTAGCTGCACAGTACATCCTCTACCTGTGCAACCTCATCACCACTTTTACAGGGTTGTGATCTGCCAGATTAATGCAAACACACAGTTCAAATGAATTATACCAGAACATGGACCTGCATGTCTTATGACAACTTAAAAAGTTGACAAACACAGTGCATGTGCATTCTCACATCACTGTTTAAACTCAAACCCAACTGCCGACTAGATTACACACATGGTGCCACATCTAAATGCATACTTCTGCACTCCTTAGAGATTAAAACACTTAATGTCTCTTGGACTGAAGCTCTCTCCATCCTCACGCTTCAACCCCCACCACCCTGAAAACTTTCGTCAGTATGTAAATCTCTGCCTTAGCGTGTATCTGAAGAAGGCAGAGCTAGGCAGGCAGAATGAAGCTGAGAGAGAGAGAAAATTAACATTATGTAAGATGTGCAAAAATCCAGGTCAGACAGTAGATTCATCACTGTGCTTTTTTTTCCTTTTTGTTTTGCACATTCACTTGACTGGGTCCTATTGCACATTTAAGACTAAAAAGCTGCACTGCAGACAAAGAAAGGTTTTGAAAAATTAATGTCAAAGCCAGTGGTTGGGTAATAATAATTACTTAAACTTTTGATTCAATTAATTTTGACAAGCTAAATGTAAAATGGTCATTACTTCTACCTTCAGGAACTGGCTAATTTCCTTTCATTTTTGTGATTTCTAAAATTCAAGTCCAGGTCGACACAGGGAATAAAAACTAATGCCATTACATAAGCTACTGATCACTTTATGATAATTAATGCTTGAAAAAATAAAACGAGCTAATGGGAAAATTGCTTTCATTGCTTTTGCCTTCTTCTGGTGCATATGCTCTTGCATGTTTTGACAATGCTTTCTTTAGATTCATAGAGATTCTTTTGGAGTTGGCGAGCGTAACTTTTAAAATGCAAATAGACATCTGTTCTATTCAAGCTTAAACCTAACAAGCCCACACAATGAAGCCTAAGTTATGCAGGCACCAGGTAAAGCTGGGTGTTTTGCAGAGCTTTAAGGCTTTTGAAATTGCATCCCTGCATCTCCACAGAATTCAAGTGTGTAATAGGAAATAAAATAGACCTGTTACTTGAAAAAGAAACTTGGAGCTCAGGAGAAGAAATATGGAATAGAAACAAGAAGGTGATTGACAGCAAAGACAAACACATCAAGTGTTTGTGGGGAGGGGGTGCAGGGGGAAACTGCACAGCAGGTTTAAACTGTGTTGCTTTTAAATACAGCGTGGCACTTTGTCCCAGTGGTTGATGGCCCAGCTGTCCCACACAAACTGATGAGGGACTGAATCAGCGGGGAGTCAGATGTGGTCAGGTGTTACTTGCTTCTGTAGTTTTCTTGACCTGCTCAATCCTGTTCAGGGTCGAACACAAGGCTGGTGCCTATCCCAGTGGTCAATGGGCAAGAGGTTGCCAGTCCATCGCAAGGCCAGCATACCACACACCTGTCACTGTTCCTGTCTTTATTTAGTTTTACTCACATCCACCACTCATGATTATATAGATATATGATATATAATATAGCTGATTGGCGATTTGTTAGATATTTCATTTCAGTTATCATGTTTTATGTTTTCTCCTCTCATTCACACACATTTATTAATCTAGTTTTATTGCTCCATTGGGTCGCTTTCTGTTCTGATTAGTTTTGTTTGTATCTATTTATCTATCTATCCCATACTTTTTATTTTTCACCATTGACCCATTACCCAAGCTTTTAATTGTTTTCCATTAAAGGTACAGTATGTAAGAATTTGACAATGAAATAATCACACAATAGTCTAATGTCCCACCGATGTTGAAAATAAAGTCACATTGTAACAGATCTCGATCTCAGCCGGCTGGGTGGTTGTTAGTTTCTGTCATTTTAAAAAAGTTAGCTCGGACCGTAATCATTATTTACAAGTGCAGACTTCCTGGTTCCATAACGAATCACATGTGAGTCTGCAAGGCTGCCAAGTCTTCAACACAAGCAGCTGTAATTCCACAACGACCAGCAGCAAAAAGTAAGAAACCATCACATCCTACCAACTGAGCAGCTGAGCTGCACATGATGGGGCGTTCAAATGCACTTAGGAAAACTCAGTGCTGAACAAATAGACCTAAGCACGTGCACAAACAGCACCCAGTGAGCAAATGAAGTGCAGTAAACAAACCTCAAGAGTCAATGGAAATGTTTTAACAGGGATGAAAAGACAGGTGGATAGAGACGGAGACAATGAGAGAGAAAAAAAAGCACCTGAAAGATAAGATAAGGAAAAGACGCAGTGTATGTAGTACTTGGTTTCACAATGACAACGGTGGGAGATGAGGAAAGACTGGGTCATGACTAAAGAGCTTTTTATAACAGTTTTAGATCAGGTCATGCCGTGTTTTGCATTTTTCTTTTTTCCTTTTTGTTTTCTTTAATGTTAATCAGGATACAAGGATATGCAGAGGTGTACTTATAACTGCATTAATGACACCTGTGCCCTGTCAATTACTTTCACTACACCTTCCTTTATATTCCCTTGTCATCCACCAGTTCTCTGCTAGTTTGTTGAATGCCTGGATTGCTTACCGCCTCATAACATTGCCTTAGCCTTTCCCCAGCCTGTCTGTCTGTCTGGCTTCATACCTGTAGGTTTGGACCTCTGCTTGTTTTTTGGAATGAGGTTTTGGACACTGGACTAGATTATTCTGCCTGGACTAATCTGCATGAATTTTGTTACCCAAACTCAGACTGTTTATACCACTGACCTGAAGCCTCGCTCTGTTGGTGACACCAGAGATCTCCGTGGCCTTACTGACTTCTGTTTGTTTGCTGCTCTGCTCTGCAATAAACTCATTATACCTAACACCTGCCTTCTCAGTCTGATTTACATCACACACTAAATGTCACGTTTTTGGACACAGCATCCACTCTTTCCAGACTGATTTTAAACATTTAAAACTATTTCTAGCAGTTATTCTAACAAATTACTTTTTTACTAACCCTCTATCTGCAATGTGAAAACTAATCACCCCAGTGTGCTTTGTTGACTTCGCATACTATATGTTTTTAGGTATCAAGCCTTCACCCAATACCGTTTAATTTCTGTTTGCTTGTATGCATGGTAAAACTGTTCACATGTAAATCTCATCACATCATTCACTCCAGTGTTTTGATGACATAAGACATTCCAAATTTTTATTGGATAAACAAGGTTAAAATACCTCATGCAGATAAAAGCACAACACCTAAATGGGTAGTGTCCTATAATAGTCCTCATGGGGGTCAATCCATGTATTAGGTGATTTTCTTTGCCAGCACATGTGATTCAGTAGATGAATTCTCTGTCCAGCATGTCTTCAAATTCTAAAGAAACCTAGTAATTATCAGTTGATTCAAATCCGATTTGTTAGTGTAGAAACATTGAAAATATACACAACAGAGACCATGGAGGACCATGACTTAAAACCACTAACTTACATCAACTCGGGCTTTTATGAGACAAAGTCCTTCAAGAGGCCATTTTACACAAATTTCATGACTTTGTAGTTATTTCTGAAGTATTAACCTGTAATATGAAACATTTTATATCTAAAAAAATTAAGAAACACTAATTTACATTACTTTTCAATCTATATGCGTGAAGATTTTTCCAGCTTTGGCTACAACTCAATATTCATTATGCTAATTTGCTGGACTTAGATTGGCTAACAAACTAGCCTATGAGAGCACAGTTTCCTGTTTCTTTCCCCGCTGCTCATGGCAACAGCACGCCGAGTCTCTTACAGTTGATACATCTTTATGCTAACAGCTTTTAGCCAGCAGCATGCTAGGTGTGGTGTGACGTAAAAAATACAGGCCGTTTGAACTAGTGAGAACTCGGGTGTTATCGCCACCTGCGTAGTTTGAGAAATAAAACTAAAAGAGAAGTTACTGTGCTGTTTTTATGAATTTAAGAACACTTGTGGAGCTAAAATATTCAACAGATAACTTAGAAAAAAATGCTTTCATGGGAATGGCCTCTTTCAGTCTAAATTGTTTGTTTTCTGGAGGAAAATCCAGTGTCATTTTCTGCACTTTTATCGAAATCTCAACAAACCAATGTAGAAAGCTTGATCCCAAAAGTAATATGTTGTGACGTCCCAGGAAATGTCATACGGTCATATCATATTAAACATCTCTGAAGTTTTCTCTGGGAATACCTCACCAATCCTGTGAGAGCAGACCTGAATTCAAGTTGTCTGCTTGGTAATTCTCCAGCACGTATTATGTTGGAGAGATGGGGTATAACTCTTTTTATGATGCTATAAAGTCTTTTTGGCTGTAGCCTGTGCTGCCCACACTGTGTCTTTAGGTCCACTGTAAAGCTGGAATGGGCTCTGCCCTTGGAAGGGTACTGTAAATAATAGTGGATAAATGTGTGTTTCTGTGTGTGTGTGTGCACCTTCTTATATATTGTAAGCTCAGGTTTTTGTTGCTGCTTTATAGCTGCAAACACAAAATCATTGAGAAGTGCAGTGTTGTTTGCATTGCTCAAAACCTTTTTAAAGTGTCTTGTTCTATTGACGTAACAATGTGTTACATCAATTAAATGCTTCTTTTTACAGTTTCAGAAACATGCTTGAAGTATTGTATTTTTTGTGCTTATTTTTTATTTCAGACATGCTCAGCATTCACCATATTTCATAGAAGGTTTCTATTTCATCACGTTTAAAAAGGAGTAGTACCATACTGAATGTTTTCAAATAAAACAGAAAAGAGGACGAAAAGCGAAACATGACACAATGAAATAACAGTTTCTTGTCAATTATAGGCAACATCCATCCATTTTCTAAACCTGCTTCTTCCTGTTCAGGGTCACAGAGTGCTGGTGTCTATCTCCAGCTGTCATTAGGCAAGAAGGCTGGGGACACCCTGGACAGGTCTCCAGTCAATCCCAAGGCCATATGCAGACAAACAACCATTTACACCTAGGGACAATTTAGAGTTATTAACCTCAAGCATGTTTTTGGACTGTGGGAGGAAACCAGAGTCCCTGGAAAAAAGCCATGCATGCACAGGGAGAACATACTCCATGCAGAAAGATCCAAGCCTGGATTTGAACCCAGGACCTTCTCATTGTAAGGCAACCGTGCAGCCTATAGACAAAATGTCAAATCAAAGTTCTAACAATCATATTTCCTTCTGTGACACTATTTTTACCATTCTGGGGTAATATATATACAGTGGGGCAAAAAAGTATTTAGTCAGCCACCAATTGTGTAAGTTCTCCCACTTAAAAAGATCAGAGAGGCCTGTAATTTTCATCATAGGTATACCTTCACTATGAGAGACAAAATGAGGAAAAAAAATCCAGAAAATCACATTGTCTGATTTTTAAAGAATTTATTTGCAAATTATGGTGGAAAATAAGTATTTGGTCAATAACAAAAGTTAATCTCAATACTTTGTTATATAGCCTTTGTTGGCAATGACAGAGGTCAAACGTTTTCTGTAAGTCTTCACAAGGTTTTCACACACTGTTGCTGGTATTTTGGCCCATTCCTCCATGCAGATCTCCTCTAGAGCAGTGATGTTTTGGGGCTGACGCTGGGCAACACGGACTTTCAACTCCCTCCAGAGATTTTCTATGGGGTTGAGATCTGGAGACTGGCTAGGCCACTCCAGGACCTTGAAATGCTTCTTACGAAGCCACTCCTTCGTTGCCCGGGCGGTGTGTTTGGGATCATTGTCATGCTGAAAGACCCAGCCACGTCTCATTTTCAATGCCCTTGCTGATGGAAGGAGGTTTTCACTCAAAATCTTACGATACATGGCCCCATTCATTCTTTCCTTTACACGGATCAGTCGTCCTGGTCCCCTTGCAGAAAAACAGCCCCAAAGCATGATGTTTCCACCCCCATGCTTTACAGTAGGTATGGTGTTCTTTGGATCCAACTCAGCATTCTTTCCCCTCCAAACACGACAAGTTGAGTTTCTACCAAAAAGTTCTATTTTGGTTTCATCTGACCATATGATGTTCTCCCAATCCTCTTCTGGATCATCCAAATGCTCTCTAGCAAACCGCAGACGGGCCTGGACGTGTCCTGGCTTCAGCAGGGGGACACGTCTGGCACTGCAGGATTTGAGTCCCTGGCGGCGTAGTGTGTTACTGATGGTAGCCTTTGTTACTTTGGTCCCAGCTCTCTGCAGGTCATTCACTAGGTCCCTCCGTGTGGTTCTGGGATTTTTGCTCACCGTTCTTGTGATCATTTTGACCCCACGGGGTGAGATCCTGCGTGGAGCCCCAGATCGAGGGAGATTATCAGTGGTCTTGTATGTCTTCCATTTTCTAATAATTGCTCCCACAGTTGATTTCTTCACACCAAGCTGCTTACCTATTGCAGATTCAGTCTTCCCAGCCTGGTGAAGGTCTACAATTTTGTTTCTGGTGTCCTTTGACAGCTCTTTGGTCTTGGCCATAGTGGAGTTTGGAGCGTGACTGTTTGAGGTTGTGGACAGGTGTCTTTTATACTGATAACGAGTTCACACAGGTGCCATTAATACAGGTAACGAGTGGAGGACCGAGGAGCCTCTTAAAGAAGTTACAGGTCTGTGAAAGCCAGAAATCTTACTTGTTTGTAGGTGACCAAATACTTATTTTCCACCATAATTTGCAAATAAATTCTTTAAAAATCAGACAATGTGATTTTCTGGATTTTTTTTCCTCATTTTGTCTCTCATAGTTGAGGTATACCTATGATGAAAATTACAGGCCTCTCTGATCTTTTTAAGTGGGAGAACTTACACAATTGGTGGCTGACTAAATACTTTTTTGCCCCACTGTATATATAGTTCTTCATCTCTGTATTTATTTAGAATTTGTTTTGTCATATATTCTTTTAATTTGGTCTGTTATGAATTACAAGGTGAGGTGGATCTCAAAAGCAGAGAAACAGTACCATGCTCAAATAAGGATTTTATTAAACACAGAATAAAGGACGGGGGAAAAAAACCAAACAAATAAAACTCAAAAATCGCATGAAACAATGACCATGGCACAACAGAAGACAACGGTCCAACACTGAACAGAAAACAGACTAACCCTTAAATAGTGCCAGACTCAGACAAGACACAGGTGAAGACAATGAGCTAATGACAAGAGGTGAGTAACAGGAAATTGGATGACTATATATGGAAACAGACCGTTACAACCATAGAAGAGACAAACAGATCCTAAACATGAAACTATTGCCGCTTTTCCACCGACAGAACACGGTGCGGCTCGGTTCACTGTAGCCCCCTGCGGACCCTTTTCCACCGCCTTTCTCGGGTCTAAACCGCGTCATTCCGTGCCAACCCGGACTCTTTTTTCAGACCACCTCCTCGGTGGTCCGAAGCGGCCAGAAGCGGGCCCACACGCCCACCTGTCTACTGATTGGTCCAGTAAACTGCTACCAGTGACACGACTACCTACGTAGTGGTAGACCCTGATTGGCCCGGCTGTGTGTGGTGTTCACGTGGTGTGATTCAGAAGCGCTCCCGCAAAAGGCTTTATAAAAAAACTCCCAGAAACCATACAAATATTTTATTTTAAAATAAAATTGACTTTGGACAATGGCGACTTCCTCCACAAGAACCAAAAATCAAACCAACCAAAATGAACCACAGACAGAGCGCAAAGTACAAAAACACACGTATATCCGCCATTGTTGTTGTTGTTTCACGCGCTGTGACGTCGCGGACAAAGACTTTTGCGCGCCACTTTTCATAGCCAGATGGGCACACCCCTATCCCCACTTACGTCCGCTTTATGTTTCCACTGCCTCAAGCGAGTTGATCCGCGCTATACTGTACCGCTCTCAAGCGCGCCGTGCCGATTTGTCGGTGGAAAAGGGGCATATGACAATAGACTAAGACAAATTACAAACTCAACACTGAACACACACTGAATAAAGATAATGACATGATACTATAACCAAACCTAAATCTAAACTAAACTAAAAAACAAGATATCAAACAAACACTGACAAAACTCCTTAATCAAAAAACTCAAAAACCCACACCAAACATAAACAGGAGACCGTAGAAAAACCCAAGGCTCCTGACATGGTCTATGTTATTATATTTTTTTATTCATTTGATAGACTGTTTATTAATTTTACCCCTGATATTGTAATACATTCTTTTTAGAGTTGTTCTTACGCAAGGCATTTTGAAAATTAATTTCCCTCTTAAATTATATTTCTTTTCTTACTCTGTAAATAATGTCTTTATTTCATTCGGAACCATGTTATGTCTTCCTTTAAACACTGTTTAAATGATTAGATCAAATCATCGATATTCTCTGCACTAAAGGCTCAGCACAATGATTATTGTAACCCAATAAGGGTGAAAGAAAAAACAAGGGGAACAAATCCCTCAATGTAGCTATACGATAGCAGTTGGCATCAACTTATAAACTGTAATTTTGCATTAGGTGATTATTCACATAGTTAGCTTCTGGTTATTTATACAGAGAACCTTCAGTTTGGGGAATACGGTTAGTGGGTATTGCATGATCTCTATGATAAGTAGCAAAATTATAATATAATATAATATAATATAATATAATATAATATAATATAATATAATATAATATAATATAATATACATGGTGTTAAAAATAAAAACAGAGTTTGAAACTTTGCTAATATAAATGGCTGTTTCCCTGTCAATGTTTGTCGCTTATTCTCTAAACTGAAATTATTCAACTGATGTCAGCTGCAAGTACACCACTGTGTATTGTTTCAAATCAGATTAAAAAAAAAAAAAGGAGCTCTAGTGATAATTGACAACTACACTAATGCAAGTAAAGATGTTTAATTTAGAAAATGTTTGAGAAACACACATTTCTAACCTTTATTTAAAGTATTACTAAAAAACTTTTCTGCAGCCGTGTCTCAAACGGTCATTACTCGAACAGGTGTTCTGTTGAAATATGATACCTGTTGAGGTGTGCTACAGATTCCTTCTACACATGTACAATTCTACAGTCTTGACTTCAATAAACAGATTGATCGTAATTTTTTTGTTTCTATATTTTTCCATAAATACATTTTACCTATCAAAAAAATTCTCCCAGGACAGAAACACTAAATGTTATTTTTACTTTCTTTGAATTGTCAGAGCAACAGGCAAATGTTTGGACACACCCAGAGAGGGACACAACAATGGCCGACAAGGACCCAGAGGGCTTTTAAACAGAAAATAACTTAGACATGTTTGAAAACGGTAGCTTAAACTTTTAAAAGTTATTTTGCACTACTTTAAAAGGATCACTTCCTGATGCTCTGCACCAGCTTCTCATGGGGTGAATTAAAAATTTCATTCATTCTCAGCTTTGACATACAAGTATTATAAGCACCAAAGTCTTAGTCAGTCTTATTCAAAATTAACATTTGCACATTTTCTCACGAATTCATGACTCGACCAAATGTTGCAGCCCAATGAGACACAAGCTTAAATTTTCCTCATTAAACATCACATCCTGGACCAGATTCCCCAACATTGCATTGCTTCTGTTTTGTGCTCTTACACTCGCTATCTGGTCCTTGTCATGATTTAACTAAGGCCAGACCCAAAATGCTGAAACCCAGACCACACAGTGTTCAGAATAAAAGGTGTTTATTTACAATGGGAAATTATATACAGTGACGTGGAATCCAAAACAATAATCATTCTGCAAGGGAAGGAGAGCAGAATTAATGAACAGCAGAGATCCAGGGATGATTATGATGAGTGTAGTAGAGAGGGGCAAAGAAGGTGCAGGTCCAGAGGCAGACGGGTGAATGTGAGAGCAGGCAGGGCTTGTGGTTATTGTCCAGGAGTGAGATGTGGCAGAACGGTTCCAGCAGGCACGAGACAGTGAAGGATCCAGAGTATTTCCAAACATGATGACAAGTGCAGTGGAGCAACAACCTTCAACAGCAAGAACGAACTTTAACATGAACAAGACCAGGCTAAATTTCAAAACCACAATACTTGAGGCACAGTCACCAGGATGAATCTCAACGGTCTGGTGTTGGTTTGTTGCAGAGCCCTGAGCTTTATACAGGACATGATTATAATGATGAGTCTCAGGTGTGCCTGCTGGCAAAACCGGTCCAAACAATCAGCATGACGCCTGCCACCTGGACCTGCAGCAACGTAACAGTGAGGAATAGAAACCAGAGGAGGGAACTGGGAGAGAGGTGGAAAAAAACTAATAGTAGGAAAGATCAAAATAAAGACAGCAAAACAAAAGCCCAAACCCAGGCTCCTGACAGTCCTTCTCAGCATGCAAACCTCTTGCGAAGGCTTTGTAAATTCTGATGCTCGAATTGGTTCCACTTTGCCCTCACAGTAGATCATAACACAGCAAAAAGACTTTGCCACTGCTGCAAACTGTATGTGTTTCTCAGATAACACTTTGGATAAATGGCTGCTCGTAAGTCTGCAGCTCCAAATTGCACGTATGAGACACAGTGTCAGAGAATACTTTGTCTGAGGCTTTTGCACACAGACTATTGAGAGAGGGTAAATGACATGAAAGAAAACATATGGCATCCTGGTAATGTCAAGCACACAAACAAGTAACTGTCAAAAGGATTAATTGGACACCTACACACTATATTAAGTGGATTGTCATAACTGTGTGTCTGAGTGCATTCATGAGCTCATTCTGATGTATGAGAAACAAACTGCAAGCATTATTAATCCAAATTGTGTACCTTTTGAACGTGTGTGTGCGTCATCGTGTTCCCGTGTAATATATATCAGACTTGCCGTGAGCAGTCAGTTTTAGGTTGGTCTCATTACCAAAGTAATTCCTCTGGAGCAACAGCTCTGTAATGGCAGGAGATGGTAATGATCCTTTAATAGCCCTTCTCATTGCCCACTGGCCAGACCCTAAAACCCGATTTGCCTACTGCGCTCCCATTGAGCCAAGAAGATGAATAGAAATCTAACCATCATTATATTTGCCACAGAAATCAAAGCTGAACTCCCCTAATCTACTGCTTAGATCCTTTTTTTCCTTTTTCAACACAATTTTTTAAAATCACTGTAGGTCTGCATGCATCTTTCCTTCTTTTCTCAGAACTCCAGAATTGCATTTCCTTTGCATTTCAAGGATATTCAGTGTTTGATGCCATCTTTTAAAGTAATGTGAGTTAAGCAAGCAGAACAACTAAGTAAATTACACTAGCATCTCAGGGCTCAATGATACTACTCAGGGGGGATATTATATATCAAAAATTATAGTCATTTTGTTATTGTTCTTTGGACAAAAAACAGTACATTGTAATTGTGGAATTTGATTGTATGTGCACATGGGTGTCCAAGACCCCTGTTATATGAAAAGAAAAAAAAAATTGAGAAAAGGCCAAAATTCTACACTAATCTCCTCCACATATGGTTGGGTTTCTTCCAAATCTTTGATAAGATTTATGGGGATTAGTTTCTCTCCAAAAATAGTTAAAGTGTGAAAGAAAAGCTGTCTGGAGAACCTCTTAATCTCTGAGCTATCAGCAGTGTTGAGATGACAAGCACATACTGAAGACCTGAGACCATTTGTTTGAATTGAATAAAAGAAGAACCCTGTATGAGAATGGTGCTTGCTTTGTTCAGCAGGGAGGAAAATGAATGGAAAAAGGAATAAATTCACATATGTGCAACAACAAACACCAACGTGTTCACTGCACTGTTTCCTGGATGGCTGTGAAGTCACGGATGTTCCTTTTGCTTAATTTGTCGCCTTCTCCTCCTCACCCTCTCTGATGAACAATATGTTCATTTAAATAATTCCACTGGTCTGAACTACATGATGCCTTCTGTTTCTTCAGAATCGGTTTATTGCTAAGTATCATTTGCACAATACAAGGAATGTCTCTTGGGTGAAGTCGTGCAGAGAAGAAAGCAAAAGTGAGACAAACATAAAGAAACCAGCAATATTTTCATTACCAAACTGTTGGTGCATTAGTGGGAAGTCTGTTCATTTCACAAAAATGTTAAGGTGGAAAAAAGTCATTGAGTCATTAGGTAAGGAAGTTGTCATATGTGTGTGTTAACATAACATACATTAGGGGTTGCAATAAGCCTTTTTTAATAGGCCAGTAGCAGACAGGAAGACACTGTCCATGTGGAGTGGGAGGTCCTGGTCCTGATGGACCAAAGTCTTCTGTCAGAAGCAGGACCGGCCCTGAGCTGCAGGGTGCCCTAGGCCAAAAAGGATTTTGGCGCCCCCTACTGCCCAGAACAGAAACAACGTAACTCAATAACTGGATTACATTGCAAGAAAATTGTATTCACACTAAAATAAACAGTAGTGATGATAGATAGATATAGATATATATTTAGTTATTACTTATTTTGCTCTTTACATGAGATGAATGGTGTGTCCAACAGTTTGTCCAAAGAAAAAAAAGAGAATTTGGCACCCCCTCCAGCAGAGGGCGCCCTAGGCAATTGCCCAGTCTGCCTATGCCCAGAGCTGGCCCTGGTCAGAAGGGACAGTCTGAAAGATTTAATGTCTGGTGTAAGAATCAGCCTCAATCTTCCCTGCAGGCTTCAGAGCCCTGGAAGTGTACAGATCCTGGATGGAAGGAAGGTTGTAGCCAATCACCTTCTTGGCAGAATGAATGATATGCTGCAGTCAGCCTTTGTCCTTAGCTACAGTGAACCAGATGATAGAGGTGTAGAAATTTACCATGATCAAGATACATTGCTTGTCCCGCAGTAGAGCTGGTTGATCATGTTGAATGCAGAGCTGAAGTCCACAAACATGATCTTTGATTAGGATCCTGGAAGATCCAAATGCTGGAGGATGAAGTGTAGGGCTATGTTCACAGCAGTGGCGGCTGGTGAAATATTTTTTGAATGGGGCTGCATAAATCAAACTAAATGAAAAATAAATAAAAATAAATAAAAAATCACCAGAACAGGTTAATCTAGTCAGCCAAACAGGCATATTCTGGGTATTAACATTAAATGTTGTATTGTAAGTAATATTTAACACAATATAAACATTAAATATCATTTTAATTGTCCAGTACTGGATAAACCTCCACAGTTGTGTCCAGTGTGTCTCAGGAAACCTCCCGTGCTGTGGAAACAGTTCTCTATGCAGCAGGTCACACTGACAAGATGCTGAGTGAAGACAAAACACTCCTCAATGTGCAGCAGGATGATGTCACACACCTGAAAAACAGTTTTTCATTATAATAAAGTTACAACCATAATAGTTTTATGTCAATAACATTTCTTGAGACATTAAAGGTTTGTTTTGAGATTAATATGATTTAATTTAAGTGAAAACAATTAACATTTTTACTTTTTTTTATTTTTTGTGTTTGGCAAAATATATTTTAAGATTCTGTCTTTTTGTAGGACAAATAAATATTTTTGATAAATAGATCATAACACCATCTACTAGTCATAATTTTAAACTTCCTGACATTTTTTTCTTTACAGGTTTCTCTATCACTGGGTTTAGCAAGTTTCCCTTCTGTTCGGTTTTATTCTACCAGAAAACAAAAAGAAAACATTGTTCTTACTTCCATTATCGATGTGTCTCCTGGTGTTCTCTTACTTCTTTATTTTTTCACACAGATGTTTCATATCCCTCCTCATTCCTGTAACAGTCCAGGATCAGTGCTGCTTGTTTTAAAATTAATCACGGAAAAAACAGCGTTAGCATAGCTACAGCCAGCTAACTTAGAGAGAAGCCTCTCACAGACTGCTTTCCTTTCTCATTTACCGGCTGTTGATAGCAGATAATCTCGCGGTACTTAACGTGCTTTGGGGAGCTAGGAAAATCGCCTTTCATGGAGTTATTTTCTTGGTGTTTATTGGCTAAATTAAGTTCTTCTGTTTGGCAATGCAGATTTGCTATTGGCTAATTCGATCTAAGAGCCCACCTCCTGAGGGCGCTTTCTCCAGCGCCCCAGAGCTGAACTATAGACACATGAGAAGTGAAGAAGCAGGAGGAAATCATATTTTACAAAGCAATTTCTGTCTTTCAGAAATTATTTATACAATCTTCTCAGCATATGCATATACATATGAGTGTTTTTAACTCTAAATACATTTAATTTTTAGAGAAAATATATTTCTTATTTGTTGGCAGATTATGTTTTTGGTAGGGAGAGTGGCACCCTAGCGCCCTCTATTGGCCAGCCGCCACTGGTTCACAGTGTCAATTACAAACCTGTTGGCTCTGTATGCAAACTGAAGTTTTTCCAGATGAGGGTCTGTGATCTATGTTAGGTGAGTAAGCACAAAGCACTCAAAGGACTTCATGACCACAGAAGTCAGGAGGTAGGCCTATAGTCCTTAAGACATGTGGTCCTTGACCTTTTTGGGGCAGGGATGATGGTGGAGGTTTTCAAGCAGAGTGGTAAGTAGCATGTCTCCAGTGAAGTGGTGAAGACATCCGTGAACATCGGAGACAGCTGGTCAGCATAGTGCCTCAAGGTGGAATCTGGTCTAGGTGCTTTGAAAAGATTCTATGCTCTAAAAGGTTTTTGACGTCCTTCTCTGGTATAGATAAGGTGTTTGCTGTTGACATGGGGGGAGGTGCCTTCAAAGGGACAGAGGTGATCTAGGTCTGGGTTGCAGGGTGGAGGTCAAGGTGGAAGGTTCAGTCAAATGCTTGTCAAAGCAACAGTTTAAATCATTGAGCCTGGGAGCATGATAGCACACAGTTGTCCTCACAGACTGTATGTATGATGTCACAACATCTGTAAACCCATTCAAACAATTGATAAAAGTCCTGAAATCATCCCAATCTGCTTTGTCAAAGCACGTCTGCAGATTTTCAACAGCCTCACTAGTACACTCCCTTGATGTCCTCATAACAGGCTTAGAGAGTTTTAATTTCTGCCTGTATGCAGAAATCAGAGGGCTCAGCACATGATCTGACCAAGCTCGGTGTCAGGGACAGCATGATATGCACTGCTTAGTAACAGTGATCCAGGGTGTTCTCTTTTCTGGTAGGGCATTTTATAAACTGGCAGTATTTAGGGAGTTTATTGCTGATATTCCTTTTGTTAAAGTCACCAAAGACAAGGTAAAAGGTACTTGTACCTGAACCTGTTCTAATCAGATGCATTAAGTAAATATTTGCAAAGGCCTCTAGAAGCTTGTGCAGAGTGGCCTTGGCTCACACCTTCACCACCTGGAGCTGAAGAATGTCAGATTTTGCCAACTGACCCTTCGCCGAGTCCCACCCCCCTTAGTTACTGTTGCTACGTCGGACAAACATGACCAGTGCAACAGATTATCATGACCTTTTTTGGAGCAAAATCTTTGCGACATCCTCCAAATCGAACCAGCCTTGATCTCGTTTCTCTCTCCAGACGAGCTCTGCCGAGTGGCGTCCGTACGCTTGCAGCAAGTCTCCCTCCCAGCTGGCGAGCACTCCAAGCTGCCAGCACCACCTTTTTGCAGAATAGCTATTTCACTTATTTTCAGCTAAACTTTTAAGAATTTTGTTTACATAAGGGCAAACTGGACATGACTGGGTTGGTACCAAATAGTTACACAATAGCAAAGGGTAGACATACTTTACAGATTATCCTATAAAACAAAAGCTATTCAGATTAGTTTAAATAACTTTGGACACTGTTCTTATTTGAACTTCATATTTGAGTTGGAAATCTAATCCACCAAAAAATGTATACTATTCAACTTTTGGGTTTCTTTGTGCCAAAATATCCAAAACGTTGAAACAGTTTTTGAGCAGTTTAGACACATACAAAAGTCCTCATATTTGCCTTTTCAGCAAGTATTCAGACTCTGTGACTATATGAGAATTGTCTCCTCAAAATTAGCAATAAAACATCTTTGCAACTTTCAGGTAGTTTATTAATGTGCAAGCATTGAGAAAATAGCTACATAAAAGAAATAAACTGAGAACATAGCTTGTACTCAGTTTGCATCAGTTCTTGTTTTAATAGCCAGTCTATGCTAATGAGAAGTATGACACATCCAAATGTATTTATTCCTAAGAGAACTTAAATCTTTTGAGACTGTTTAATGAAATGCTCAATATTTCTGAGCTCGGTCTAAGCCCAGAATGTTTCCAGATCCTGACAGCTCGTCTGACTCTCGTTGTAGATACAGTTAGTTTGCTAACAAGATAAAGCACTGTGAAATTTACTGTGTCGATGCTGCCTGAGGGAAGAAGGAAGCAGTGATGGATTTCAAATCTTATCAGTCCTCTCCAAAGGAGATACAGTGCATTTAGGCTATGTGGACAGGTCGGGTGAATTGATTTGTCGGGGAGAACATCACCTGGAAGAATTTGTTTGAGGGTGTCAGTGTACAATCTGTGAACACTTGTGTGTTTGGAAAGCTCAGTGATCTGCAGTTTTATCCTGCTGTCTGGCAGCTTGTTCTCTCTTTTAATTAGAAAAACAAACACCCACAACAAAAAGAAATTTGAGAAATAATGAAAGAGAAAGTGGAAAAATTAAAACGTTTGCTGCTTTAAGCTAATTCATTCATTACAAAAAGAAGAAGACAATAATTAATCCTGATGTGATTTATTTTCATGAGAAAAAAAATCTTTTATATCCTTCTTGTTTTAACCATGTTTATTTCATTCAGAAATACTCTGAGTGAGCGTCCAGGTAACTGCTTCTTAAAGTTTAGGCTTTTAAAAAGTTTTCTTGTCTATATATAAAAGTGGAGAGCATCACAAGCAGAACATCATTCTTGCTGAAAAATTAATGCTGGATCCACGTGTGCTTTTGTAGCTAAAGTTAAGGTAAAATCCTGTTGGGGAAAAATAGAAAAAGTTACAGTTACAGTTAGTTATCCTGACCTTTCGCTGGAAAGATTGGCTACCTGCTCTTGAATTTATGAGCTTGTTTTTGAGCTACACATCACAAGCCCAACTCCAGATCTTTTGTTCTGTCCACTCCACTGAGTTTGTCTGGCACTATGAACTTTCTCATATTTTAATCACTAATTCAAGTCATGTTGGAAGACAAACTTGTGAGAAAATAAAGATTTCTATAGGTGTTAGCAGCAAAACAAAGTCAAAGAATCAGAGTGTAAGAAGGATCTTCCTGGTGTCATTGGTAGAGTTTTATAATCGGACCCTCAAGTAAATTTAAGGTTATTTTAACGTTACAAGAAGGATAAAAACACCATGGCTCTGTGAGTGAATTGCATAGTAAAGTAATTTGTAAGAATCCTCTGATCACATATTGTTACTTTAAAGGTACAGTATGTAAGAATTAGACCTTCAAATCCAAATCCTGCAGTTCATGTGGAAACAAAAATGTCTGTTCTCACCCCCTCCCCTCCCTGATTTTTCTGCAGGATTATCAGTTCCAATGTTGATCCTCATTTTTTAGTTTCTTTTGTATTTGTTGAATTTTTAGGGAATGTTTGAAGGCCTGTTTGTTCAGTTTTGAGTTTTCCCAAGTGTGTTTGAACGCCCCATCACACGCAGCTCAGCTGCTCAATTGGAAGGATGTGGTGGTTTCTTACTTTTTGCTGCTGGTCATTGTGGAATTACAGCTGCTTGTATTGAAGACTTGGCAGCCTTGCAGACTCACATGTGATTCGTTATGGAACCAGGAAGTCTGGACGTGTAAATAATGATTCCGGCCCGGACCAGAGTTTTTAAAATGACAGAAACTAGCGACCATCCAGCCGGCTGAGATCGAGAGCTGTTACAGTGTGACTTTATTTTCAACATCGGTGGGACATTAGACTGTTGTGTGAGTATTTCATTGTAAAATTCTTACATATTGTACCTTTAATAGTTTTTCATTAAAACTTTATCATGTTACTCAGTCATTTTCTTCCTGTTCAGTGATAGACCTTGTGCCTATCTCCAGGGGTCATTGTTTGAGGGGCAGGGTTTCACCCTGGACAGGTTGTAAGTCCACCGTGGGGTCACATAGATACAAACAACCATTCACACACCACCCCGGAGTAAACTGAGAGTTGACAGTAAAAATTACATGCAAGCTTTTGTTCTGTGGAAGAAAGCCAGAATCCCTAAAGAAAACTTAAGCATGCATGGGAAGAACATACAACCTCCATGTAAAAAGGTCCTGGTCTGGTTTCAAACCCAGGACCTTCTCGCTGCAAGGCCACGGTGCTACCAACTGCTCTGCCATAAATGCAATTTTGTTGCCACAAAATATAATAAAACATAGGAAAAACATTTATAAAATACAAGACCAGTTTCTTGACAGCATCAAGGACATTTAAGAACAAAACAAGATTACATCAATTTAGAACAACCAGAAGATGCTTTTTTTAAATTCATTTATTGCTGTTGTATGAAAGTATGTGAAAAATTCTAATAGTGCTTAAAGATTTATACAATTGTTGTATTTTCTTACCATAAGTTATAAATAAAACGGATCATCGGGAGAAAACTTAAATGTACAGAGAGAACACTCAAAACCTTGACACCGAAAGACCCGCACCAAGCTTGTTGTGAGGTAACAGTACTAACCACCACACCACTGCACAGCCTGCTAATTGATTTTAAATAAATTGTGTTATGATACTGTTTAAATGAAGAACAAGATAAGCATGACCTTTGGGATCAATCATTTTTGTGGCTTCTCGGAGTTAGGATATCTCCATTGAAATAATATTAACTTTTAAATTTTCTTACAATTGCTGTACCTTAAATTACAAAAAGAACAAAACCTAAAAAACAAACAACAAAAAAATCCAGCATCAACGAGCAACAGTAAAAGCAGATTATATAACTATAGAAATATACTGTTTTACAGCTTTCATTGTCTGAGATAGGCACATATATGATAAAATGTTACCATTGGCATTATATAGTCTTCATTTGTCCTGAAAAATAACTTACAGTATATCCTGGAAGTAAAACGTTCGGTTACCTAAAATCCCGCCTCCCCCTGTAAGTACCACCCATTTCATGACGTAGTCTTGAGCCCTGGCATGGCTGTAGTGAAGCAACATGGGCAACAGACCCGACCCCAAAACTTTGTAAACCTTCAATTATGATGGAAGAGCGTAATGTAGAGCCGTACCATCTTGACCTGGAGTCTGACAGTGAATTTAAAGTGAAAGCTTAAAGCTTCATAAATGGCTCAGACACATTATTATCAGCATGCAGCTAGCGTTTTGATTTACATACTTTTCTGGTCACTCCATTAGTGGCGTCTTTATTGTTGGTCTCTCCGACAGTCCGCTTTGGTACTGGCCAAGGTTCGGGAAGCAGCCATCGGTGAAAAAATGGTCACATACAAACAAGCTGGTTAGACGCGGGATTCTGGAGAGAAACTCTGTCCATTTCTGGTGACTGAACTGGTCTTTAGGAATGGTAAGTGAATTCCTGTAACTCTCGCAGCCAAATGCGCATTTTCACGTTGGGCATTTCCTGGTATGACAGCGTTACATTACTATGCTACTGTCAGGTCTTGGGTCTTGTTTTGTTTCTTTATTATATCTTGTAGATCTTTTCTCCTGAATTATCTGTGATTTTGTGTTTAGGTTGATTCTTAGCTCCTCATGTTCCCTTGTCAGTCAGGTGTTTTGTTATTCTCTGTCATTTAGTTCAGCTTTTATTTTGCCCCAGTCTAGTTTCCTGTTTTGCTTTTATTTTGGTACCGTCTGTACTTCCTGTTCTTCCCGAAGTGTAGGTAGGTCCCTTGATTGTGTCATGTCACTTCCTTTGTTCATTCTGTCCACTCTCCAGGTGTGCCTCGTTGTCATGATTAGTTGCCTTCCTTTAGTATTTAAGTAGCATGTTGGTGTTTGTTTCTTTATGAGTTCGTTTTGGTTTTCCTGCCGGATGTCTGTGGATTATTTGTTCGCCTCTGGTTTCTCACATCGTCTTCCTCGTACCTGTAAGTTTGCTTTTTGCTGCCCTGTCGGCTCTTTATTTTAGTTATTAAAGTTTAAGTTTCTATTACATCGTTTTGCGGTGTGGCTCTTCTACACTTGGGTCCAGCCTAAACCACTAAAACCTAACAGCTACAAGTCAGTCGTTTACCAGGAAAGGGTGGAACAATTTATAATGCACTTCTTTGGGCTCAACTATGACAGCCCCAGCCCTGTACGGCAGATACCCTGTCCGGGGGTGTGGGGTACACTGAAAGAAAGTCCCGGTATCCACTTAAAGCACTGAGTAAATCTGACTGGCTAATGACTCCTGGAGGGTCATGGCTCATACTGTGGTTCACTGGAGTTCGAAAGCTTTAGAGAGGCTTTGTAGTCCTTTCTGGACTGATAAATATTAATACTTTGTTTATCATTTGTTTATAAATAGAGGCAGTTACTTTTTTACATAGGGCCAGGTCAGTTTGGATAGGCTGTTTCTCCTTTTAATAAATGCTTAAATAATGTAATTTGTACTTATTCATGTTACTTTTACACTGCACTGTACTACTTATTGATACATTGGTCATGCCACTGAGTTACATTGCCAAGGATAAACAAGATAAAAGAGAGACTATAATGTTTGTTTTGACTGCTAGAAATGATCTTTTATTGTATGGCTTCAGCACATAGTATATGTCATGGTATGGTATAGCAACCACATTGATCAGGTTACATCATAAAGCTCAGCTTTTGTGTCTTCTGTCAAGCTTTAGGCTGACCAAAACGAAAAGCCAACATTAAAATATAATCATTGATTTTACTAAAATGAATCAACTGAGATCCTTGTTTTATTACTCCATGTGTAAGTCTGTGCAAATGTTTTCCTTCAGTGGCCTTATGGTCGTTTTCACCTTGACTATTACCTTTAAAGCGTGATGTATCGCCAAATGAAGCATCCATCTGCCGTATTTCCACTTCTTTGTTTTCCTTGGTGGCTTACCCACTGCATCAGCACAACACTATATTTGCTCCCTGATGTCCTAAATTAAACACAGTGGAGCTGCTCTGAAAGCGTCAGCATCATTAACAGCTGAATAATTACCGTGCACAGTGAGCGACACTATTCTTCTGCTGCAGAGTTGCCACTATTCAGGGATTCTCACTGAATTACTTTCCTCCTCTTGTTTGCAATTTTTCTTATACATTTCTCATCTCCAATACTCCTTTTAAACTCCAAATAGTCTCAGGTTTCTCTTGTGTCCTGCAATCCCTAGCTGTATGTCATCTGGTTAAGAAATTAAGTCTCCGTCTCTTTCCCTCTGTCTTTTATTGTCCTTTTCTTTCTTTGCTCCCCACTGTCCACTTTCATCGTCTGCCTCATATAACTCTTTGTATTTCAGGTGTAAAAATTGGATGACATGTGGGGAGTTTTGGATTAAAGCGAATGTCAATCACTTTCTTTTTTATCCGCTCTCCTCCAGGCAATGCTCCCTGGTGGCTTGACTTACCCGCGGGGGAATCTTCGTTTAGCTCTTTGTCTGTCTTTTGTCTTCTTGTTTCTCATCCATAACTGCATTCACATGCACAGGACCATGTGCTAATTGCGTTTCTCGGCCAACTTTAGCCTACACCAAGACAATTTTATACTCATCCTTTGATAACTGTCATTTTTCCTTTATTCAGTTTGATTACACTCAGAATCAACATCACATTTATCTTTCTTCATTTTGGGCTTTCTTTACTTTCCTTCTTCCTCACTTCCTGCCTTGTTATACCTGAGACCTCTGGAAACAAGATGAAAATCTCTCCTCCTTTTATGTGATAAAATCAGAGCTGTGGCTGTAACGAAAGCCACGAAGCCTTTCAAAGGAAAACAGCTTTGAGGAAGAGTGACTGGCAGTTTGAGTCAAAAGAGAAGTGCCAAATAAAAGCCAAGCACCTTCTTTATCTCTAAATACATAGATGGCAGATCACATAAACGACCCATTAATGGCCACCATTTTCAATAGCTCTCAAGAGATGGAAAAAGTGATTCGATGGCTGGAAGGACCGACCTTGTTAAACAGAATGTTTCCTCTTCGTAAAAGTGCAGATGGGCAGATTTCTTGCAGTAACATGTCACAAGGGATCCTCGATTTATAGCCTAAATAACTTATGAGGTTACATTAAAACTATGTGACCAATCACAACCAAGTAAATCAACTCTTTCTGTTTAAAAATTTTGATACAGACCTCCAAAATGTACTAGAATTTACATAATAGAGATGAAACACCAAACAATCTGTTGATTAGATGAAACCAATGTCCGTAGGAGCTTCACGTAGACAGTGAAATATTTCTTCTTGGGTCCGTGTTATTTCCACTTAGTCACACCCGGTTGTCTCTTAATTGTCTGCACCTGTTTCCTATTTGGATCTGGCACTATTTAAGCCGTTTGCTTTTCACAGTCTAGTGCCAGATCAATTGTTCGGTTTTGCCTGTCAGTCATCCAGCAGTCATGTGACAGTGTTCTTCTCATAGAGTGTTTCAAACACAGCTCTGCCCCTGACCATTGTTCCACGTAGGGCCGTGCGATCTGACAATGTAAGATTGTTAAAGATTATAATGTGATGTTGATCTACCAAAGCTCGGAGATCATAGAACCATCTAGTTTCATCCTATCACCTATCTATGCCATAACTGAGAGCTCTGCTTTGTTGTTTGTCAACTTTTTAGTTGATGTTGATTTTTGCAATAGAACATATTTTCTATATTTTTCCTAAATTAAAACAAGTATTTAAACAGTACCCTGTCTGAAATGATATTTTATCTTATTTTCTGTGCCATGCTTTTAAAATTATGTCATTTTACTGATAAATAACTTCCGACATATCTGAATTGTGGAAATGAAAAAGAATTGTGATAAAATTGTGATTTTGAAAAAGAAAAATCGTGATAGATTTTTGTCCCATATCGCCCACCCCTAGTTCCACGTCTGTCCCTTTGCCTTAAAGACTGATCACCAGATCTGAACCCAACTGCCAGTCAGACTATGATCTGCCCCGCCCACATCTGTACTGTAAGTTATTCATGTTCTGGTTTTGACTGAAGAAGAGGTAATAGAAGATGATTGTTCTGGAGGATTTGTTGGAGGAACTATTGGAGAAGTATTATTAAAGAGAAAGAAGATTGCAAAGGGAGTTTTACCCCGAAGAGGATCAGTTGAGTGTTTTTCCTGTCTTGGTGTGTTGCTCGTGCCACTCCACTAATGTTTCTCTCTCTCTCTCTCTCTCTCTCTCTCTCTCTCGCTCTCTCTCGCTCTCTCTCTCTCTCTCTCTCTCTCTCTCTCTCTCTCTTCTCTCTCTCTCTCTC